>CM032628.1:4445559-4950460 GCA_019097785.1 Fraxinus excelsior | reverse complement strand
AAAAATCAACTGATAATACATTTCTTTAAATATTAATAATAAAATTAGAAAAATCTTGAACCATCACCCTACCCAATTTCAAATCGAAAATATCTCATCCCCTTCTCTATCCTCTTTCTGGCGGAAGTACCAGCACGCATCGGACTGAGACCGTCGTAGTGACAGAGCAGTGTACCGTGATGCCACCGATTCATTATCATAGGGCACTTTTGCCACTCGTCCATCCGCCTGAAAAACTCTGGTGGATCCCAATGGCTTCGCCATTTACGCTTCTTTTTCTTGGAGTCATCTTCACAAATGGCAGTATATAGGTGTGCGACACCTCATTTGTGGTTTGTGTGGATTTGCGGAGGTCATGGAAATGTGGTGGATTTTGTGGTTGTAGTGTGGTGTGGTGGATTTGTAGAGATTGTGGATTTGTGGTGGTGCATTTTCCATAGTCCACGACTCGACGCACTGCGGTGGTTGGGTATGGTGGTTGTGTGTGGTGTTTGGTGCGCTGTTGTGTTGCGTTGTGGTGTGGTGTGGTGGTGCTGTGGTGGGTTAAGATGGTATGTGGTGATGTTGTAGTTGATACAATGGTGATGTTGGCGGTGGTCGTGCGGGGATGATGTGGTTACTATGGTGGGTTAAGAGGGTGTGTGGTGGTGATGTTGGCGAATTGGTGTGCGGTGGTGGCAATGGGATGGGATGGGATGGGGTGGGGGTATTTGTGACCAAGTATTTGATTGATTGTAACCAATTATTTGATTGATTGTGATCAATAAATAATATGTGACCTGAAAATGTGATTTTGACTCACAGTTTTAAGTTGTGATCGAAAAATAAATTGTAACTAATTAATTAGATAATTTGTAACTGTTAATTAAGTGTGACTTATTGATTTATGATCGATAAATAAATTGTGACCTATAAAAAAATTTATTTGTGATCAAATTGTATAGAATTGTGACTTTAATATATTTAATTAATAAAATATATATTTAATTAATTATGTTATAAATAAAATTGAATAATATTTGACTTTTGAAATTTTAAAACTTGTTTCCTAATTTTGAAATGGGTTATAACTAACCTTTTAGATATCAAATTTTCCATAAAGTGATGCTGGACAATAGTAGAATTAGAATTGCAGGAAGAAAATAGGAGTAGAATAGAGAGAAGAAGCCATGAAAAGAGAAGCAAGACAAAGAAGGGAGAAGAAAACGGGCCACAAGCCAATACTCAATTCATCATATTCATCAATTGTCTAAATTACAATATGAAAATCATATAAATAGCGAAAACCTAGCTAGTAATGGGTTTGGGCCAAAATTTGATGTAGAATCAAAAAAGAATTATCACCAAAATAAAGAATTAAGAATGAAGCAGGGGAGGGGGAAGAAGCCATGAGAAAAAAAGGGAAGGGAGAAAAAAACAAGACAGTCGCCAATCGTACTTTTAATCAATTCATCAACTGTCTAAATTATAATATGAAAACCATATAAATAGCGAAAACCTAGTTAGTAACTGGTTTGAGCCAATCTACTACTATAAACTCAATAATAGAAAACACAAATGATAAAGTTTAATAGCAATAAAATTAAATCTCGATTGATAAAGCTCAATAACAATAAAATTACGCCTCAGCGAAGTTCGCATCAATCTTCTGGGGTGGGAGAAAACTCGACCCTGTCGAGTAGATAAATTTCGACCACGGGAGACGATCTTTGGTAAGAACCAAATATCGAAACTCATTAAATGATGCTAACGTCAGTTGCAAATTGTCCCCAAGAATATGATCTGCATCAGGTAAAACTACCCTACAAGTAAGGAAGCACCAAATTTCTCCATCATTGGTCAACACAATATGTTCATCCAAAATAACATCAATTGTATCTTTGTGTGCTGTAACAAATGGTATTGAAGTAAAAATATTAAGATGGACATGTTTGGGGTCCACGAAGCTAAATAGAAAAGGATTATCAAAGGAATTGAAACGGTATTTATAAGTAATGAAGTTCTCAATATTCAAAGTAGAATGATAGCTAAAATGTGATAAAAGATCAACGACATGTGCATTGGATCAACAAGCTTCAAAAATTTTAAAATACTAGTACTATGAGCTTGCAATATAACATAATCCCCAATATTAAATTCAAAAAGTCGTTTATGCAAATCATCTTGACGTTGTTATGATGCACTACTTGTTTCAAATCGTTTATTGATCCCAATATGCAAATCCTGAAGATGATGTACAAATGTCTTAGTTGACATTGATACACTAGCATGTGGGGACATGTGAATAAGATTTAAATGCTTCATAGGCTCATAACCATGAGTAAATTCAACGAGACCCATACTTATTGACCAATTTACAAAGTTTTTATATTTAATTTGAACTATTGGGACGATCAAATCCCAATTCCCAAGATTTTTCTTAAAAATCTCATGAGTACGCAAATCAATAGCACATTTGGGTTGGATAAGGGTACGACATACAACACTTGAATGAGAGGTATTGGGAACAATGGGTACAATATCTAGATTCATAGGAAACGTCTGAATACTACCTAAGGAGGTGTTCTCACTAGCATCAAATTCATCAAATTTAGGTACATAGACATGATCGTCTAACCACTCATTGATTATATTCTTTTGTTCTTCAATGACCAAGGTTCGGCTAGGACATTTAGAAGAGATGTGGCCACATTCCTTACATTTGAAGCATTGCAAGTGGGAAGAAATCCTTGGAATTTCGAAAATTGTACCCTTATTTTCGAACACAGAAGGACCATTTGACGGGGAATGTCTCCTAGTAGACTTAAAAGGAAGCGGAGCTGATAATATTGGCGTATAGTTGTCACCACACATTTTATATGGAGTACCAATAATCAACTCAAAATCTCGGGTTAAAAAGTAAGCCTGATCAAGAATAGTGACACATCGAAAGAAAAGCTCACGCCTAAGATCATCTCTTAGACATTGTCTAAATCTACTCAAAGTCAGGGCCTCATCCTCAATGACATGACAAAATACTTTTGATCATCTTGTCGACAACAACATAGTCTATTATAGAGTATTTTAGAATTACCAAAATCAGTCGAATGAGGGATTTGTTTAAAAGTTGACAACCTAACAGCTATATCTCTATTCACTTCACGGGTAGCGACTATCTCAGTTTGTAACTGTTGTTGGCTAGTGACAAGTTGTGCTAATTGACGGGTGATGACATCAAGTTGAGATGGGTCCATGGTTACGGGAACTAGATGTGACAAGGCAACCACTATGCAACTACATGCAATGTACTATCAACTAATGAAGTGTATAGAGAGATAAATAAAGAAGAAGTGCAAGCAACGAAAAATAATAACTTGAGCATTTTTCTTATTTTAAACTTTGGGATTATGTAAATTCAAATATGACAAGCTAATATTGCTGATACATGTAAAATCGCAAAGCAGGGGTCAAATACTAGTCAAAAATTCGATCACATAAAATAAGGGTAAAATGGGAATTGAACAAGTTAAGTAATTTGATCACGTGAACGTTAGGTAAAATTATGAGAATTTAACAAGTCAAAGGATTCAGTCATGTGAACTTTATGTAAAATTGGAATAACAGCAGCACAAAAATTTAATTGATGCGATTTTATAATGAAACAAAAATGTAAATCAAAAATAAAGGAATAGTAGCTTCCATGTTGTTCATCGAAATAATTGAGCACAAAGTAATTGATTTCCAAAGACAAAGAAATAGTAGCTCCCGTTTTGTTTGCTGAAGTAACCACGTCAATCAACAGATGATAGAGAAATGTACCTACAAAATATTAGAAAATACTTTTTTTTCGTGCTCTTTTTTTTTCAATTAAGACAAATTACACAGTATAATAAAAAGCAGGACCCAAATCGAGGCCCAGAGTACGAGAAGTAAGATATACTAAATAAACAAGACACAAACTGAGGCCCAACTTAGATATTCTGCCCAATTGATAATAAACACTTTTTTTTTACACTAATTTTTTTTTACCCTTTTTTAACTTAAAAAACGGGCCCAAATTTAAACTAAGAGAATAACAAGCAGTGGCCCAAATTTAAAACTAGAACAAATAGCAAGCAGGGCCCAAACCTAAGCCCAATTACCCCGTACAATTACTCACAAAACCCAATAGAGGCCCAAACTTGGAAACTGTGACCACGCCAATTTCTTCTGTAGCGGTGATGACTGTGTTGGTTCTCTGTTGCTCCTTCTTTTTCTTTTTGTTGTTATTGTTGTTGTTGTCTGGGCATGGGTGTGGCAGCGACGGCTTGGGCGAAGGTGACATTGACGGTGGAGGGCGACGTTGGCTGGAAGAAAGTCGGGAGTGACCAGCTGGGTGGTGGCAATGGCAGGAGGTATTGCAACAGTGATTGATGTTGTGTAATGGAGAGTGTTGACCGTGAAGAATTGGGGTAGAATTAGGTAGTGAATTGTTGGTGGGTTGTGGGTTGGTGTTGGCGGCGCCGGTGGTGGTGGTAGTATGGTGGTTATTTGTTGAGGGCGCATGTGGTGAATGTGGGCTGTGTTAGGTGATTGTGTTGTTGCAGCGGTTTGTGGATGTTGGCGACTAAAATCTTGGAGGAAAACTGATTGTTGTTGAGTAGTATTTGGGATGCAAATTGACCATAGAAACCAGATTTAGCTCTGATACCAAATCTGATGCAGGACAATAGAAAAATTAGAATTGTAGGAAGAAAATAGTAGTAGAAGAGAGAGAAGAAGCCATGAAGAAGCAAGAGGAAGAAGACGAAGACGAAGAAAATGGGCCGCAAGCCACTATTCAATTCATTGTATTCATCAACTGTTTAAATTATAATATGAAAATCATATAAATAGCGAAAACTTAGCTAGTAACGAGTTTGAGCCAACCCACTACTACAAGCACAATAATAGAAAACATAAATGATAAATTTCAATAACAATAAAATTAAATCTCAACCGATAAAGCTCAATAACAATAAAATTACGCCTCGACAATGTCCACATCATAAAGTTTCATTAAAAGCTCTATTGGGCTAGGAATATGAATTTGGGCTGATTCTAATCTATACTCCTCGAACTCTTCTTATATAAGAAACTAACACAAACAACACTAAAAAGAGTACACTACGATTTCATTTTTAATTTTTTTTTTTTTTTCAATCCACAATTTTGTTTCAAAATAGAAATATACTGGAAGCTTCCAGAAAGGGACTTTAACACGCACTTGTTCACTTCAATTACTATTAAATCCCACTTTTTTGTTTAACTGAAAAAAGGCGTCGATTCCTTAATCAAATTTGAGGCAAGGGATTACTTAAAATTCTTTAAAGTTTTAACTGAGTACTCCATAGTTTCTTTTCAGAACATGAATTGGAATTTCAAAAGGCATGAAAATGTAATTTTATTTTTTAAGTATAAGAACTCTGGTATTAATTCGAAAGTAATTGCCAATAAACCCCATTAACACTTCTCTAAATTCTCTCTAGCTAGGAATATTTCATTTCATCCAACAAATGGAAGAAAATGCACACACTTGTACATGCTGGGATAAAGATTGTTGTGGCAACCCAGTTCAAAAGTCTAGATAATCAGTCGGGTAATCCTGCAGCCATGCCGTGGAAGTCCAACAAGGTGGCTATGCAGTTGTTTAGAGCATTTTCAATGATGATTGTAAAATAGAGATTTAAATCTTCAAAGTGGTCGGAAACCTCTTCAATGGAGAGATGCAAGCAGATTTTGGATTAGATCTATCAGGATGCAAATGAGGATACACAAGTGATTTTGAAAAAGATTACAAGAATTCAATTTTTACAACTTTAAATCATGTTTCTGAGGAAACAAATGTCATTACCTTGCTATGCTTTCAATTAAAAAGATATGTTACTCATTAGTTTAATTATATATTTACTCTTTTTATTTCATCTGTCCCTCAAAACTTGCAACCTTTGTTAAAGTGATGTTTATGAGAAGAAGAAAAGTATTCGTCAAATCAAAAAAGACGCCGACAGGAGTCCCAAAAATTTGCCAACCACGTAGCCACTTTTGCATGTGAGAAATGTGGCCAAGTTATGCCGCCCATGTTGACCTGCTCATGCATCGACAAAATTGAGTGCGATGGTCCAAACGAACTAAGCCATATAGGGTTCAACAGAAAGTCTAAAAGTTAGACTGAAATGCCTTTTCTTTTTCCCAATTACAAATCACTGTCAAAGTAGAATCTTATAAGGAATATATCCAAGGAATTGAAAGTATTGATAAGGCCAAAAAACCCGCGATGGATCAAATTAATATCCCAAACTTCAATTTTTTTCTTCTTCTTCATATTTTATTGGATTCATAGAGGAATTTAAAGTATGATGAAATTAATTTTATTCCAGTTTGTGTTTTAGTATATTAGAATAGTCGACGGTAGAAAACTTTTACACGTCTTTCATTTTTAGCTTGTGTTTGACATCCATTTTGGGAAAAAATGAATTCTGAAAAAGTGATTGATGGAATAATGTGTGGTTGAAAAGTAAAGAAATTTTTTAAATTTGTGTGTAATATTATTTTATTTGAAAAATGTGTGGTTGAAATGAAGAAAAAAAAAAGAGAATTGAAAAGGACTAGAAGAACCTTCATGGTGATTAGATTTGCAAGATAATATGTTGATGTCGGCCATAATATTGGAAAGGACTCAAGAATCAACTAGTAATAAAGAATTCTCTACCAAATATATTTGATTATTCTACTTTTTTTTAAATTCTTTTTTGCTTACATCAAATGCACACTATCTTATCTTTTGACCTGGCGGATAGAAAATATATTTCGAAGTTTAATTTGTATAAAATGATCTATTCAAGAAGCACTTTTCATTCTTCATTCGAAACTAATGAGATTTTATCAACAACATGTCGCTTTTTCATTATCTCGAAGTTGAACTTTGAGGTATACCCTAAAGATCTAATCTTATGACTTTGCGGGATTTGTTTTGTTTTTTTTTTTAAGTGGAAGTGCCATAAAGCGCGAACCAAGAAAAGAAAAAGTGAGGAAAAAGAGAATTAGAACATATTGGGGGCCGTGGGTTATATATACACGAGTAAAATGTTATATTGGCAATCATTTCTTCTTAACTGAGTTTTGAATTTTTTTTCCCCTACTGGAAACCCTTGTATCAGCAACTAAAATATCGATACGTTTGATTGTAAACATGGAACTTGTATGGAAAGAAGCATGGAAATTATCAATTAAATGTGTTTGTTTGACTTCATTTTTAACCTAAAAATGTTGTACTTTTTTCATGAAGTCGAGTTTTTGAGAAGTGTGAATTGCATGAAAAATAAAAACATATATGCCTCCTATAAAGAAAATGTTTATTTTTTTTTTAGAAAAACATGGTTACGTGATTAACTTTTGGAAAATATTTTTCATGAAAAAAAAATGTCAATCAAACCCCTAAAAACTTGAATATCAGTGAAAACCTTTAATCACTAAAAACATGGCTTCAACTAGCATTGCTATTTCCTCGTGAATCTTCTGGTTGAAGAAATAGCAATGCTAGTTGAAGCTCCTCCCAATACATTCACGGTACCGCTAGGGTGATCAAACATTGGTGTGCTGCTCAACCACACGTTCTGTGGTGCACTGCAGGACCAATAACAGTATCTTCTTTGACACCATCTTGATTTTTTCACTTACCAAGTCATTGTGATCATGTAACGAAAAATAAAGAAGTAAAAAATTTATTCAAGACCTTCAGAACACGTAATACAGAAAGTGAAATAGTTTCGTAATCAATCTTCTTTCATATCTAAACGACGAAGAGACAACAAATATACTTTGTTGATTATTTGAGAATAAACCTTTACCATTCTATCATCAGAGGAATTATTTATGTTTCATTGTATAATTCAAAAAAATTGTAAATCTATATACATGAAAACTAAAAACTATTGTTATTTGACAAAAATGCACATGAAATAATACTACAAAAGGTCACCTAAGATGATCCCTACTTCGATCAATTATCACGTAATTTCTAGTTCAGCAAAGAGAAAGCACGTCATGAATAATAAGTGCCCATCTGATGCCCACTTTTAGTAAAAATAAATACATTTTGGAATAATGATTTGATGAGGAATGTGTGGTTAAAAATAAGGAAAATTTTTGGATTTGTGTTTAATATTATTTTATTGAAAAATATGGGATTAAAAAGGAGATAAAAAATGTATTTTAAAGAAAATGAGAATCAAACAAGACCTAAATAAATATATAAATAATCATAACAAGTGTTTTAAAACTTGGATCAGCACGACCAGTTCAATAGGGAAAATTGAGAATCGGGACCAAAATTGATCCGATTAGACTTGTACAACCTCTAATTAAAAACCCGTTAAACCGGCCGATTTTTGGAAAATCTGTAACCTGTTCCCAGTTAACTGGTTCAACCTATATAAATGTATATTTTTGTTAATTTTTATAAATGTATATTCTTTTAATCTTTTAAAAATCACCGGTTGAATTCTAATTCAATTCCGGTTTAATTTTTGGACTCTCAAGTCAACTTTTAAAACGTTAATCATAACAATATAAACACCCTAGTTATTAAGCCGACTGAAAGCTGTAAAGCCAAGACAACTCCTAGCCTCATTGCGCCGTTGGCAAAAGCCGACTAACCATATGGCTCTCTACGCTACAGTTGTCCACAAGATCCTAAACTGTTTTGTTCCTTCATGACTAAGGCCCCGTTCGATAGGGAATTATATCCAATTAAGATTGAAAATATGGTCGTGAGTGGGTTCCACTCATTTAATAAAAATCAATAATAATGGCTAGTTTTTCAATTTTAATCTAATGTTAATCCCTACCGAACGGGCTCTAAGCCTAAGCTAGGACCCACACAATGATGTAAGCCCCACGTACGCTTTTAATAGCCAAGAGCTGCCCCCACCATCAGTGGTGGTGCCTCATGCCTGACTCAAACGCTGCCTCTTTAAAGCTTTCCAATTACCAAAATGCCACTATGTGGACCATCAAATGTATAACAAGGCGCGGCTAGGTGTCATCTACGCCTAGGTACGATGTATTGTGGAAACGTCAAACCAAGTGGTTTGGCGTCTTATTTAGCGGTCAATAATAATCGTTGATCGCTAATACGTGCCTTTACACGATTATGCACGCCTTATTATCTATTTTTTATTTTTTTACAATTCTTTTAAATTAAAACTTAAAAAGGTTGATTTACATTTAAAACTTATTTTTTTGTTGAAATTTTTTGAAAAAATGTATAAAATTTTTATAAATTTGTTTAGATGTTTGATATGCACTACTTTTAATTATTAAATAATATTTTGATTAATTAAAAATTAAAATAAGAAAACGTATTTTTACGCATATGTCTTTCCTAAGCTCGTATACCCCATAGCTTGACTTTCACGCATTGTCCTTTCAGTTTGCCTATAAATACCACCTTCCTCCTCCTCGTTCCTTCCCTTTCCCCTCCTAACCTCTCTTAACCCATATAAGTGGTTTTCCGGCGATGATGTCAACATTTCCGACCCTTTTTTCCTCTGACTTTTTCTTTGAAAAACCATTTCCATCTTTCGAAGGCGGTTTCACTCCCTGGGAATCCCATGACCCGCCGTTTCTCTTTCCACCTCAAGAAGAAGAGCCCGTCCTTGTTAGCCAACAACCGCCCCAAGAACCAGTCAATTCCAATTCCGGTTCCGACAAACCATCCCTCCTTACTCCAAATTCATGTTCCGATGAACCGAACCGGAATAGCTCTAAAACCGTGAGCTACGGTTCAGAGGAGACTAGCCGTTTAGGCGCTCATGCAATCATAGAGGAGAGAAAGCGTAGACGCATGACATCGAACCGGGAGTCGGCACGGCGGTCCCGAATGCGTAAACGGAAACATTTAGAGAACTTGAGGAACCTCGCGAACCGGTTTAAAATTGGGAACCAGGAACTAACGAACCGAGTGTGTTTGATGATACATCAGAACCAATTCGTCCGGCGAGAAAATGATCGCCTCCGATCGGAGGCGATCATGCTCCGGCAGAGACTGTGGGATATACGTCAAGTATTGCTCGTCCGGCAACTTCAGCAGCATTTAAATCCCTCAGCATGGCCATGCAATAACATTACGTCCGTCAATGAAGAACAAATTCTACACCAATCATTAATCACATAACATTTATATAATAATAAGGAAATAAATAAAGCCCGTTTCTTAATGACATGCATTCTTGCATGAACCCTAGGAAAATCTCTCTGGTTAGTGTCAGTGTAAATTAAAATTTAGGAAGAAACTGGTGATGCTTTTTGGAACCGGTTGTAGTTTAGAAAAAGTGGGTGGGTTTTTTTTTTTTTTGGTGAGTTAATATTGTTTCGTAAAGAGTTTATTGACGTATGGCTTTATTTAATCAAATATCTCAAATGATATGTTAATATGTAGCTAATTTTGCAATATTGAATCCGTTCACAAATTAATTTATTAGCTAAAACCGTCAGATAGATTAAACAATGGCAAGCAAGCAATTATGTGCACAATATATTAGTAGTATTAATAAATTGCTCTAATGTTGCCAATTATTGCATGGAGTACAAAAAGTTAATCATGTTTCGACAAATATTAGTTAAACGCATCAAAAGATCTTTGGAGCAACAAGTACTAGATAAGTACCCAACCCCCAGACCCCACCCAGCTGGTAAACATGATAATAAAATTAGATTATTTTAATCGTAAATGTAGGGTTTAAGATGATAAATCATTGTTCCTACATTATCGATAATCAGTGATCACTGCTTATAATAAAAACACCATGGAAAAAGTCTTAAAAACATTTGAAAAAAAAAAAACAAGATATCAGAATAGTTCTAATACTACTTATTGTGAAACCAACTATCAGATTGATATGTTGAAGTTCTATGACAAATAATGAAGTATTAGATCAAGCAAAAGAATAATAAATACAAGAAATGTGACATAAAAATTAAGAAATTTTATTGACTCAAAAATAATGAAGAATAGAGAAAATTATAATGAATCTTATAATTCTAGTAATCTATATTCTCACACTATCAAATTGTAGAGAATAACTTAATATTTTTAGAGAAGGTGTAGAGGACGTTTAAACCCTCTTAATAAAGTTGCTGATGAAGTAGAATGCCCCAAAAAATCAAGCTTAAAACGAAATAGGAGAAGATAACATGGAAAAATAGAATAGAACAGGTGGCACCGCGAGGTGGGCGCCGCAGCGCTGACAATCTGCTCGGAACTTTTTTTTTTTTTTTTTTTCAAATTGTTTTCTATATCCTGAACTCTTCTTGAAGTCCAATACCAATTTTCAACTCCCAATGAACTTCTAAAATAAAATTTCAACTTGACATATGAGCAGTCCAAACTCGAATTCTCTTTGATGCATACTTGAATTAGAATTCTACAATACTTCAAATAAGGAATTCGAGTCACACCCAAATTCTTAACATGATGGGATAAGAGTAATGGAGAATTTATTTATCCTATCTACTTTCTTAAAGACTTTTTTAACTATCTTCATAATTAATTTATTATACTAAACATATTGATATACGTGTTAGCGCGCTGATGCACATACGCATACGAGTTTGTCTCTCAGTCCAAAAGCAAAAAAAGCAAAAAACCACGATGTTGGCCAAAGAATCAATCAGAGACGGCAAACATGTTTTTTTATGTGAATAAGCAAGTCCAAAAATTTCAATCGACTTTTTGTTTGCCAACTTCGATTGGTTTTGGAAGGAGCAGAAATAAGATGGGAACTTTAATGTTGTAAGAACTAATAAAATACACAGACCCGCAAAGACTAACCCTTAGCAAATTAATGAGGATGCACACGTCAATCCCATCTCTAATAAATTAATAACCTTGATTAAAGAATTAAACCTAAAAAACATTAAATCGTTAAATCATAGTTAATTAGTTTGGTCCCATTTTCTAAATTTTTTTTTTTTTTTTTTTAACTAAAACTCACAATTTTTATCAATTTGTGAACTACACGTTTCCTCATATTTAATTAAAATATAATTTTTAAGCAAATCAAACTCTCCAATAATTGAAAAATGGGGTGGACAAACTGAAGAGCGTCGGTGCAACGACCAAATTCTGATATTACACGATATGGGGACGTGTTAAGTGACGCTTGGCTTGTCAGCTGTTTTCAGGTTTTGGAATTAGGTATTGATAAGTACCCATTGAAACAAATATATATATATATATATATATATTTTTTTTTTTTCTAGCCTTGATTACGACACATTTTGCACTGTCCCTTCCGGTGAGTTTTAAAGATGCAATTATTAACTTTTTTTTCCTTCATAATACTAGTGGGCAAGTAGTATAGTTGGTTACGTAATAACATTGACTGATTTTTGATTATTTTTTGAGACACCACTAATTAAATCTTATTTAGCAAAACTTCTTCAATAAAAAACTTGAAAGTTACAACGAAAAATAAAACTCGATTTACTGAAAGTTCAAACCATGAAAACTTGGTAGGTAACATAACCCACATCTGAACATCATGAAAGTTCAAACTAATAAAACTCAATTGCTTGCTCAATTTCAAAGTCAATCAATGTGCATCTTATATATTAATATATTAACTGCATGATAGTCTCCATTCTAAGTTGAACCGCAACTCATTGTAGCCAACATTTATCTTATGGGTTCGGAGCAACGCCCCAAATTGTGATCGACCTGACCAGTTAGGTAGCGGGGATCTAGAGGGCAGCACCCCTCGTGGGGGTCCGGGGAAACGACTAATCAGGTCGGAGGTCGAGGGGCAGCGCTCCTCGTGGCAAAAATAAATAAATGAATTTTAGTATTTGGCAAAATTAATAAGAAATAATTCAGTAACAATTTCGGAAATCGTCACATTTTGCTCAATATAGAAAAAGAATTTTACATACATCTTATTATAATATAGTTATCAATTATAACCTAATCTGATTTTAAAAAAAAAATCCTCTCGAATTTATTCATCTTATTTCATTTTTCTCCACATTGCAATTTTAGGCTAATAAAAAAATATGTATTATGTATCTCAATATAAACAAACAAAAAAATGGGTAAGCGCACGGAGACACGTGCCACACAGAGAAATAATTCATAACAATTCACAAATCACAATATTAAATTTGTAACTCACAAATCAATCTATAAAAATATACTAAAAGCTCAAAAGTTTGAAATTTCGAATATTATCTCCAGTGGCTGAGATCTCCGATGCTTTATTGTTGTTCTACTTCTGGCGCCGCTATTTTTCATGCGATTTCTCGACGGTTGAGAAGCGAAAGGGAAGCTCAAAGGTTTCGAGGTCTGCTTCGGTTCGACGGTTTCATTGCCAGATTTTGAGAACGAAAATTAAGGGTTTGGAGAATGAAATGCAAACGGGTAAATGAAAAGAAATGGGAAAATCTGAAACGACGCTGTTATGATTGACGATAGGTAATTGAGACACGTGTCTAGCCAGAAAACTCGCTCTTTTATATTGTTAAGCACAAAATATTGTGAATTGAAGAGCGGCAAATTTATTAGACATGCATCTAGTCAAGAGTGGACATAGGGATGGCATGGAATCACGTGACTCGCAAACTTTGGGGCCATATTTTTACATATATCTATATTTTAAATTTTTTATGTTTTTGTCTTAATTTTCAAATTCATTTATGAAACATTAAACAAAGTCGAAATATTGCATTATTAATATCATTTTGAAGTGCTTGTGGCCTAGTTTTCTATGTCGTTAATGGCACACGAAACGGCTAACCGTAGCAAATGTTACGACTTGTCAAATTAGATCACTCCAAATTAGTATTTCGAGAAATTCAATAACATGCTAATTTTAAAAATTCTCCGACGATCATATATTAGCCGAATCCACAAATCGCCTATATCATCTCAAAACTCGTTTCGAGAATTATATCATAGGCATATCGAATTATCCAAACAAATATCGAAAATAGTTAAAGATACATCAAACGTGCGTCTTAAAAAGAGGCATCTACTCGTCTTTTTTTATTTAAAAAAAAATCAATTATTATTATTTTTGTGATACAAATTTCTCAATATGATTAAATCTTTTTATTTAGAAATTTTACATGGGGTGTGACATCAAAGATTTTCAAACTTAACATCCGAAAAGTCATACTCCATGTAAATTTTTGAATGTAAATTTTTTGCAAATTTGATCGTGTCCCTAACTCAAAATGTCTACGTCCACCCCTGCATTCAGGGGTGTCAAAGCTTAATGTAGTGGGTCGGTTCATATGAGCACGTGCATTTAAATTCAATTAAGGCTTGCTATGGGGCTTAGGCCCTTAACCAACTTGTGTAAAACATAGTCTGGACCTAATCCGAAATGTCATCCAAATCATTTTATTGGACTGATTCACGAATGGGTTAATAATGTATAATCTAGTCTTGAAAACATAATCGAAAAAAATACTGACGTCTAATTTGATTACTGAAAAATATGTAATATTAGTTTCCCTTTAATTCAAGCGAGATTAGAAGTATCTAAAATTACAACATGGAAGGAAAAGAGTAACATGAGCTGGTAATATTTTACTTAGGTTACAATTATCAGCACCTTATGAATACAAACGAGAATTATGCTACTTGTACACTCATTTCTACCACCCTTGTGGACACTTACAATGTTGTCGAAAAATCATTGGCTGCAAAAACATTTTTTTATATATAAAATGTCGAATGAAAGAATTGTTAGGTTTTAATGTTGTAATTGACAATTCTGTAAACAAAAGAGATTTAATTGTAATTTGTATTAAAAGTCAAGAAGTAATGTGCAAATATATAAAATTTAGGTTTTTAGGTTTAGAGTTCAAGAATGACAAAAGAACGAAAATACAGTACAAATTTTCGATAGACTGTCACCAAGAATTGACTTGAGCATAAAAAAAGAACATCCGTTGCTCGAATGTCGCCCCTCATTTGCTTGAGCGACACTGATGTCCAAAAAAATTTTATTTCACAATTTAAAGGTTTTTTTCCCAACTCATCGTTTTCTAACCTACCTATATATATACCAAAACACGTCAGAACGATTTTGTAGAGATTGAACATTGAGATAACTTCATCTGTGAGAGATTTATTCTATTTTATCTTTCAACATTCGTCCTGTGAGATTGTTTTGGTGAGAAAAATATCGTCCATATAATCCAAATACCAAACTTATCTTTCCTCCACATCTTTTAGAGTTCTGAAAATTGAGGGAAGTTAACTGAAGTTCAAATATATGAAGAACGAGGTGTTCTTCGTTGATCCACAGAAGATAAACGATTCTGCAAGGCTAGAGGTGCCGCAGGGTAGCAAATTCCACGGAAAGTTTTGGCTAATTGTAGCTAAGAATTGGTACAAGGGAGCACGGGATTCGCGAAGAGCTGTAAGAATTGTAGTCAAGAGATCAGATAGTACATGTCATCAGACTGATATGCTGTAAGTTGTTTGAATCGTTTATAATGGATTGCCTGACAAAGTGCTTGACAAAGTGCCTGAAGTTTTTCCTGATTGGGTTTCTCTGTGGTCATACAATATGTTATTTATTGCTTTATTTACTGTTTAAATGATATAAATTGCGGTATTCAAACATATGATTAAAACTGACGTGCATGTTTAATCATTTAGAAAAGAATTAAAAAGCGACTTGTTGTTATTTAATTCGTTAGTAATTTTAATTATGTATATAATACATATTCACTCCCTCTAGATATTGTTAGGATCGAACTACGTATTTTTCAAAAAGGTCAACGAAGGTATAAAAGGAGATGTAACCTCAAACATGATTGTACAAATAAGGTTACCAAATGAAAATTTGGTGCGATCCTTCTTACATGGGATTTTTGACTGTCAATGATCATGCAAAGAAGCCTTTAGATGATGATTTTTAATTCTTGTTTGAATCACCGGCTATTGCTCTTGCGGGTTTGAATAAGACGAAAGATAATAGTAAAAATTTAGGTTGGAGAGAAACAGTGAACGGAGGGTTACCTTAAAAAAAGTGAAGATTTTTGAATTGGGAGAGGAAATGTATATTTATGAATTGATTTAAATGGGGCAATAATTAAGGATGAATTAAGATACATAACTTATTTCTAGGTTCTAAATATTAATTTATATTTAAATAAGGAAAATTGCAATTATTGTATCAAACCTTTCATTTTTTTATGTAAACTTGATTCAAACTTTTATTTTGTGGCACCCACGATGCCAAACATTTCAAAAATTAGCACTTTGAATCCAAATGGATGAAAATCATTAGTTTGATTGTTAGTTGATTGAAGAATTGACCTTGACCATAATCTTGGTTAATTTCAAAAGGATAAAATGACATTTTACATTTTTTTGAACAAAAAACACAATTATAATATATTAATAATTAAATAAAAAAATGCAAAACCCACTCACCACCATTCTCTTCTTTCCCCAACCCCCTTACACCAAAATCACTAGCAATAGCGATCGCACGGCATTGCCATTGCCACCACCCACCCTTCCGCCATCGCCACCGCTACCACTCTTTCAATCACCACTCATTCCCTTAATGCTGCCAAACAATTATACACTTCAAAATAGATCCATCTCTTATCTAGCTCGCACGTAAGAATTGCAATCATACATATTCTTTCTCTTATTCTCCCTTCTCCTTTCCCTTTCCCTTTCCCTTCCCCACCCACACCAAAACCAAATCCAAACGGCAACAACACCTTCCACCGCCATTGCCAACGTCACTGACATTGGAAAAAACTCGTCATCGTGTCCCCTATGTTGAATACTTTGGACTGTGAATCAAAATAAACACAAGCTTTTTGGAGAATGTCTTCTTATTAAATTCAAAATAAGACTTGGCTTATATAAGCCTTTACAAACAAATTGAACGATAAATATGCAGCCACATTTTCACAGCCTACAAAAGTGGTAAATAGTTGGAAGATTAAATTAAATCAAAGTCATCACCCTATTAAATAGGGATTATGAACATATCAGTAAAACAACTAAAAAAACATAACTTCAACACTCTCCTTAAACTAATTGCATTTTGCGTTCAGTTTACAACAGGAACACTACAGATTCCAATCAATTTTCTTAGCTTTAAGAAAGCATCGAGCTTGAGAGGTTTGGTCATGATATCAGCCACCTGCTCCTGTGAATTGCAGTACACCAGCTCCACTATTACGAAGGAAGTGAAATCGAACATCAATGTGTTTGCTCCTCCCATGCATCACTGGATTTTTGGAGAGTTTAATCGTTGAGCTATTGTCACAGAATAATGTTGTGCACTTGTTTTGAACATGCCCTAACTTTTCCAATACTCTTTTTATCCAAATACTTTGACAAGCACAACCAACTGCTGCTATAAGCTTAGTTTCTGTGGTAGAAATGATGGCAACTGGTTGTTTCTTTGAGGACCACGCTACAACACCAAAGCTAAGCATAAAGACATACCCCGATGTGTTGTTCCTGTTCCTATCATCGGTATTCCCTGCATAATCACTATATGTGTAGGCCATTAGCTCCTTATTCCCTTCTTTCTTATAAAGAACTCCAAGATCCACAATCCCTCTCAAGTCTCGAAGTTTCTTTTTTGTTGTTTGCCAATGCAATCCAGTAGGGCTTTCCATGTACCTGCTAATTAAACTCACTGAATACATGAGATCGAGTCTGGTTGAAGTCAAGTACATCAGACTACCAACAACTTGTTTGAACATTGTAGCGCCAACTCTCTCTCCTCCTTCGTCTTGAGACAGCTTAGAACCAGGGACTATAGGATTTTTCATAGGATTGTTCTTATCCATCCCAAACTTTTCTAACACTTCTCGAGCACATTTCGTCCGACTTAAATACACACCATCATCATTCTTACATACCTTCATACCAAGAAAATATCTCATCCTCTCCAAATTAGACATATCAAACTCATTCATCATATAAGTTTTGAAATCATCAAACATGATCTCATCATTGCAAGTATATATTAGATCATCAACATACATGTTTACTATTAAAAACTTACCTCCCTTCTTTGATTTTATGAACAAGGTGTGTTCATATTCACACATCTCATATTCACACATCTCAAAGTATGCTTCAATCTTGTTGTACCAAGCTCGGGGAGCTTGCTCAAGTCCATACATTGCATTCTTTAGCTTATACACCTTGTGTTCCTGCCCCTTCTTTTCATACCCTTGAGGTTGCTCAACAAACACATCCTCACTCAGTTCACCATGCAAGAAGGTGCTTTTCACATCAACTTAAATATGCTCCATCCATGTTGAGCAGCCAAAGCAACAACCATTCGAACAGTGTCTAATCTGGCGACTGGAGCAAAAACTTTAGTATAATCAATTCCATATTGTTGAGTGTACCCTTTGGCCACTAGTCGAGCCTTACACTTATCATCTTTACCATTTGGATTGAGCTTTGTTTTGAAAATCCATTTGACACCAATCTTTTTAACTCCACTGTCAGCTCCCAAGTATTGTTCTTTGCAATTGATTCCATTTCCAAGTCCATGGAATCCCTCCATTTTGCATCCCTAGCAGCTTCCTCAAATGTAGTTGGATCACGGACATAGCCAAATCATTTTTGTCCTCATCTCCAAACAGCCCCTCTCCACTTGTATAATCATCATTCCAGGTAGGACGTCTTCTTGCTCTCCCTTCATCTGAACTCAGTGAACTATGTTCTGGTGTTTCAGTGAGGATAAACTCCATATACCTTCCTCGTCTGCAGCAACTCATTATTCTTCACTCTGAACACTCTTATCATCATCTTCCCATTTCAAATTCTCCAAACTTGCATTTCCACTAGCCTCTACCCAATTCCAGCTCTTGTCTTCCTAAAAAATCACATCACGACTGATCACAGCTTTCTTAGAAATGGGATCATATAACATGTAGGCCTTCGACTCTTTACTTATCCACAACAAAATGCACTCGAAACTTTTATTATCCAGCTTTGTTCTTTTATTGTCAGGAATGTGAACATGTGCTAGGTATCCAAAGACTCGAATATAGTCAACTCTAGGCTTTTCCCCACTCCATGCCTCTTAGGGAGTCATATCTTTCGCTGCAAGTGTTGGAGAACGATTGAGTATATGCACTGTCCAGTTGACCGCCTCAGGCCAAAAGGTCTTAGGACTATGCTTTTCTGAAAGCATGCTGCGTACCATGTTCATCACCGTTCTGTTCTTCTTCTAGGCAACTCTGTTTTGTTGAGAAGTCTGGGCTGCTGTTAATTGTCTGTTGATCCTATTCAACTTGCAAAACTCATTAAAATCATGAGAGGTGAACTCTCCACCTCTGTCAGTTCGTAAATAGCTAATATGTGCCCCAATCTTTTTCTTAATACCATTCTTGAATTTTTTGAAACAAGCAAATGCTTCTGACTTGTCACGTAAGAGATACACCTAAGTCTTTCGACTAAAGTCATCAATGAGACACAACACATATCTCATCTGGCTATTTGAAGTAGGAGTGATTGGACCACATATATCAGCATGCACCAATTGCAGCCTTTGTGAAGCCCTTCATAAACTCCTTTAGGCAATCAATGCACAGCTTGGAAGGTGCTTTTAGCTGAGGCAAACTATCTACCATTTTTTGTAAAGAAGGGTTCTTAAACCTTTGAAGCTTAAGTGGCCATATCTACAATGCCACAAGTGAGATTTGTCTTCTGTAATGGTCTAAAAACATGCGGATAGTTTATGCATCATTCTAGCAAGTAGAACAAACATTCGATTTGTTGTCATTTCAGTTTGCATGATCAACCCCCTTCTCGAATGATAAATTTTAAATTTCCCATTTTGAATCAAAATCGCAAGTGCTTTCTCCTGTAATTGTCCAATGCTCAACAAATTATTCCTCAATTCTGGAACATAATAGACTTCAGTGATGACCCTTGTGATGCCTCCAACTTGTGGCCATACATTTCCCTTTCCCATGACTTCCATTCTCAAGTTATTCCCCAACTTGAATGTATGCCTGAAGTGCTCATCAAGATCTGAGAACCAGTCCTTGTTGCCGCTCATGTGGTTTCTACAGCCTGAGTCGAGGAATTATACTTCTCCTCTTTTTGTACGGTGTGTTTCTACGTAGGACATTAGTAGCATTTCCTCTTCCTCATCAAGTTCGGCGTATTTAGCTTCCTTCTCCCAACTAGGGCATTCGTATTGAAAGTGCCCTAGCTTATGGCACTTGTAGCATTCAACTAGAGCTTTGTTGAACACTTGTCTTCCTCGACCTCGACCTCTTCCTCTAACTCCACAAGATCTTGTCGTTCCTTCAAACATGTACTCATCTCTTCCTTAAAACTTCTATGCATTGGAGACTTTCAAAACCTGTTCCTCTTCTCTGTGGCATCGCATCCTCTACTCGTGCACAAGCAGGCTGCTTTGTAGTTCATCTATGGTCATGGTTGCAAGATGATTGGACTCTTCGATTGAGCAAACCACATAATCGAATTTGGTGGTCATCGATTTAAGGATTTTCTCAACAACAGTTGTCTGATCCATCTTTTCACTATGCGCCTTCATCATGTTGACAATGGTGAGTGTTCTAGCAAAGTATTCATCAACAACTTTGCCTTCTTTCATCTGTAATATTTCATACTCCCTTCGAAGGGCCTGTAATTGGGCTCGCTTAACCTTGGTAGAACCTTTGTATTTTTACTTTATCGAGTCCCAAATCCCTTTCGTAGTGTCTTTATTCAGGATGGTCTCCATAATTGTTCTATCTATGGCTTGGAATAGATAGTTCTTCACCTTAAGATCCTTCAACTTTTGATCTTCAACAGCTTTGCCTTGTGTCTCTGTAGGTTCCTCTCCCTTTGGCACTGTTGGAATCCCATCCTCCACCAAGGTCCAGTACTCCTTTGATCGGAGGAAATTCTCTATGAGCATGGCCCAATGGTCGTAGTGACCATCAAACCTGGGAATTGCAGGTTGAACGAAGCTGCCCTCCATTGCCATACCTTGACATCTCGTTATGCTTCTCTGTTCTTCTCTTTTTCTAGTCTCTCACTCTCTCAAGAAAATTGTCGTTTCTCAAACTTCACTCAATCGGGCCTGTGTAATAGGGCTCTGATACCAAATGTTGAATACTTTAGACTGTAAATCAAAATAAAAACAAGCTTTTGGGAGACTGTTTTCTTATTAAATGCAAAGACAGACTTGGCTTATATAAGCCTTTACAAACAAACTAAACAATAAATATGCAGCCACGTTTTCACAGCCTACAAACGTGGTAAATAGTTGGAAGACTAAATTGAATCAAACTCATGACCCTATTAAATAGGAATTATTAACATATCAGTAAAAGAACTAAAAAAAACATAACTTCAACACCTACACAAACCTCGCACTACTTACTGCTTGCATTTGCAGCTCCCATCTATTCAAGATTGTTAGGGTCAACCTCTTCTGCCTTTGCTCCTTTATATTTTTTCAGATTGTTTGGGTCTAGAGCTCCGACCATCGAGATTGCTTTAGTCTATTCAAGCCTGTTCCAGGAAAAAAATTAACCATGTGAAATCAAATTTGAAGATAATCAAGAAGCTAGAATTTTAAGTTTTTCAAAATAATTGAGTAATTGGTTTCAGTTTGTGTTGAAATCCATAATAAAGATAAATCTTAGAATCTAATTCCTTTTCTAGGTCTTAAGATTTTGAGTTCTAGCATTTGTGTATCTTCTATAATTTATTTTAATGTTTAGATTTGTTGTGATGGTTTGTATCACCGTTGGATTTTGAGATGGAGGGTAGGAGAATAATGACGAGTCACGAACATGTTGTTAGCGGTCTATGGTGTCGAAGATGGAGGGATGTGGAAGAAGATGGTGATGTCGGGTTTGTTTGGGGCAGTGGATTTTGTTGTGGTTGGTGAAAGTGGGGTGATGGGATGGAAAATGGGGAGAAGACGAAAATATATATTTTTTTCCTTATTTAATTATTTCAATTATTTTACATTAAATTGGAATAAATAATTTTACCCTCACCCAATTGGTCAAAAAAGGGGAGATTTTTTTTGGGGTCAACTAACATTCAAACTAATGGTTTCCATTCATTTGTACCCCATGTACAAATTTTTGAAAATTTTGATATCGTGAGTGCCACAAAGTAAAGATTTGGATAAGTGAAAATTTTTGTATCGCGGCTGCAATTTTTCCTATTTAAATATGTGAACAAGTTTATTGACTCCCCACCGTCTTAATTTTTGAAGGACTATTATACCCCTACAATCATATTTCTTAAAATATAGGAATTTGATTATCAATACACACGAGTGACTATTTTTTTCTCTTTTGTCTCTAGTTCATAACATGTTTTAGGCACGAGGTTCTAGTCAATTAAATAAAGGGTGTATTTTTCCAAAGAAAAGCATCAAGTTATCGCCAAAAGAATTTAAAAAGTGATAATTTATTTCGGCCCCAAAAAAGGTGGTATTCTTCTAATTACAAATTTCATAAAGACAAATATGATATATGTTATTCGATTTGATTATTTGTATATTCGTCATATTTTAACCTATAAGAGCTTAATTTAGCAATCTAAAGAGCTGCACTTGGACTCAATAGAAGGGATGAACATAATGCAAGAGAGCAAAGACATATCCATGGTGGTGGCTTGGCTAAACCCATATACCCACGAGCTCGGCTCGTGAAGTCACAAGTCGAGCTCGTGCTCATTTGTAACGTCGCGGGTCGAACTCGGCTCGGCCCACGAGCTCATTTTTTTTTATTTAAGAAAAGCCTTTAAAAATAGATAAACTATTGATTTTGGATGATCCCACGAGCTGCTTGTCAAAACTGACGAACCCGAGCGACTCACGAGCCTCTTTTTTACGAGCATAGCGGCCGAGTTGACGAGTCGCTCGACTCAATTGCCACATCTACATATCCGGGATTGTTGGTGAGTTGGGGCGATTCATTGACCGTCAAATGCTGCAATAACAAAACCGTTTATTAATATTAAAAAGTTCTTTAATAAATATATAAATGCACTAAAACGTAAAAATTATATGTTTATAAAAATATAATTCAATACAACCCAAAATAATAATAAAAAAAACACATAGATAATTTATCATTTATACAAAAAAAAATACATAGATCATTTCAGAAAATATAATCTAATACAACAAAAAATAATAAGAAAAAATGTACATAAGTACATTAAACTTAATTTTAAACTAACATCAATTTCCAATACCAAATTATCATTTACCACAAATAAAAAATTCCCCAATTTATTATTTATCACAAGTCACAAATTTTCATAAATCATGAATCATCATAATGCACATGCTAAATCATTAATCAAATGATCAATACATATTAATTATCACTTCAAGGCTAAGTTCTAAACTAAAATGGCATCAAAACGAACTAAAAAAAAAAAAGGCCAACCCCCCTTGGTGTAAAGAATTTTTTTTACAGAAGTTGTATAGACAACACATCCGCACAATATTTTTTTTAATACATGTGGGGCCCAGCCCCTTGTGGGCCTGTAAGGCCCATGTGAAAATACTTCTGGCAAGCCAAAATTATTCAAAAAGGGCTGATAATCACCGATGGCAATCGGTAGGCAGTGGTAGTCTATCGAGCATTGACAACAACAAGTCACAAGCGTCAGTTGAACGACAAAAGCTCAATTCCCTTTTTATACAAATTGTAAATGTGAAAAATGGAACAATGAATAAAAAAATTCAGAAACAAGGAGAATTATCCAGCATAGAAGACAATCTCTAACACACACACACGACACCCTACAAAAAAAAGTACATCACATATAGAGTTCCAAAACAAATTCCGAATCAAGAACCTAAAATAACCACCAGCAAAACTATGACAAAAAATTAGAAACAGTAGCAAAATTCAATTCGTACTCGAAATCAAGACTTTCAATTGGGCAAATGTTGGCACCAACATAGTAATCTGCACGTCGGGGTTATGAGAGGGAGCTTAGAATCAGAGATAGGGTTGCTGACGATTTAGTTTGCTTTCTGTGTTACATTTAAGGGAAAATGTTTTAACATCAGCGGGTATATGGTAATGGTTCTAATGTTAAAAAAGAAAAAAAAAACAATTTAACAAAAGACCCACAATTTTTTCTTTAAAAAATGGCCCAACAACTCATCTTCTCGATCAATTCATTCGTGCTCTTCACTACGACCAACAGCTCTACAAGTTTGCATCCAAGTTTCAACCTATAAATTCCCGCGAAGCCAGCACAAGTGGTCACGTAACTTCACCGGGTGCTAGCTCCGCCGCTGCAAGAGATGATGGTGACAAGCTAAATCCAAGAAGACTAACTGCTCTAGAATTTTCCAATGGTTTCTGGGGTGTAGCTGAAGGATTGACAAGTGGCAGTTGCATCTTGGAGGAAAGAGGCTATGTGGCGGGTGGCGCCACCTCTTGCAATCGTGTAGGGTGGAACTTAAATGATTCGGCTGTGAGCTTTTGAACCAACTCCTTAAAATTAACTGGATCTAGCTCCATTGGCTAAGCTAGTACCCGACGATTTTTTTCGATCCCTTCGTTGTTTCTCCTCTAGAGTCCCAATTGTGGGCATCTTGGCAAATCCCAACAACGAATTGTCTAAATCCATCTGAGCGAGTACTGATAGCATCTTTACTCGCTACAAAGAGAATCTTGCATTGCGGTCTAATGAAGAAATATCATATTTCACTGTTACCATCACGAAAGATCAAGTTGAACTATTAACTTGATCAAAACCTCGATCTTTCCAAGAATTTCAAAGTCAAAAGCTTTGATACCAATTTGTTGTAAATCGAAGATGATATCGAAAAATTCAATACCACTTTGTTGAAAACAAATATGAGATTATAGCCACAATATGAAGTAAAGATCTCAAAGATACAAAAATAATGTAATTTGTAGAGTAAGTGAGATTTTATTATAATATGGAGAAATAATACAAATGTTTGTGTTTACAGCTTGTCTAACTTAATTTATACATAGGGAAGAAATATGAGACATCCAAACCCTAATAGTAGAGTTGTAGTTGAAATTGAATGCAAGAAAACTTGTCAAAACGCAAAGTGAGGTTTGAGTCGGAATCACCGTCGCTCGAGCGGGTAGCAGCAGTGCCCTAATGCTTGAACGGTAGGCCAGTGCTAGGCGGGCGCTAGCTTCTATGATTTTGGCCCTCGAGCACCCAGGCTTGCGAAAATGCAACGAGAAAACCCCCCGTTCCATAATTTCAACATCTTCAAATCCAACATAAATTTCAACTTCCAATATGGCTTTCATATAGAATTTCAACTAGAATTTACCAAATAAACTTGAATAAGATTCCAATATAGCATTTCAAATAGAATTCTTCTTAATCTGCACTTTAATTAGAATTTTCAATTATTTTTAACAAAGAATTCGAGACACACTCAAATTATAACAAATGTCATTTGGCTCATACTAATCTTATAGCGCCCTCAAGGTTATGAGTGATAGCTAAAAAATGAAGTCGTATTTGCGTACGAACATAAATAGAATGTGACTTATGACATATTAAAAAAAATTTAAAGGATGTTTGACACAACTTCTGATAATTTGTTTTATAAAGTTAATAATAGCTATATGGTTAAAAGATTGGCAAAATTTGTATATCTCATGAATATATGGTTAAAATTATTACTTTTTAATCATATATTGGATTAAATTAGATTAGGTATGAATCAAAGTTTGAATTCATACACATACTCTCCAATCTTTAAATATTTACGTTATTATTGTAGTTTTTCAATGAGAACAAGGTCATACTAATTTACGAGTCAGTTAACTTTGGTCACTTGCTCATATTTTATGCTTAGTTTATCACAAGAATGATTCATAATCAAAATTTGCTTTAGTTACTCCTCATCATTCATATTTCCACATTATTTTTATTTCGATAGTATATGTATGAATCAAAATATAAATTAAGGGTCGATTTGATGTAGATTTTTTAGAATAAATTATGTTGGAAGAATGTATCTTTGAAATTAAGTTTAAGGAAAATTTCAAAGGTGTTAGAAATTAAGCCAGTAAAAGAAAATTTGCAATATAACAAAATTGGCATAGATTGAAAGTCAGAGAAAGTGAGAAATCAACTAATTTGAATAATTCAAACTATCAGTCAACGTCAAGCTAGCCTAAAGATTGTATCGTGCTGTGGGTGTGAAAGGCATATTTATGCCTATTGCACTATGATTGACAATTATCAAAAGATTGAATAAGTTTATTAAAAAAAAAAAATAGGCACGTCCTTCTTATTTGTTACTCTATGTTCTGGCAATTCTTAAAGTCATAATATTTGGTAAAGAAAATGTTGTTTGCACACGTGAGAGAGGGAAAAAATTCTTCAATTCTTTGTCAATGGAAGGAAAAAACTCCGAGAAAAAGGTTGATGGGACTCAAATTCCACTTTGATCGGAAAATTAGAGATTTTAATTTTATATCCTTCATTTGTAAAATGATCGGTTGTTTGACAAAGTTTCTGATAAAAAAAAAATTATCAAATTTTGATAAAAGATAAAATGTTTGATTAAAAAATTGATAAAAATTATGGATCTCAATAAATGTATGATTCAAATTAATAATTGGATTTGATTTCAACTTTTTAAGTTATCCCAAATAAACATTAAGTCCTTATTTGGTCACATTATTTTCAAAATACATTTTTGTCTTTCTTATTTTCAATAACACATTATTCATGAAAAAACGCGTTTACTAACTAAGTTCGACCTTACGTGCGGAATTATATTAATTAAAACAACAAGTCACTTTTAATTAGTTTCTAGATGGTTAAACAAACAATTCAATTATCCTAAATTGAATTACCTCAGTTTGTAGTATGGAAAGCAATAAACAACACCAATATGATGACGGAAAAATCCAATTGAATAAAAACTTTGGGATCAAATCAGTTACCTCCACTATAGACAATATGGATTACAGTCCGTTTCCAACCTAACAAATTTCGCTGTTGTAATTCCTGTAATCTCCAAGATGTGCTATTCCTCTATACTCACGATCTGCTACTGTAGATACTATCTAATCACCCTACTAGATTTTTCGATCTACCTCCTATAGCCTTCAAGATTTACTGTAAATTTCAGACTCACAATTTTCTGCAATTGTCTCTTCCAAGTGAATGCCCAAGAATCACTTATTCATGTTATTCTTCATGTGTTTCTAGTCCAACCTCTCTCAACTTTCAGAAACTTTTGAAATTCAACTGAGAATGTACCTTTCTTGAAGTGCTAAAGAAGTCAGGTGTTTTTTATTCTTCAATTTGATGTTTTCCCAAATTTTGGTAGCCGGATCTTAAGAATAAATAATTTCACCAGTGAATTTTGTTCTTGGATCTTCAAAGAATAAGAATGTATTTTGCAATGTAGCACAATGAAGCAACATTTAAAAATCGTACAAGACCCTCTGTATTTATAGTTGGAGGTGTATGAGTAATATGAACTGTGTAAAACTCTCCAAAATCGTGAACTAGGTTTAGCCGCACAAATATGTCGCTCGAGCGAGGAAACTTGTCGTTCGAGCCAAAGGTCTATCGCTCGACCTAGAGATGGGCGACACGTGAGCGACGACGGTTCTGTTTTTGTCGCTTAAGCGTGAGTCCAGCGATTAGTTAGCGAAATTCTAGCGCCGCTTTTTCCTTGTTTTCAAACTCGAACTCAAATTCTAGGCTACCTAACTCATTATACAAAATTGCATCCAAGTTCATGACTTTTTACAAGTATTCAATTAAGGCCCTTTTGTTCACAAACATGTCAATTACAACATTAGACCTAATAATTCAATAAAATAATATTACACGTAAATTCAAAAAATTTCCTTATTTTTAAACTACATATTTACCATCAAAACCATAGTCCCAAATACATTTTGGGCAAAAAATGAGACTCAAACAAGTTCTAAATTTTGATCCTTCTTTTAAATTAGGTTCTCCCTTCCAAACAAGTTTCCACCCATCTTTCCTCGTTATCTACTCCAATATTTGTTATATTAAAAACATCCTCTGTGCGCATTCTTCACAAGCTAAAAAATAATCAATTATAGAGTGGGGGAAAAAGTAACTTCTAAACCACAAAAATGAACCCAAAAGAGAGCAAAATCCGCAGATTCATTAAAGCCTCCATTAGGGTTTTGTCCAAAGTCAGGGATTTATATGTTAAAAGCGTGTTGAGTTGCGCTGGAGAATTCACTTATACCAGCGCCATGGGGTGTACAGCCCAAACCACGAGTTTACATAGAAGTTTCAGTGTTAACTCATCAGTGTCAAACTCCGATGAGGACTTCCGGGAACTTATTAGGGCTTCTTCTACCCGGAGTCTTACCGGAAAAACCGAGGCAGAGATTCTCCGGTCTAAACGATCACCTGGAGCACCAAAGTTTGTGCCTCCTCGTTCACAGACTATTGCTATTGGGAGGATTGATGAAGACAAACCCTGTGAATTTGTGGAAGATGTGGCGATAAACCCGAAATTGTATCCAAGAAGTAGAAGCTATGCACCTTCAAGCAGAAGTAAAATGTTCTGAACAATTTGATCGAGATTAACGAAATACTGAAGAATACTGTAAGGAAAATTTTGCTTTTTTCTACCCTCCATTGACTCTGTGAGCTGTAATATACGTACTAATGTATTATGATTATGAGTATCTATTTGAGAATATATAATTTTGAATATTTTTAGTTAAATAAAATAGGTATAAAAATTTAAAACCCACTTGGTTGTTAGTTTTTATGTATGAAAATTTCTTGATTTCCTGACTCTCAGCACGTTTCTTTTACAAAGTAGCATATTATTAATTAGTGTAAGCCAACAAAAGTTACAGTGGAATAGTGATATGTGAAAAATATTATAAATTGTATATAATAAACTTGTTTTTATTACAAAGTAAAAAATCATATTTATAGAGTTATAAATAACTCTAAAATGAAAAATTGCATAATAATCATACAATCAATTATTAAGGAAAATAATCATACACTATTAAAAAAATATCATAGAGATTATTCTTTTCATATCTTCAACACTCTTTCTCAAACTCAATATGATGTAGCAGCAATTAAATTGAGTTTGAAAGATAAATCGATCCAATCAAATCTTCAAAATTGCTTGTGTCAACCAATCCGAACAAATAACTCAAAGTTGATGATAATGAAAAATCATCATCCACCAATCTAACCAAACAATTATCGAGACTTGAAAGAGAAATTAAATGATAGTCAATCTCAATACGGGTTGGAGAGAAAGAAAGAACACTCATATCTGCAAGTAACCAACAGATTCACTACTAAACCAAAGGGATGCAAATTTCAAATTTCGGATACATCAAACCAACACCAAATCAAATTCGAGATGAACTGGACATATACTAAACCAAATGGCAGATGAACTGGACATATACTAAAACAAATTTCAGATGAACTAGACATGTACTAACTAAATTCCAAATAAATTGGACCAAATTTCAAATTACCAAAAGCTGAAGAAAATCCAACAAGTTTAAGAGGAGAAAATGTCCAACTCCGAACAGAAAAAAAAAAGAAACAACATTGGTAGCCGGACGAGCGACTTAATGCCACTCGTCATAAACGAAATTCAAATGTTAATTTGTTTAGGATCGAAATTACTCTGATACCATGTGAAGAATATTATAAATTGTATATAATAAACTTGTTTCTATTACAAAGTAAAATATCCTATTTATAGAGTTATAAATAACTCTAAAAGGAAAGAATGCATAATAATTATATAATCAACTATTAAGGAAAATAATCATTTACTGTTGAAAAAATATTATAGAGATTATTCTTTCCATATCTTCAAAAAATAAACATACACTATTGGAATAGTGATGAAGTGTATAAGGAGCTAGAGTTTATGACGAAGTGAGATCGCAAAAGAAAAAAATGATTTCATAATAATTTCGAGTTTGTCCATTTTTAACGAATTGCTAACCTAATTCGATTGGAAACGGGTCAATGATCACAACCCATCGCCTCTGGCCATGACGTACGTCGAATTTTGGGCAGATTTCATCGTTTAAGCCTCGATTAAGCGTTTTTGCCGTTTATTGTAATTTTTATTTTGTTAATATCTCGTTCAATAAGATTTAGATTCATATTCCGTTTGTTAGATGACAATCTTGAATTTTAGGAGTTTACATTTAAGTTGTTAGCTCGAATTTTTCTATTTATGGAAAAATATCGTTTTTTTTATTATTTATTTTTCGAATTTTATTAGAATTTTACTATTTAAAGCATTGCAAGCCCTTTGAGGTAGAGATTATTGAATTGAATAAAAAAATTCGCGAGTTTTCTCTCATCTTTGTGAGGTTGTTCATCTTTCTTATAATCTTCCGCCCTAGTAAATAAGCTTTGAAAATGGTTTCATTTTGGTACTAACTTAAATTAATATTGACAAAGTGAAACCCAATGACTCAAATTCAGTACTATGTTATATTGATATGTTTTTCAGTTACAAATTGTAATAAATAATTGCCAAAACTCTTTATTTTCTATTGAACAGAGATTTTGTATCTTTTACGCTGAACTAAACACAAACGTTTCGTCGTTGTATAAAAGTAACGCATGTTGATTAGTAGTTGCCAACAAAGTGAAATAAAATTCATCTTTTCTCCTCGTAAATGCCAAAAGAACGAGTCCCTGCTCGTCTTCCACTAAATCAAAATTATTTTTTTCTCAAACTCGTTTTTAACCACACATTCACATAAATAAAAACTAATTTTAACGGAAGAGAAAATACTTTGAGCATTGATCACGAACTTACATGATTGGGGTTTGTGTTTATTCTCTAGCGTGTTCCATTCAAGAGAAATATGGTTGATGAGACGTTGCTCGACAATGACAATTTTATAAATTTCATGTAAAGAAATGATTAGTAAAAATTTCTTTCCAATCATATATAGTAGGTCTGTCTACGTGCATTGTGCTAAAATTAGTAAAGAAATGTACTCATCGCTTTCCACCTGTAGATTTCATTATCTAAGCAAATAAACAAGTCGTTTACTAATTGGAACACGATTAATATATTGCACTGAGCAATATAATAAACAAAAATAATATAGCTTTGCCTCTCTTTCACCGTACCTCTGAGCCCCATCAGCGCTACGAGAGAGAGAGAGGGAGACTTTTGTAAATTAATTAGTCATTATCAAATCACCTCTTAACTCGGGACATTATTAAATATTTTTACTTTAGTCACTTGAAAACTAAAATAAAATAAAAACTTAAACATTAAGTTTTTTATTTTGATTGTCAATATTTTCCATGAAAAAAGTATTTTTTTTCATGTAATTTTCTACTTTTGTTCTGTTTGATTGGTAATTTTTTTCACGGAAAACAGTTTCTTACTTTTAATTAGGGTTGTAAGCAAAAATCGTCAAACCGGAAAATCGAATCGATACCGCATTTTAGAAACCGTCGGTTTGGTGCCACGTGGACCCGTCAACGAAATGGTTTTGAACCAAACCAAACCGATAAAAAACGGTTTGGTTTAGGTTTGAGAATTTCAATTGCGGTTTAAAACCAAACCGGACCGACGAAAAAATATATAAAAATAAAAAAATATAAATAATGAATTTTTTTGAAAATTCATATAAATATGCAAAAATTCAATAGTTTTGTCTTTTCTGTACATTTTTGTCAATTTAATTTTCTATTACATATATATTATTATTACTAAATAATCTTAATTTATATCTAATAATTTCAAAACTAACATAATCTATCAAAAACCATTTTCCTCTTTAGAATTCAAATTTCTACCGTTGCTTCTGAGTTCTGAGTATGCATTCTCAAATGGAGGTCAGATACTTGATTCTTTTAGAAGTTTATTAGGCGCAAGGATGGTTAATGCTTGTATATGCGGAAAGAATTGGTTTCAAATTAAGAATGAACATATAGTGCTGCACCAATATTTAGATGAAGTGGAAGCATTTGACGATTCAATGAAAGTTGTGGCATGTGGTTTATATTTTCTATTACCATATTTTTAAAGATTCTCTTATCTATCTAGTATCTAATACTATGATAATATAACGAATGCATTTGTTTGACAATGGAGACTATGAATCACGTGTGACAATAATTGGTGTTTGAGTATATGCGAGAAACTGAATTTGTAACAATATACAACGGTAAGCTTGTGTAATTGTTATGTTTAGATATTATAAACAATTGATTTATTATTATGGTTGGTTATTCTCTCTATTTAATCAGTAGTTTTTTTTCAGATATGATGATTACGATGTCTTGTTGAACATCATTATGTTTTTTGGACTTTATATTTAATTTAGTAGACTTGTATTGTAACGTTATCGTAACGTCTTAGCCTAAAATGACAAACAAAAACTATATTTTAGTTTATTGTGATTTCACTTTGATTTAGTTGGTATTTAAATTTGTAGTAGATATATTTAGGCCCCGTTTGAACCATATTTTTTCCTCACTAAAATGAAAAATATGACCGTTATCCATCACATCAACATTTAAATTCAAATTTTATATCTCTTATGTACCCCAATAACGGCTATATTTTTCATTCTCATTTTCAAAAAAGGTGGCTCAAACAGGGGCTTAGTTTGTTTTAGATTTATTGCTAGTAAGATATAAATATATATTGAATTCAATGAATTAATGTCATAAAAGTAGATAGACAAAAAAATACACGGCGAAATTAGCGGTTTAAAATCGGACCAAACCGTTAGGTTTAGGTTTGAGTTTTTTTCAAACCGTTCAAAATGGTTTGGTTTAAGTTTGAGTTTTTCTCAAACCGGTTTAAACGGTTTTGTTTGAAAATTTGTCAAAAATCGTAAAAATCGGACCGCTTACACCCCTACGTTTGATCATTTGACCATATTTTCCTTGAAAAAGAGGAAAATAATTTGTAATTCACTCTCTTTCTATCTCTCTCATCTATATCATCTACTCACCAATAAATAAATGGGAAATTTAGATACAGTACCCTAAAAAAATTAAGTATTTGATTAATACGTTGTAACTAACTAAAACTACAATTACCGTATTAATTACTTTCAAAACCTCCACACCACAACAAAAATCCAAATTAGAAGAAGAAATCCCCAAACCAGAAAACCTTCGAGAAAACCTCCGACTCTCCAATGTTCTTGCATAGAGAAAACATTACTCACCAATTTAATGCTGCTACATTTTTGTAGTTTTAACGAGAGTTTCCCATTTGGACGATTGGGTGATTTTGGGGGGTGAATCTTGAGCAAAAATCTTTTCTTGCACTGTAAATCCACGATTGTTGGTAAATCTTTGTTGATATTAAGTCGATTTTATCTATGTCCATGCTATTAGCAGCCAATGACAACTTGTTTGATGTCCAACTATTAAATGTGGCTTTCAGTATTACAAGCAAACACAGCTGGAAACCATGGCTAGTGAAAGGGCTGCAGCTGAGTTTCAGTTGGAGAAGGAAGTAAAGCGGCTTCAGGAAGCACAGGTCTGCACGTGGCCATTTTGTTTTAAATTTTGTTATCATTTTCGTTCATGATTATACATGTGTATGTGTAGAGTGTAAAACACCATATAACTTATAGTTCAAAACAGTTAGAAGTTGAAAGAAGCAGAGCTTCTCGTCGAGCATCATCCTCTTGGGAAGAAGATGCCGACATGAAAGCACTTGAGTATGTGCCCTTGTTTAATTTCTTGCTATCAGATTATGTACATTAGTTAAACTGCTGTATAATATATGTATTAAAAGAGGACAATAGTTTCACATGAATCAAAGTCATCCAAGAGAAAATCTAGGAGTATTGAAGGAAATTCAAACTTGAAGAATTACACTCATGAGTTTGAAGGTAACGTTGAATAAATTTTGTTTTTGAAGTTGAACTTTGAGTTTCAGTAGTTTTTTCATTCATTTACATTTGAAGCAAGTTTGGGCATAGATTGTGATGAGTTTGTGTATAAATGCATAAAAAGATTGTTCTTTAAATTTGGGATTAGCTCCCAAACTGTGGCAAACTATTTCCCTTTGATTTTCTAAGATACCTAATGATGTTTGACAAAATGTCTCAATTAGAAATGTTGAGATTTTGTTGTAGTGAGAGGATTTGTAGCAAAACTTCTTGCTAACTCTATGCTTTGTTTGCATCAGATATAGATCTGTAATAGGGATCCAGTTTCCTCGGGGACTTAATACCATCAGACCTGGGGTGAACTGCACTCGCCAATTCAGATGTTTATGAGCCGAAGCTACTACTTTTAGCTTCTGAGTAAAGCCAAAAGTGCATTAGTGAATATAAGTTATTGTAATATTCATTTATACGCTTTTGTGCCAAATTTTTTCCAATTTCATGGTTTAGCCTACTTAATATGTTAGGTCAAAATCCATAATCAAGGAGCTGTTTGGAAGCACTTAAGAATCAAATTATCAATTCAAGTTGAATTTGCGATCTGTTTTTGACTTGTTTGGAATGTTTTTTCACCTATCTAATTCTTTATTATTTCGGAATAATAGGCCAGTCTAGTCTAATTGTCACCACTGAAAAGCTAGAAGTCGTTTTAGTTTTAGTTGTACAATAGGTGCGATGAGGCCCCTAGTTCAAGTCCAACAGATTTCTTGTCATTATGTGTTCAGTTTTGCTATCGGTACATCGGGGTGTACACCCCCCCTCATATGGGGATTGGACCCGCTTAAATAAAAAAATATTTTATGCAGTGGGTCCCACCCCTCATGTGAGGGGGGTGTACATCCCGATGTACAAAAGTTGATGTACAAGTAGACTTTTTCTTATGCGTTTTATCACTTTTTCAAATGTTTGCAGTTTTTTTAACTTTTTGTCACTTTTTTTGAATTCATGTCACCTTTTTAGTGTTTGTCACTTTTTTCTATTACATTTTTTTATTGTTTGTTATTTTTTTTTTTTTATTTCTGTCACTTTTTTAATTAAAAAATGATATTAAAAATGATCACGAATTTATTAGGAAAAATTCTAAGTATATCGATGGTGTTTGTAGAATGTCTGGAAAGAGGAATATTGTGTATATGTTTGTTTTTGTTCAAAATTAATAATTTTGTCCTTTAATGACAGGTTCTATGGAAGTTACAGCAGTCATATTCAAGGTGGAAGGGGTGGAAACTTCAACAGCAGGCGGCTTCATCGACTATTCCATCATTCTAGTCTTATCAACTTCCTTTTGAGAGATCGAGTCCAAGTTCTGTCAGCTTTCCCCTTCTGATGCTTGAGGAAGCTCGTAAAAAGTGGTGCTGGATTATACTGTTTTGCATGTTGTCCTTTTTTGCTTCGAAGGTGTTCTTGATGCTATATATTTCTTGGTGGACAGTAACTCAATTATTGTATAATTGTTTAGAAGATAAGTTTGTATGATTTAATCTTAGAACTAAAAATTGTGGGTTATGATTGTTTGTAAGATTTTGTGAGAAGAAGAGTGGTGAATGAATGGTTTGTCACTTTTTCGATTCGATTAATGTTTTGTTACTTTTTCGCATGTTTGCAGTTTTTTAAACTTTTTGTCACTTTTCTGAACGTTTGTCACTTTTTTAGTGTTTGCCACTTTTTTTTCTCACATTTTTTTTATTGTTCGTCATTTTTTGACTAACAAAATCACTTTTTTTGTAAAAGTGAGATTGTGTCACTTATTTTATGCAGTATCATCCAGGGATGTCAAAGTTGCTCTTCAATTTTATAAAAGTGACATTGTGTCACTTTTTTAAATCACTTTTTAAAATTTTGTCACCTTTTAAACTTTTGTCACTTTTTAAGAAGATAAAAAAATGAAATAATATGTTATGTTTTCCTAATATAATCAGCATGTGGATTTGCCTGAACGTGCTGATTATTTTAAGAACATGATTACTGGTGCTGCACGAATGGTTGATGCTATTTTGAAATTTTTGTCATTTTTTTTTTTTTTTTGAGTTTGTAATTTTTTTGAGTTTTTCGCTTTTTTTAAAAAAAAAATTTTGGCATTTTTCTTGAGTTTGTGCAACTTTTTTAAAAAAAGTAAAAAAGTGACATTGTGTCACTTTTTCATTTTACACAATATTTTTTACTTCCTAAAATTCTTTCATATGATTTTTCAAAACATCCTTAATTTTAAGGGTATTTTGTAAGTATCCCTAAATAAATTGACGTGTATAATAGTTTTAGCCCCATGTTTGATACACATTAAAATTTTCATTTTCGTTCTTCTACTCATTTTCAATCAAACATTCTTTAATAAAATATTATTTTTCATCATACCAATAATTTTTCCTTCCTTTTTAATCACACATTCTCCATTAATCCACTATTCCAGAATACATTCTTTTAAAATAACGTGGCTCAAACACACCCTAAGTTGAAAATTAAATCAATCAAGCACATTTAATTAATAATTTTCATACCAATAAGTTGTAGGCAATTGAATTGCCTAATTTTTTTTTCCCATACAAGTTCAATATTCACAATCAAACGCGCCATAAAACTTTCCAACTTCATAATAACTTAGCCACATAAATATAATACATTATTTGTAACAACGTGAAAATACAGAGCGCAGCTAAATGAATGTGCCCTGGAAATTTAATTTGATTTTAAGGAAAATGGTTTAAATCTGATTTTAAGGAAAATGGTTTTCACAACTTCTCTTCATTTTTTTTTTTTGTGTATGTGATATATTGACACCACGTTTATATGTATTATTACTAGATGCAAGCAACGTGCAATGCACGTTTGTTTAGTTTATATTTAATAGTTTTGTTTAAGAATTAATTTGTTATTAATAAAGATGTAATTTTTTAGGTTAATTAAATAATTAATGATGTAATGTTTATGTAATTGATAAATAATTAAATAAAGTGCTTCTCTCTGTCATCTCCAACCTAAAATCACAAACAGAAAACTCAAGGTATGTTAAGGGGTAAGAAGATGAGTTTACTTAGGCTCTGTTTGATTCTCATTAATGTAGAATGAGAATGAAAAATATAGCCGTTATTGGACCCCACACAAGAGATAGAAATTCAAAATTGATAGATTGATTTGATGGATAACGGTCATATTTTTCATTTTTATGGGTTTTTAATGAGAAACAAACGGAGACTTAAACTTTTTGTATGGCTTAAGTCTTTACTCTTTTTTAAATAATAATGCAATTTATTTTATCGCTAAAGTATGATGTGTATTACGATAATATATGTATATCATGTGTTAGACTTTAGTATTGGTAAATAACGGGTAAATTTTCGAGGATAAAAATATTTTAAGGGGGTGAGAATGTAATACCCCGAAAATTTTCATAAAATATAATTCAATTTTGATATACTATATTTTAATATTTTGAAAGTTAGGGACTAAATGATACATTTATCAAATTATATTTTATTTGTGTCAAATATTTAGATATTGCTGAAGTTATCGTAAATATATGAATATTGGTCTCGTTGGATAAATCGTAATTAGATACATAAATCAGATTCGAGAAAATTCAATTCGGATAAGTTAGCTCCAAGATATTTTAGTTTGAAGAAATTATCAAAAGCTAATTTATTTTTATTATTATTTAATTATAATTTTGAAAGTAAAAGGTGGTGAAAAAAGATTTTCCGTTAAAAGGTGGTGAAAATTTAATTTTTTCGACCCTGATCTCACTTTTCCATGAACTCTTTTTTTATATTGAATCACTTCTACTACTTTTTTTTTTGGTCCCACGTCGCAAGATTGATAATGGCATTGGGGGAGGATTAGCGGTAGACTCAAATATCTAGTTAAGATAACTACTTGAGTATGGCCTTCTTGAGCCATTTTTATAGTAGATTTTTTTTTATTTTTTTTAATATGATCCTCATAAAATTATGACCAGTTTTCCAGTTCGTGATCAAACTGTCCAATTTAAAGGTATTCAGTCGATCGATTTACTCCGATTTTCATAAGACTAATAAAAAAATCCCAAAATATCCTTTTGTCGGATGATAATATTTCTCAGAACAGGGAGAGTGAATGAAACTCGTATTTGAATTGAAATTTAGCCAATGACGAAATTTCTTCCCTTTTGAATCGTAAATTAACATTTGAAAAAGAATCACTAACCTCTTTCAAAATTGATTATTAGATCCTTTATTAGCGTTGTTCCAGAAATATTTGCAGACATTTTTTGAATTTGGATTTTTGCAAAACTTTGATGGATTTTTTTTAAGTGATGACTTGTGTGGATTTCATGGATTTTTTTAGAAATTTATATGGAATTAGTGGAAGTCTTTTGTAGAATTTTATAAAATTTCATTTTAAAACTTTTAGAGACTTTTGTACAATTCAAAAGATTTTCGAAAACTTTTATTTGAGATAAAATTAATGTGGATCTAGTGCAATATTATGAAATTATCATATATGAGGTGATATTTCTCACCATTCCCCATTCTCCTTCATTTTCACCCTTATATAACAGAAAAATATTTTTAAAATAATAAAAATTTAAGACATTAATTAAATAAATAATAATTATATATATATATAAAATAAATTTAATATTCAGCATTATTAATATAATATACATTTAAAAAATAAATAAAAATATATATTTAAATTAGTCTATATAAAATTTTATAATTTAATTAAAAATAAATATCTTTCAGAAAAAAATGAATGAAAAAAGAAAAAAAATTGTTATAAGAATACAATTTAAATTTTTTCATAAAAAAATATAAATAAATAATAAGAGACAGAAAAATAAAAATAGAAACTAATATAATTAATAGAAAAAAAATAAATTTTAATTAAAACTCTAATATACGTAAAAGAGAAAATGAAAGAAAAATATTGAAAAAAAAATACATATTAATTTCTTTTTTGTTTTATGTGAAAGTCTTCCAAAATGTTGTGATTAATGAGAGATAAATTTTTAAATTTTATTTTAATATTTTTTGCTTAAAAGTTGTACCATAGAGACTTTTATAACCTACCTAGACTTCTAAAAAGTTTTAAATTTTATTGACTATTACTGTTGGAATCAAGCTTTAGGGTCCGTTTGATTGAAATGTGAAAAATGGGTGGAAAGAAAATGTTTTATAGGGAAAAAAATTTCCTAGAAATTGTTTTATCGGGAATTGTAATTAATTGTGTTTAATTAGTATAATTTTTCATGGAAAATGTTGAAAGTTTGGTGTCCGTTTGACTTTATTTTTTATGAAAATTGTTCATTAAAGTGATAATATTTTCTACCATTGGGTTGATAATTTGTTCCAATTGCCAAAAAAAAAATTGAAAAAAATAAATCATATCGAATACCATTCATTTGACTTTATTTTGTATGAAAATTGTCAATAAAAGTGAGATTTTTTTACTATTGTACGTAGAATTTTTTCCAATTGCAAAATAAAAAAAAAAAAGAACTTGGAAATTATTTACTCATCGTAATATCAAGAATTTATTTTCGTGAGAGAGGTTGAAAATTTGAAAAGTTAGAAAAAAATTTCTAGAAAAAATTTGCAATTCAAACACTACATAATAAATTGGAAATGCATGAAAATTTTGCTCCATCAAACCGACCCTTAGTTGTTTTGGTAACTGGTAATTGGATGATTGAAGAGTCCTCGAAGAAGATGAAGCAGGAGGAGAAAGAACGGAAGTTCCATGAGGCCCTCCTTAAAATGCTTTATCCTCCCCCACCCTCCCCTCCTCCCCAGGTATTCCCAAATTCTGTTACTGCATTTATCTTTCCCCTTGATTATAAGTTCACTGTTATCTATGTATTAGATGTATTATATTTACGCAGGAAGAGGAGGAGGAAGAAGAAAATAAACCAATCAAATCTTTGGGGGTTGGCGTCAATGTGAATCAAATTCCAGGTGTTTGTTAAAATAGTACTAGATTAAACATCTATACCTGCTTCTTTTGCAGTATAATTGAGAACGATTTAGCGAGATATAGTTGTATACTGTGAATCCAGATGAGTTGGAGGATGATGAGAGAAGTCCGTCGTCTTCAGACCATGATGGTGAGGACTGTAATGGTGCTATTCAGAAGCTGACGCGGGCGCAGAGGAAACGTCTTCGTAGGAAAAAGCTCAAGGAAGCTTCTTGTCAACGCAGGAAGATTATTGGGCCGATGCCTTTGTTGTCTAAAGCAAACGATGGTGGAAATGGCGGCGGCGGCGGTGTTGCAGGAAAGGCACCGGAAAGTGTTCGACAAAATGCTTCTGTGGAAACGGATACCATAACGGAAAAATCAGGTTGAGGTCCTCTCCAGTATTCTATATGATCATCTGCTAGGAAAAACTAATCTTTATCGTAATTAATTTTGGTTTTCTTTTTGATGTTGACAATTGTGATTGTTTAGGAGAACTAGCTTCTTGCTCAAAACAGAACAAGCTAAAGCAAAGAAGAATGGGTAAGAAATTGGCTAGTGAAAATTTGAAATCATCAGGCACAGAAACTACTAACCATCAAGGGGAGAAAGAAGGATTAAAGGAATGAGCCCTGACATACCTGAGGGCGTTAACTATATCATAAAAATTCTGGAATTTGTGGAGTTTTGCAACGATGGCGTTGTTCTGAAAACTCGAAGATTGTAAGCCAACAAAGAAAATACTCAAGTTGCTGGTGCTTACAGAATCAGGGCTTGCATTTAAGTTTGTACTTGCATGTTCAAATTTGAACTTTCCAATGGAAAGAAAAGTAAAGGAAATGATGGCTGACTTTATTTCAGTATTATGCTTTTCATCTATGCAACGCATAATTGTTTCTTTAGTATTTGACCTACGTATTTTAGTGTCAAGGAATTGTAATTCCTGACATTTTATTTCATTATTGTAGAAAGATGGAAGATTTCGAGGAAGATCGTGGTAGTATATATGTCTTGTGAACCATTTTTTTGGAGAAGCTATACTTTAAATTGTGAATGTCATGCTTGTTTCAAAGCATTTCTGGTTACGTTTGTGAGCTAATAATCACATTTGTTTTAATGGTTCATAGTTTATATATTATTATTTGAGTAGCGAAAGTGTAATAATGCTGCCATATGTGTTTGTGTTATTTGTGACTTCTACAAATGATAAATGACAATTTTTTCAAAATTTGGCATGAGTCTGGACTCTGCCCTTGAACCACGAGAGTCCTCTGATTGCATGGTGGACCAGGCCTTCGCTTGCAAGGCCACTGAAATTATAATTGAGATGGTACATGAGGGAAAGTTGTTAGCCGTCCCATCCTACTAACGGGGCATCCTGGTACCAGAAAGACTGCCATTTCAATGGGCATGGTGAAATCCCTGAGCATCAAGACCCTATATGCGATGCAGGAAGCAAATTGTATTCAGTAGAGATATCGAAAACTGAGGCGTTAATCCAGGCTCTTGGAAAAGTGATCAGGTTCAAAATTGAGGAGACGGAGGTTATAGGGGGAGAGGTGGTCGAGATACGAATTGAGAGGGCGAGGTTAACTGAGTGATGGCTGGGCGGCTTCGAGGAAAGGAAAGCTGGCACTAAAGACAACAGAAATAGAGATAGAATATGACTTAGGGGCGAAGATTATGGAGACCTTGGAGAAGGAAAAGGTGCAGAGTGGGAACATGTTAGGGTCTAAAAGGTGTGAGATTCCAATCCCCTCGAGCCTGGGCTTTTGGGAACAATGGTTGGGTCTCCACCAATTGATATTAGAGCAATCCCACATCCTGGGTTCGAATCCCGGAAGGGGCGACCCAAGCGAAGTGTCGAATATCAGCAGCCAAGTGGATGGGCCGGCTGATAATGCGAAGGTCGTCTTGGAGTGGGCCGTCGTGGACGTCGGATTTGGGCCGTGGGGTATTGTTAGGGTCTAAAAGGTGTGAGATTCCAATCCCCTCAAGCCTGGGCTTTTGGGAACAATGGTTGGGTCTCCACCAGAACATTATTGCAATTCATAAGGCCTCAGGGAAGATCACATAGCTCGGGAGGTCATTCTCGAGGTCTATGGATTATGATGCCATGGGGCCATAGACCAAGTTTGTGCAGTGCCCTGATGGGGAGCTGCAGAAGAAGAAGGTTGTGCATTGCACTACTCTTCATGAGAGCAATGTTTTCAGCATCAGGTATATCGGTACGTTTATGTCCTCACCTTGCACTATTAATCAAAGATTGCAGAAAACCACTATTTGTTGAACGTCTTGGAATTTTTGTGTAGACAGTTTTATGTAAATTTCTAATTTTCTTGTTCTAAGCCTAACTTCAATGGACTCTCAAGTTGTGTGCAGTTAGAGAAAACTCATTTTATATTTACATAACTGTCAAAACTGCATTTCCTCATTGATTTATATACAGTAAATGGTGCAAGCGAGAGTAATTTAATTATCTGCATGAACATACGCTAGCATTGAGAAACTCTCCTTCATGGAAGAATGGAAGTACTTTATAAATTGAATTTGTAGATATTGTGCAAAATTGCATCTGCTTTGATATGTTCTTGGCTTTACACTTGAGATGTTACAGTTGTGCAAGAGCATTTTAGTTTAGCAAGACACGGAGAACACTATGTCGACTGATGATTTTTGAACCATATTAGTGGCACACTTCGGGAAGAAAAAATCGATTTTTGTTAATAATTAGGTGAGTTACCTAGTTATAAAGAATGATAATATATGAAATCCGTTGTGATCAACAATGAAACTAACCGAAACTTTATTAGACGACAAAAGGAATTCATAATTGACAAATCACTTGCATAGGATAGAATTGAGTTCACGTTTTGAAAACATAAGCAACTGTCAGTTCATATCAAAGGAAATCTCATTTACGACTCTAGGAAAGGCAGTGAAGAATATAAGTTTTGATGCTCATAAGCCGAGAAACTGGAAAATAAATGATAGGATGGAAAATTTACCGACAGACAGAAACCGTTTGTACATAAATTTACCAGGTCATAAACATGTTATGTATTCTTTTTCCGTTGTTATATTTCTCTTGCTTCTCTTTTGTTTCATATCATGAAAACTGTGCTGGTCATCTTGGAGGAAGATATTGTATGAATCATTCAGTGAATCATCTATTAGCTCTACAACTTGCATCTTACTCTGTCCATTTCTTATTTTGAATACCAATATTAGGTATGCACAAATAGAAAACATATTACTATTTAGCTCAATAGTAGCAATATCATGTAGAGGAAACCTTGACAAATTGCATAATAATCAAGGTGTTCAGATCAAATTGTGATTGTTGCCTTGCTAACTTTTAGGTCTCGGAAAGGGCACCAAATACTACTTGGTGTTTTTTCAATCTATAACTAGAATTTCTGATTTTATCGTTGTATGAATATTCATATGGTTTTTCTGATTGTTCTAGAGAAAATCAATTATACATGCATCATTATTCGAAACATGGAAAAATATATGAGGTTTGAGATTCAGGAGCACAATTTGGTATAATATTTTTTTTTGTCTTTCTAGAACTGCAATGTGATTAGCTTTCATTCTTCATTGTTAGATAATTGAATATTTCTGCGATTATAGCATCCTCTTTTGATTTCAGCTAGCTCTCTTCACCGGTAATACTGGAAATTCGTGCAAAGTGAGGGATCAAATTGACACTAAAGTGGCAGAGTGGAGGAAGGGAAACTCGAGATTTTGCCAGATGTCATGTTCAGTGATGAAGTGTGCATGCTTGACATCGAGTGCATTTGATTCCTTAATTGAGCCACACAGGTGTTGCTACTACTGTTTGAGGCTCTAGCTACAAATCACCACATGGTGTTCTAATCGATTTCCTTGATCGCCTGCTTATTATCTCCCCACAACTATACACGGAGGAAGAAATTCGTAAATTCTAGGCAGAAGATACCAAGATGAATATGTAGAAATGTCTGAAGATGCAATACACTATAAAACTCTTAACATCGGTTGCATTGGCTTCCCAAAAATGGAAAGAAAACATTGTGGAAACTAGAATATTTTAGCCGAGTATACAATCTGTTTTATGATGTGAACTGTGATCCAAGATTATTACCATTTTACGACTCTAGGAAAGGCAGTGAACAATTAGAATATAGAAAAATTTTATAATTACTTCGTAACTTGTTTTTACGGTGCGTTTCTGGATAAGGTTTTGGAGCAATTTTGAATAATGTAGAAAGGGCAAATAAATGCATAAATGAGACGTACCACATCGTACAACCACCAAATATTAGCAAGAAATTGTAAAAGCTTTAAACATTAGAATTTGGCATATAATAATTTCAATTTAGTTTGTGATGAGATGTGAGAAAATTCCATCCATTTTGAAATAATGACTGCATCAATTTGAGAAAAGAAACTCTTGAATTGGACCAGCTTTGACAGAAATGGCACTAAAATCTGAATTTGTAATTTGTGTGTCTGAGCACGTGAGGGAGAGGAGCAAAAATTAAAAGCGCCGTTGCCGGGGATCGAACCCGGGTCACCCGCGTGACAGGCGGGAATACTCACCACTATACTACAACGACTTGTTGTGGAACCTGTTCTTTTTTTATGTATGTATATATAATCAGACTTTTCTGTCCTCTAAATTTTCCTTTTCTGACTGCTAGCGATTAACCACAAATGTTTAATTCGTGTATTATTATTGTAGCATGACCCTAAGCAACTATTACACAGCCGAGGTATAAAACGATGTTGTATGGTATCTTTTTCCGTTGCTTGATAAGATTCTCTGCCTTCTCTTTTGTTTCATATCATGATAAAATGGTGCTGGTCATCTATGGAGGAAGATTATTGTATGAACTACAGATCGTGTAGAATCCAATCTATTAGCTATTACAACTTGCACTCTTCTTACTCATGTCCATTTCGTATTTTGACTACCAATATTTAGGTAGCAACATAAAATAGAAACAACCAATATATTACTAATTTAGACTACAACGGTGAGCACATACAGAATTATCATGTAGAGCAGGAAACCTTGACAAAACATTGCCAATCGAAATCACAAGGTGGCTTCAGAATCAACATTGTGATTGTTGCCTTGCTAACTTTTAGGTCTCGGACCCCCAAAGAGGCACCAAATTACGGGACTAGGGTTGTTTTTTTCAACTATAACTTAGAATTTCTGCATTTTATCCATGTGTCATAAGACAATATTTCATCATGGATTTTTCGGGTGATTTGTTCTAAGAAGAATCGCAATACCTATAACATGCAATCATTATTACGCAGAACAATGGAAAAAATATATGAGGTTTGAGATTCAGGCGCACAATTCGGTATAATATTTTTTTTTTGTACCTTCTCAGAAACTGCACAATGTGATTGAGCTTCATCTTCATCTCATTTCCTTCATTGTACTAGATAATTGGAATATTTCGTGCCGAGTTAAGAGAGCATCCATCCTTTGATGTTTCACTAGCTTCTCTTCACCGCCAGGTGAATACTGGAAAAATTCGGATGCAACAGTGAGGGAACAAATTGACACTAAGGTGGCAGAGTGGAGGAAGGGAAACTCGAGATTTTGCCAGATGTCCTGTTCAGTGATGAAGTGTGCATGCTTGACATCGAGTGCATTTGATTCCTTAATTGAGCACACACAGGTGTTCGCTAACTACTATTTAGAGCTCAAATATTAGGAAAAGGAAAAGTGAACAACATTCCGCAAGTGAACCAATTAGGAATATAGAAAAAAACTTACTATAATTGAACTTGTAACTTGTTTTTACGGTGCGTTTCTGGATAAGGTTTTGGAGCAATTTTGAATAATGTAGAAGGCAAATAAATGCATAAAACGAGACGTACCACATCGTAACAACCATCCCCAACATGATTATGCAAGACATGTAAAAAGCTTTAAACATTAGAATTTGGCATATAATAATAATTTCATGGTAGTTGTGATGCACGATAGGTGAAGAAGAGAACATTCCATGCCATTTTGAAATAAATGTGGATTTAAAATGACTGCATCGCAATTTGAGAAAAGAAACTCTTGAATTGGACCAGCTTTGACAGGAAATGGCACTAAGGGGTCCGTTTGATTGTAAAGGTGGAGAAAATGGGTGGAAAGTAAAAGTGTTTTACTGGGAATTGTAAAAATTGGTTGGATGGGTTATGTAATTTTCCACTGGAAAAATGTTGAAAGTTGGTGGTTCGTTTGACTTCGTTTTATCAATGAAAAATTGTCCATTATAATGTAAATTTTTCTTCCATTGAGCTAAAATTTGTTTTCAATTAACAAAAATTTAAAAAAAAAAAAATTAAAAAATTATCATACCGAATATCATCCGTTTGACTTGTTTTGTATGAAATTGCAATAAAAAGATGATTAAATTTTTTATCATTTGTGTCTATAATTTGTTTCTATCTGTAAAAAAAAAAAAATGAACAAAGAACCTGGACAAATAAAAAACCACAATACCAAAGGAAAAACCAATTCCTTATTTATCCAGTGGAAAAACCAATTCCTTTATTCAGTGGAAAATGGGCGCGTGAACCAACTAGGAGGAAAAGGAATTACAAGCCAAAATTGTTCAGCAAAATATGGGAAAACAAAAAAAAGTTTTTTTTTTATTTTATAATACATTTTCTAGAAAATACAGATGAAACATCTGAAGAATATATTAGACTTATAAAAGAATGTGAACAAAAAATAGCAGATTATGATAATATATTAGATTTATACTTTAATCAAAACATAAGAAATATAGAAGAACAGATTAGAAACCTACCCTAAAATAGAAGGATATGTCTTGCAATAAAGAAACCTATTTCATTAAGGATAAAATTGACTTTTTAACAGAAATCTTTAAAAGCCACTGTTCACAAGCTATTTTGAAAATTCTCCCTCTAAATTTTCCTTTTCTGACTGCTAGCGATTAACCACAAATGTTTAATTCGTGTATTATTATTGTAGCATGACCCTAAGCAACTATAAAATGAAGCGCTTCTATGGATGAATGAGTATATTAGTTGGCTTGATTATTTATTTGTACTTCAAATTTTTTGAAACGCGACGCATGTTTATATCTAGATTATAACACACACACCATTCAATTATACAAATATTAGAGGACAAATTTTGGATTTACAGATTATTAACCCCTATTTGATTTTATGAAAAATCAAAGTTTTAACAGATTTTGATGAAATGTGCTTTTAAAAAGTGGATTAAAATTGCGAGTTCCATAAAATGTGTGATTAAAATTAATTATTCAATTTAAAACACGATTTAAAGTCAAAACTTAACTTACTGAAAACTAGAGTTCATGATTTATGTCGACAAATTATTGCTATGGTAGGGTGCACACACGGACAAGAGAAAAAAGACAAATATTTTTTTATTGTCAGCACGTGTTTTGGACACTTCACCCAATTGCATTCATAAACATTTTTATTTGATATGTTCTTGTTCTCTACTCTCTTGTCGAATCTATAGGATTTTGAGAACTGAATTAATTGTCTTTTTCGGACAACTACCACAATGATTTAACTGACTCATAAACTTGGGCATAATCTTCATATAACAAAATTTTCAAATTTCCTTTAATTCTTATAATGGAATCGCGATTATAATTCACTCACTCATAAAACATCTACAACGAGACTCCTTATCATGCCCCTGTTTGATAAAGATTAAAATCAGATTTTTAATAGATTTTGATAAAAGTTGATGAGATGTGTGGTTGAAAAGTTACGAGTTCCATAAGATGTGTGGTTAAAATTAATTGTTAACTTTGACTTGAAATTTTAATTGTTAACTTCTCTCAATACTCGAATCTCGTTCTTATCTCAATACATAGATTTGTCATTTTTACTAAACAATTGTCTTGTCCTACTCAACTTATCTGCACTGGTGTCAAAGACCAACATCATTTTCTCTTAACCTCAATACCAAACTCCTCAAGGTCCTCAACTCACGGTTTGAGCATATGAAGTTGGATTGAAGATTCGATGGTTGAATGATAGTCTAATTGTGTATATTAAGGATGATATTTTTGACAATATAGATAAAGATGTAATATATGGTGATTTCGAAGTACAAAAATGCGTAAGCAACATTTTTAGTAATGTATTGAATTATTTTCGTTAATTTTAAGTTGCTTGAGTTTTTTTTATCACATAATGAAGAACACCATGCTTCGTGAATACTATACACTTCTTCATGGTAATATCAGCATATACAGGCCATGTAATTAAACCTGATAAATGAAGTATAAATTTTACTTGAAAACTTGAATATATGTAGATTCCAAAGTACATTTTGCTGAAACGATCAAAATCTAGGTTTACTGTTTTACTATACCTGACCTCTCATGCAGGATAATCAAACGGCACAAGATTCACGGTGGAAGGATCCTGTAGATCCTGGTGCATAAATCCATAATTCCTAAGCACCTGATTATCAGCAAAAGCCAAAGCCTTCTGCATGGCATCGAAGCAAGTCTGACCAGAATACATCTTGTTGTGGTCCCCACTGCAGGGTTGACACCCAGTGAAATGTGTGATGAATGGTCTACGCCAGCCATCTCGCCCAAACCCAGCATCCTTCAGGTATTCCTCCCACACCGGAATATTACTCTCACTCACCTTCTCAGCATGGCGCCGCCTTAACATGCCCACCCTCTTCTCAATTTCATTGTACTTTTCTGTGATATTATCAAGTCTGCCAACAATGTCCATCCAATACCCCTCGAAATAATATTCACCCTCCACATAAATTTTATTTCCCCATTTTTCTTTCTCTTTTAGTAATAAATAAACTAAGCCAGATTGATCATCTGATTCTTGGAAAATCTTATCTTCAAAAGTTGTACTCAAAATTTCACCCCATTTATCATAGCCAGGGGCCTGTGGGCCCATACCGGCCCACACATCCATGAAGTCCATAGCCCATTGGCAATTTCTAATCAAGAACACACCTGCATTGATGCTAGTCCAGCTCTTCTTCTCGTAGATCAACTTGGGCCATCCGTGGATCACTAGATTATGGGCCTTGTAATGGTCCAGTGGAAGCTTGAAGTCCATGTCGGTGAAGGCCGCATCAGAATCGATCCACCAGATCCATTCAGCCTCCGGGTGGGCCAGCATCGCGGCCTTGACGGAAGGCGTTTTAGCCCAAAATGAAAACATCTTGGGTTGGAACAACACGTTGTTGTAGAAAATTTCAATTCCATGGCGTCTGCAGTAATCCACCTTGTTCTTGAAGAATTTCAGCAGCAAATAATCGCCGATGGGATTCTTACACGGAGTGGCTTGGGAGCCGGTCACCATTAGAATTCGATTTTCTACTCCGGCGGCGAATGATGGGTGTTGCTCAAGCCATTCCCTTCTTTTTTCATCCCAGTTCTTAACCGGCGGCGCCTCTATACTGTAGCTTAACTTCTGGTCGTCGTAAAAATTCGGGTCTGGTGGGTCATGGGTCATGTCAAAACTCGAAGCACCATCGGGGCAGCTCTGCACAGGGGAGGCGTCTACACTCTCTACACCTGCAGATTTACGTTCGGTAAATGAGGTGAAAGAGAAACCAGAAGGAATTGGGGTCGGACTTGGACTGAAAAATGACCGGAGAGCCCAAACAACCAAAAAAGCCACCAAAGCTCCGCCGGCGTAAAGAAGAGTGTCAGAAAAGAAGGAAGTAGTTTTACTCCGACCACCGGGCTTGGCCATGGAGAAATTTTGATACTGGGACTGCTCTGGTGTCACCATTTTATAAAAACCCTTGATTTAATGCGCTATAACTAGTCATTGCGGTGAATTTCGTCTACTAGCGCAGCCGCAGCGTTGCATCTGGAAAATGTATCTTTAACCCATAAATTCAGTAGAAGATTTGCGGAGAAAGAGAACACTTCCAAAATAGCTGAGAAATTTAATTAATGGGTTTGAAAAAATGGACCTCTAATGACGAAATGCGATTTGGAAGAGAAGCTCGTGTTGGAATAATTCTATTACGGGCTTCCATCTGATTGCGATTTTTGTCATGTATGGTTTGCAACAAGAGAAAGTTCAAAAGTCAGGATTCACTGTACACAATTCAAAAATCAGGTTTTAAGTTTGACTAATGCAAAAATCAAGTTTTAGTTAATTAATTAAATATATTTATTAATTAAATATAATAAAATCACAATTATATAATTAATGTTCACATATACATAATTATAGGTCACATGTCACATATTTTAAAATTAATTGATCACAGATCAACAATTTTGTACGTCATAGACTATTTCGAGATCACAGATTTTTAAATTAGTTGGTCATACATTATTTTTGAGTCACATATTATTAAATTTTTAAGTCATAGTTGAGTAATTGGTCACAGATTACCAAACATTTGGTCACGGACTACTGACACTACCACCGTGGCCACTTTCACCACGCCGCCACCGCCACAACAGCACCAACAAAGCCACTGACAACCACCTCCACCACCAATCACTTGCATATTACCTATTTTATAAGTCACAAATGCCAAACATCTCCAACAGAAACGCGCCCACCGCCACCATCGCCACCGCCACCGCCACCGCCGCCGCCACCGCCACCGCCACCGCCACAACCACCTCCACTTCGCCATTGCTGAAAACCTCATCAGCGTGAAAACCACCCCGTCGCTCTAAATATCTTCGAGCAAAGCAAAGCGCGCACACACCACCACAAATCGCAGCGCCGATATGAAACCAGAGTGGGAACAAGGTCATGCCGTTGACGCACTGCCTTAGATCGGCCATATTGATCTGCCATTTCCACCGCACAGTTCTTTCAAGAAATTAGAGAGATCTGTGCGCGGCTGGTCTGTCTTGCGACGGTGAGGGAGATCTGCACGAGGATGGACAGTAGCGGTGACGCCGCTGCTTGACTCTCCGGTAGTGGGCGCTCCTCAATGGCGACGGCAGCAAGGAAGAGGGTAGAGAGAGAGAGATGAGAATCGAAGAGCAGGAAGAATAGAAGAAAAATGATTTAGGTTTTGTTTCGGATTAGGGTTAGGGTTTTAATATATTACCTGATTTTTGAATAAATAAATTTTGCACTTGATTTTTAAAAAGCAATCTTTAAACACCCGATTTTTTGTAATTTCTCTTGCAATAATACTGTGATTAGGTCTAATATATTAGTTATCACTTGGTCGTTGTACACCTTACGGGCTTCATTATTATAATGTGGTAATTTTAAGTATGTAGACCGGAATTATGTAAACCCTAATTAGGGTTAGAGTCGGTAATGAGCCGACTTTTATAATTTCTAATATAATAGCTAAGTCTCATCTCCTCTCCATATCGTTTTGGCGTGCCCTATTGACGACTGATTATTTTGAGGAGCAATGAGAGGAAGATCTAGCTGCAGTTTTCTTTTTACATTGGCAGTAGGTTGTTGCTGCTCGTTAGAGCAGCAGCGGGCTGCAACTGACCACACTGGAGCTGATGCATCTTACGGCTGCGCCTTCGAATCCATGGGCTGCCCGTCACGAAGGTGGCGTTTTGGTACCCGACGATGGTGACACAAACAATAAAAAAAAATTGGGGAGAATTTTAGTTGATTTGGGATGGGAGCCTAATTTGCTATTTCAGTTTTGTTGGGGGCTTGCTTGCAATTTAGTAAAAGGGTTATTTTAAAGAAAAGGACATGTGCTGTAATTTTTGAATTTGATGCCTTTTTGCATAATTTTAATTCAGGGTCAATTTTGTAACATTTTATTTGAATTTAAAAGGAAAAAAAAAAAAGGAAAAGGGGGATTTTTAAATTTGATCCAAATATTTTTAAAATTTTGACCTAAAATTAAAACTATATTTAAAATCGACGACTTTATATTTTTGTTGGACTAATTAAATATCGTTATTGTTTGTCCATTTAAATTTCATTTTCATGTATTGAAATTTAGTTGTCAATTTCGTATCACAATCGCGCATGAATTTTACTTTTCGTCATTTGATGATTGTGATTATTATAATTAAATTTTTCATGGACTTTAGGTCTATCTTAGTGCTCCCATTATGAAAAATATTTTTTTTAAAAAAAGTGACACACTCATTTTTATTTATTTGGTTATCTTCAAAAAGAAAAAAATTGACGTTAGCATCATAATTTTGAATTATTGCATATAGTATCTTGCCCAAATGGTGTTATTATATGTGATATTTTTTGGAAATTGGCATAAAACAATTAACATGTCTACTTGGTCTAGAAATCTCTTTCTGCCCAAAGGTGTTGGTGTTTCGAAAATCAATCTGTTTTGTTAACTAACTATTATGTGTTTTAATAGTATCTTACAGCATGTTATATTGTCAGCCTAAAGGTGACTTTATAATGATGCATCTAGGCTCTTACAGTAATAATGTTAATTTGGTTTTGACTTTAATTACGAACCATCTAATTAGTAGCCCATGTTAATTAGATGAATATGTTATCATATGTTGTCTGCATGCACCATGTTTGAATGATATTAAATATGTTTTCACAATTTTAAATGTCTCATCTCTTTCGAGTCAATTGTATGCTATTGAAACCTTGACTGTGAATAATTATGTGAGATGGAAACGAGACGTGGAAATAGCACTTGGTATTTTGGGGTTGGATTTTGCAACGGAGAAGTAGTTTCGAAACCCACAGATAAAAGTGATTCTGAATATGTAGCTGAGTATGAAAAGTGGGAAATGGCTAATAGAATTTGTTTGAAAATTATTAAGCGATCTATATCCAATTCCATTATGGGTGTTATTCCAGATAATGAAAATGCTAAAGCTTTAGATGCCATAGGAGTAAGATTTGTTGAGTCTGATAAAGCTGAAACTGGAGATCTGGTGGACAAACTAATGAATATAAGATATGATGGTATAAGTGGTGTGAGTAAACACGTTATGAAGATGATAAATATATCTTCTAAATTGAAAGCTCTTAAAATTCCCATTGCTGAGCCTTTTCTGGTTTATCATGTTCTAAATAACCTTCTAAGCCAGTTTAACCAACTGAATGTTGCTTATAATGCTCAAGGAGATAAATGGGATTTGAATGACCTTATTGTTGTATGTACCCAAAAGGAGTATAGGTTGAAGAGCGAGAATGTTGAAACTATGCAATTAGCTTTTCAGCCACCACAAAACAATGGGTCTTCTCATAACCACAAGTTTAGGTTCCACAATGGCAGCAAGTCACACCGCAATCAGCAGAACAAAAATTTTGGAGGTCAGACTTCTGGTGGTCCCAAAGGAATGATAAAGAAAAATGATCAATGCAAGTTCTGCAAAAAAAAAGGGTCACTGGCAGAAAGATTGTTTTAAGTTTAAGAGTTGGTTGGAGAAGAAGAAGAGTTCCGCAGGGGTTCACGAGCAAACAGAGGCCAAGTGAGAATGGGAGTGAGCCTGTGCGTTGGAAATGGAGTTCAAGTGAAGGTCAAGTTCATAGCAGTAGTTATTTTTGAATTTTGGTTTCTCTCTTGTTTTAGAGAATACTACTTTTGTATCGACAATGAGACGGAATTTAATTTCTATATCGAAACTCGATGCTTCTGGTTTTTCTTTTAACTTTTTGGTAATGGAATGGTTGAATTAATTTATGATTCTCGTTTGATTGGATATGGCCTCTTATGTGATGGTTTATATAAATTGTCATTAACTTCTTTTGGTGAAATCTCATGTGTTGTCTATATGTCAAAGAAAAATGTCTTTTATTCGTAAATCATTTTCCATGTTGTGGCATAAGCAGTTGGGTCACATTTTAAAGGATAGGATCCAGAGACTGGTTAAAGTTGAGATACTTCCCTTTTCGACTTCTCTGATTTTGACACTTGTGTGAATTGTATAAGATGAAAGTTGACTAAATCCACTTATGGTTATTTTATTGGGTACCCAAACAAATCAAAAGGGTATAAGTTCTATTGTCCAAATCGTGGTACCAGAATTATTGAGTCAATCATTGCTAAATTTGTACAACAATTGGTGATAGTGAGAGTTTCACGTTGAATGAATTTTTTGTTGAGAAGGGAAAAGAAAAATTGGTGTATGAGTTTAATAAATCCTAATATGGCATCAAGCAGGCATCAGACAGTGGTATTTGAAATTGACGAGATTGTAACTTCTCTTGGTTTTGTCAAAAATACAATTGATCAATGTATTTATCTCAAAATCAGTGGGAGAAATTTTGTCTTATCCTATATGTTGATAAGATCTTACTTGCTAGCAGTGACTTGGCGTTACTTTATGAGACAAAGAAAACTCCATGACCAAGGAATGAGCTAAAAAAAATCTATGAAGATGATTCCAGAAATTTGATGTATACTCAAGTTTGCACTAGATCGAATATTGCTTATGCAGTGAGTGTTCTCAGTAGGTTTCGGTCGAATCCTGGAAAAGAGCATTGGAGAGTAGCTAAGACAGTTATGAGATACCTAAAAAAGATTGAAAGTCACATACTCGCTTTCCAATGCTCAAATCACCTTGAGGTGGTAGTCTATTCAGATTTTGCTGGATATCAAGATGATCTGAAATCAACCTTATGTTATATTCTCATGTTGGTTGGTGGTGTTATCTCGTAGAAAAGTGTTAAATAGACTCTAGTGGCATCTTATACCATGCAGGCTGAATTTGTGGCATGTTATGGAACTACAATCCAAGCCGTTTGGTTTAGGAATTTTATTTCTAGGCTAAAAGTTGTTGACTCCATCTCTAAGACAAGTGATAACAGAGGCAATGATTGCAAATCCTTTGACTAAGAAACTCGCTCCTAAAGTTTTTAAGACATATGTTACTAATATGGGTATTGTGGAAATCTTTGATATTTTTGGTTAGTAGGAGTTATTTATATAAGAGGACTACGTTTTGACTTGATCCATTCACGTGGTATGTAAGCAACCCATATGTTCTTTGGGTACAGCCTCTTCTAATAATAACATATATTTTTCCATATCCATAAATTATTTTGTGCATGCATTTGATTTATGTCTTTTATTATAATATCATTTTGATCTCGATATGGCAATTAAAGACATAAGATGAGTCTCTTCTAGAGACATGTGGTTTCATTATGATTAGAAGCATTTTGAGGACCGATATGAATTAGCATAGTTTTTTTTATTTATCACATTTGAAGCTAAGTTCATACCGCATACTACCACATTGGTTGGAGGATGGGGATCCATGTCGATAAGGATGTTGGCACTTGTAACTGTGGAGTGGTCTTACATCGTTTAATTGATGTAACGATTTCCATATTCGATGTTAACGTTCTTGTTGGACCGGATCATGTTGTATAATGTGTTATTATTGCAGTTGTACTTGTGTGGCCACCTATGTAATCTGACCCGGATGTCAAAATTTTTGTTCTATAGCAATCAAACATTTGTCCAAGTGGGAGAATGTTGGAATAATTCTATTACGTGGGCTTCTATTTGATTGCGATTTTTACAAGTTAGATGTATGGTTTGCAATAATACTATAATTATGCCCAATATGTTAGTGATCACTTGGGTAGTTATACACTTTACGAGCTTTATTATTAGAATGTGGTAATTTTAAGTGCGTTGGCCGGAATTATGTAAACCCTAATTAGGGTTAGAGTCGGTAATGACCCGACTTTTATAATTTCCTATATAATGACTAGGTCCTCTCTCCTCTCTATATCGTTTTGGCTTGCCCCATTAACGGCTGATTATTTTAAAGAGCAAGGAGAGGAAGATCGTTTTGGCTTGCCCCATTAGACTATCAATTAATTATGTGATTCTTGTTTTTAACATGATTATTGAATAATTACAACAACTCACACAATAAATATGCATGGGACTCATGGGAAATTTGATAATAGCTGGTGGTGGTTTAATGGCGGTGTATCCTACTATATTAGAAAAGACAGTTTTAGTATACTATAGATGCAATAGTACTCATTGAGATGTTACAGTTCATTTTCCCAATTTTCACTCCTCCACTCCAATTTTATTTCCAGACCTCAGTCCTCCAATTTTATAATTTCATGCGTCTTATATCCATTTTATACACGTTTTTAATATATCATTTTCCATATCTTTTTTCCATGTGTCTGTTATAAAAAACGACGTATTGTAGTTTGAATAATTTGATTTGTTTTTATATTTTGAAGAATTTTATTTTATCTTCAAAATTGGTTCTAGGCAAAAGCGCAACACAAAAGTGCAAGATGTAAACTAAGCAATTGAAGAATGATTATGAAGTTCTTAAGAATCTATAAAAGCAACACATCATGATATACGAAATGATCAATATTTTCTATATGTTTTGTTTCCATCTTTTATGAAGACCAGGCTTGTAATTTAAACTTTAGTTCATGGTAAATGTAATTTCGAACATCCAGCAGAACACGAACAATCTTTTGAAATATTGTTTAATTCATGAGTAGGGAAAAAGTAAAGTGATGAATTGAAACTTCTTAATCGTTTGCACTGTTTTTTTTTCTTAAAAAATAGAGCGTCTCTATCTCCGTGCACGCGAAGACACGGTCGTGTCTCTGTGTCTTCCGACCCTTTTTTTGCCAAAAAATGAACATTTATTCTACTAGACATTAATTTTTACAATTTTTATGTTTGAATTCAAAATAAGAAAAACAACAAAAAAATCGATCAATCCCCACTAAAAACACTTCATTCCATACATACACGAACCTCGTTGGAGGCGTTGCCCTCGAATCCCCACGAGGGACACTGTCCTCTTGACCTCCATGACCTGACTAGGCATGTCGATCTCTGCCTTTCGACGTGTTGCCCCCACTGCCCCTCAACCCCCACAACCTAATTGGACAAACCATTTGTATAATAACAATAAACAAATAAATATATTATAAAAAAATATATTATCTCCAAACTAATGATTTTCTGTTAAATTTGAAGTTTACCCTCTTCTTCTTCTATTTCTCGCTCTTTTCTCCTCTTCTCTCCCCTTTATCCTTCTCCTATAATTCTCTTCATAGCATCCAGCATTAGAGAGTTTTGTATAAAATCTAAATATGGGAGTGTTACTCCCATTACATAAGAACGTTACATGAAATATAAATTTGGAAGTACTACTTCCACATGAAAGATTAGTATATTATATTAACTTATCACAACATAGACCACAATAAGAGGTATATGACACACGAAACAAAAACCCTTTACAACAACTTATATATGCAATCTAGAAAATACAACCTATGATGCTCGGACTTGGGTACGGTTATCGGGTACTTGTACGTTTTTAAGTGTCGGATCTTTTATTTTCTAAAATATAGGATACCGGGATATAACTAAAAAGAGTCCAAATTTCATGTCTTTTAAACCTCAATTTTTTCACTAATTGAAGATATAATTTTGAATGGGCCAAAACCAACCATTCACAAAGAAGGAAATACGCATTGAATAGGAGGTTAAGATGAATAAAATAAAGTTATGGGGTTTAGTTTCGATTATGTGATTACTAATTATTATATAAGATAAAAAATGAGGGGTTTGATTGCAATTTGAACTTAATGGAACACTAAATAGAACTATATGAAATCCGTTTTCATTTTATGCAAACATGAGAAAAAAGGGGAAAATGGAAGAAAATGGAAAGAAAAAAGAAGAGAAAACCTTGTGCCGTCACCTTTCTTCACCCTCTGGACGACGACTCTAGGTTTACAGATAGCAAAAGGGGGAAAGAAGAAAAGGGGAAGAAAAGTTTAAAAAGAAACAACTAGGTGTCTGGTTGAAATTTGGAGAATCCAACACATATCTCATACACATACCCATGTCTTGTCCAACATGGGTAATCCGACTATTTTGAGAGTCTGAACATCAAAGAATACAACATATACTCACTGGTTATGTTTTACATTTTTTGAGGGGCGAGGTAGGTGCTTTAGTTGATTTGATGCAATTATTCTAATATTTATTGTATACTCAGATCCCCGCATTTATAAATAACCAAGAGAAGAAGCGGCAATGACAATGCAAAAATTATCCTTTTACAACTTCTTTATTATGCATTTTCATTTTTCGATGCACACTTTATTATTTAATGAATTAAATGTTTTGTACTCATGTAAACCTGCAATCTTTATGTATGTCAAACGTTTCTATTATCATGTATTGTCATGTTCTACATACAAGCGATGTTTTCAATTTTGTTTTTGGTGAGCTTCTGTGTGTGGTAATATCAGCTTTCAAAATAATCACCTTGTTATATGGAGTATCAGTGAGATAATAATATACTCCCAAAACTCTTGAATAATCCAATAAATCTAAAACTACTTTTTTTAACATCTGCAATTTCTACACTAATAAAAACACAACGAATACAAAATTCGTGTAACGCACCTGTCAATGACTAGTTTAGTGAGAAATGGGGGTTATAAAGTACGGGTCATCGGGCCCTATGGGGGGCTTGGTTTGGGCTAAGTAACAAGAGAACTGTGAACATGTTGATCATTACGCCATTTGTATTTGCTGCAATTGTAGGAATTTACTGTGTTTTTCTCACGCATTAACGCAGGGATAACAATAATTCTTTTTAATGCAATCTTAAAAGAATTTATAAAAGATTTATCCGCTGGCACTATAGAGTATGAACGGAAACACCGAGAATGATGAGATGAGTCAATTTTTGGGGGTAATAGTGAAAAAGTTGACAGAGAAATCAACCTTACTGTCACTCCACAGAACCATACATGAGATTTTCACCTTATTCAGAGGTTGTGAGCTCGGTGAGAACCGTGGTCAACATAGTAGACTCGAAAGAAATATAAAAACTTAATTTTTGTTCAAGAATTTTCTTCTGAGCTCGTAATATTCTTTCAAGTTTAATTATTCATATGCATTTAAAGATAAGAGTCTCAGTTTGGAAAGAATTAATAAACGATTCGATTTTGTAAATAAACAGAAATTGGTAGTGAATAATACTTGTAAATCGAATGAAATGTGTGGTTAAAAATAAAATTTTATTATTCGTACATAATTTATATTTTTTGTCAAATGGAGGCTAAAATATTTAATTTATAAATAAATGCAAACGACAGTTATTTTGAGTTTATCGGAATTTAAAATTAAAAATAAAATTTGAATGTTTATAAATTAATCAAACGGTGGCTTAATGAACTGCGTGTCCGGGCCGACACTATGCAAACTCATGTTCCAAGGCTAGTGTCATTTTCCATTGAAATTCCGTTCAAAAGCATTGATGACTTTTTTATACTATTTAACCTGACATACAATTTTATCATTAATTTTAACATCGCTTGTTCAAATCAATGCCCTCGATTTTAACACCTCAAAGGGTGTTAACTAATTGTACACCAACTTAATTCAAAAACTAATGTGACATTGGCTATTAGTACTTAGTAGTATGAGTCGTTCTAATGAGTGGATAAATAATTTATAAATATGAATAAAAATAGCTAAATTTGGAAAAAGTTAAAAGGATTATCAATTTTTTTTTATTTATCGACTTGTTTTATATATTTTTTAATGTTAGATGAATTTTATATAAAGTCGATAGGTTGTCAATTTTTTAAGATTTCTCAACGTTTTTAATATTCTTTGGCGTTAGATGAAGTTTGTATCAATTTGATGGACTGCCAAACTCTTGGATTTCTCAATTGAGGAAAATACAAAAAATCATGTGTTTAAAAATTGATTTTCAAAAATCATCTTGAAAGTTTAATTATTCGAAAATCAGGTAATAATTTTATATTACAAATTAATTTATATATACACCCCACATCCTATTTATCCATCCAAACCCTAAAATTAATTCCCAAACCGCCTCTTTTCTCTCCACCTTTACCATCGTCTCTTTATATTCTCTCATCTCTCTATCACAGATACCACCGGTTCCGTCGACAGCATTCATGACAGCGATGACGCTTTGAAGCAACTTCACCGGCGAAGATTCTATTTATCTTTTCTCTCTCTATCCTCTGAAGCAACCTCACTCGGTGGCGCCATCGCTCTTCGATCTCCATTTGGGTTATTCGATCTTCTAGTCGGCAACGTTCACTCACTCAAGCGACGAATGATTTTTGCACTCCGCCAACACAGCGTCCTGACGCAGCTTCGTGATGTTGCAGTCCTTCGGCTTCGACGGTGCGGGTGGGGAGGGGGTTTGGGGTTTTTTTCTTTATCTTTCGATCTGAGGAGGTTGTGGTGAATCGTTGATGTGGGTTGTGGTATCGTGCAATTTGGTGGCGGCAATTTAGAGATTGTTTGGTAAAGATGGTAGCTTTTAGTAGGCGGTGGTTGATTGGAGATGGTGGTGGTGGTGGGTAGATATTGGAGCAGGATGCAACGGTGATTTATGTGGTGGTGGAGCTAGTGGCGGTGATGGTGAGGTGATGGTGGTGGCGGGCGATGGTGGATGTGGCTACGATTTTTGTGTAGTGGTGCAGGTGTAGGTGTTGACGGTGGTGGTGGTGGTGTTGTGGTGCTGGCATCGATAGCAGGCATGTGACCAATTATTTGGTTATACGTGACCAAGTATTAAATCGTGACCTTAAAATTTGATAACTCTTTACTGAAAAATAACGTTTGTGTTGTGTTGTGTTGTTGGTGGGGGGCGGTGGTGGGATAACATTTGTGACCAATTATTTGGTTAATTTGTGAGCTAGTATTTGTGATGGATCGGGATAGAGGTTGGGTGTTTGATGTATATGACCAACTATTTGGTTTATTGTGACCTTAAAATTCGATAGATAAATCGTGACCTATAATTTTTTTGATCCGTGACCAATAAAATAAATTGTGACGTATAAAGTTTTTGATTTTTGACATCGACATAATTTGTGACCAATTAATTTAATAATATGTGATCAATAAATAAGTCGTGACATGTATAATTGTGAATTTATTATATTTAATTAATTAACTAAATTCCCTAGTTTTGCATTTTTTAAACTTAATACCTGATTTTTGTAATTGTGAAACTAAATGCCTGATTTGTGAACTCTTCCCTTCTCAATTTGTATGCTCTTCAGTTTTAGATGAAATTTATATCAAGTTCATCTTACTCATCGGTAAAATTAAGTAATTCGTACTCTTTTGCACAGTTATATCACTCAACACGGATATGGACTCGATTAAAATAAAGGATATCAGTTCACTGATTTATTCGGTGTGCTGTGATCGGATCAATTTATTTATAAATTTTTGAAGTATAAATTTTTCTTGGAGACATAATTAAAGTTTTTAAGTATTTGTCACTAATAATTTTATATCTATAAACTATTGATGTTTTAATTTTATATTTTTAGAGTTTCGAATAAAACTTTTTATTCTCATTTTTTATGTACAAATTATCAACCCTAAAATTCGGTGCATTCATCTTAACCAAAAAGTAATCTCTCGATACATAACAAATTCATAAATTTACGATTGGACAAATTTTTAAATACAATAGTAGATGATTTATTGGCATAACAGAATAATATTTTATTTTTCTGGGTGGTAGGAGTTGGAGGTCAAGGGATCAACTACGTTTTTACCCAAAATTAAAATATTTAGATAACACGATTTCTTATACCATCGACTGCTGTGTTTGATTTGTAACATTTTTCTTGGAAGTAAGAATATATTTTCCATTTTCCAATTAAATGTGTGTTTGATAGCAAAACAATTCCATGGAACTCCTTTTCCAGCAATCACTTCACGCACCCACTCTTCCTCATTTTTGAAGAAATTATTTTCCCATATGTTTGAATCGTTTGATGGTTTTATGTTTTTCAGCTTTCTTTTTTTTCAGCAATTGGAAAAAATTCTAAACACAATGGTAAAAAAATTTCTCACTTTTATTGATAATTTTCATGTAAAACAAAGTCAAACGAATGATATTCGGTATGGTAAAAAAAAATCAGATTTTTTTTTTGAACAAATTTTAGACCCAATAGTAGAAAAAATTATCACTTTAATGGACAATTTTCATGAAAAATAAAGTCAAACGGACACCAAACTTTCAACATTTTCCAGGTAGAAAATTATTCCAATCAAACACAATTAATTACAATTCTCAATAAAACAAATTCTAGACAATTCAATTCCCTGGAATTCATTTTCTTTCCACCTATTTTCCACATTTGCAATCAAACAGACACTAAGTTTTGACTTTTCTTGTGTTTCCTTCTTTCTACATGGGATAAGCTAAGCCCCTCTAACACGACAACAACTAAAGATAAGAATCATCCTAAATATTAGATGGATAAATTCATATTCTATTATGTCACGTTATTCTGCGAGATTGCATACTCGGGCTTTACACAAATCTTAGCCTTTGTTTGAGTTTCCTAAAATTCATATTTTTACTAAATTTGATAAATGTTGATACGATGAATGTTTGAAAAGTTGATAAAGAACGTAAATTTCATAAAATGTATTATTAAATATGAGTTTAAAGCAAACAAATTTTTAAAAATGAGTCAAAATATTTGTGTTTATCAAAGTAGAGACAGATATGTACCCATAGCACAACCAAAAAAATAAATAAATCATAAATTGTCTATTTGACACGTAAATTTTTTAAAAGTAATACAACGAGTAAGCTCAGTCAATTATTCACCAATCAATAAGTTGCTGTTTGGATTTAAACCTGAAATAATTTGTGCGCGAGAAACTTTTTAATTTATTTAAAAATGTTGAAAAATTATGTATCGAACCGAAAATAATATGGCAATATGAAAATCAAATAAAAATACAAGATTTACGTAGTAAAATTATACCACAGGCAGAAGAGGAGAATTTATTAATATCAATAATAAAATATTACAAATTATTGTGTAAAATGGAAGAATTGACTCAATATGTGTTGTATATATATAATACAAAGATCTCTAACATACTAACGAAGAGTTTAATATAAGGTGAAATTTCAATACAATGATAAAACCAATAATAAAATATTTAGGATGAAATATGAGTCAAAACTATCAAAAAACGAAATTAAAATCATGTTCAAATAAGACCGCTATGGCCTATCGCTATAGCGGCGGAGCTCCTATTTGAGCCCTCGAGCGGGATGAAGGAGTCATGCGGGCGCCAGTTCAAGCGGTGGCCTGTCGCTCAATCTTGGTTGTCGAGCGGTGGCCTACTGCTCGAGCAACAACCTCGTGGCAAGCAAGCGCTAGAGCTCCTATTTTCAGCGCTCAAGCGGGATCAAGGTGTCTATGAGCGTCGTTCGATGTTTCCTTATCCAATTGCAACTTAGACTTCTTTAAGATATTTTCAAGTCTATTACTAACTCTCAAATTGAATTCCTACTTAAATTTTCAAATAAACTTCAACTAGAATTTTCAGCTAGATTTCAAATAGAATTCACAAGTAGTCTTCCAAATAAAATTCAGGTCACAGCCTAATTCCAACAAAAATCGAATGACCATTGAGTTTGAAAACAAAGAAAAAGAGCTGACATCTTTTAACGAAGTAATGGATTCATCGTCTGAAGCTTATGTGCATGTTGATTTTGATCATAATTTTTCTTATCACGTTATTTTTCAATACAACATAAGTAACAATCATTTACTGCTGAAATTTTACATGATTAGGGTTCATTTAGCAAGTTTTTTGAAAAGTCAAAAATCGCTTTTGAAACTAAAAAATTGATTTTGAACATGTTGGGATAAATTCTAGAAGTGTTTTGATTGGTTTAGGCAAGCTTCCTCATAAAATTCTTTTACAAGAAATAAAAGCCATTGCCAAACGGATCGTATTGTTACTTCTTCATAAAACTTCTCTACCAAAACCATAAGCAAAGGCAGAAGATCTGCCAAATGTTCCCTTACATCATTCTTGGAAAATATTTCTAATGTACTTTTCAATTTCGTCGTAGCTCGTGTACATGAATCTGATCAGCACGTGAAACGATTAATAGCATTAAAAATGGCTCGACTCAATTAAGTAATTATCGTATGACCCAACAAATCACAAAGAAAAACCACTTTTCTTCCTCCCCTCTGCCAACACGCCCAAAACAAGGCCAGACAGAACATGGGTTACATAGATCCACTAGGACCAGCACCATGTATTCACGAGATTCCAGTAAGAGGCCCTTCTTCTACTATCCAGTACTTACGGTGACACCGCTGAACACTGGGGACCCTGTCATGTGATCTTAGGATTGTCTAAAACTTGAATTCAGTTCGGTTTAGTACAGTCTCGGGATCGACTTTCACATGGCTAACTGCAGTTCGAATCTGTATTTTGTACGTATCATGGCCCAACGATTAATGGGGACATGGACAGTTAGCAATGTCTGGTCCAGTATTGTTCAAGGCCTATACAGTTAGTTATTCAACATAAAGAAAAAATCACAACAATTGCACTAAAGAAATGGCATACACAATCTTAGCATGATCAACACAAGTGCCTTCAAATTATTTACACAGTAATCTGTTTTCTGCTTTTCACTTTACCCAGATCACATGATATTAACTTGTCCATTAAAATAAGTTCGAAAGATGGGCTGCAGCAACTTCCCCACTGCATTTATTATATTCCTCAATTGATTCTAATCACAAAGTTTAATATTTTCTAATTAATTCTCAGCACCCTTGCATGTCCCGCCACCGGAGATAAATCAGCCCTGCACGGTAATGAGTATAAGCTCCTGCTACAACAAGGATGTGAAAAAGTTGATGGCTGTGCCCTGCAATATCAAATTTTCCTGGCATCCACCTTTCGGGAACTCTCATAGCATAAACCAATGCTCCAATACCATAAAATGCACCCATCAAGACTTCGTAACCTGTTGTGTGAAGTGCCTCGGGCTGGTTCCAGAATAAGATGAGTTTGTGCAGAATAGGCGCTACACCAGACACACCCATTCCAAAGAAAAGTGCTGCACGAAAACTACGATATTCGGGAGTTTGGAATACGGGAAGAAGGGATGCTAAGATTGTACCAAGGCCCAGGAGAGTAATGAACCCTATGTAGAGACTGCAGAAGACAGGATAACACATGAAAGAATAATAGACTGGAGGATAAAAGGACGTTGAGATCAAAGCAGCAATCCCAGCATAGTCGAGCCTGAGCATAATGTATGATAAGCGCTTAGAATGACAAGAGAGTAAGTGACATGTACTGCTTGCTGACAAGCAAAACATGGCTCCTCCAAGAAAGGCAAAGAAGGGCCAACGTGTGATCGGCCTCACCGTTAATGGTGCTAATATATTTGCCACGTCCTCCTTCATGCTACACTGCAAACAGTAAAGCCATGTAAAATATGTTAACAAAATGCAACTTTCTCCAATATCAAAGAGATGAAGACAACAGCTGCACACAAGAACTCGAAAATAAAACGGATTAAATTGTTGTATCCTCCCTCTTTTAAATTACAAAAAATGGGAATTAAACTTCTCCATGAGTACTTGTGTCTGCAATCAAAATTACATGAAATTGCAAATAAAATTCTTTAACTATCTCAAACATTGAAAGTTCATTTGTTGCTAAAATGAAGTATAATCAATGTCAGTCCAATGACCGAAGTTCTATTTGAACTACCAATCCAATGCTTGTCACCTTAAGCTGGGGAGAATCTTGAATTTCTTGCATTCACCAGTATTTGGTGGAAGATTCAGTCTTGAGTTATGCCCCGTGACAAAGTTTTATGCAAAATGCTTATCTTTACCACTTCGAATCGGCACAAAACTCACAATTTCTCACCAAAAGTTGTTAACTTGTTACAAGCTCATGCATACTCACACTACACTTGGGTCGACTATATGAATCATTTTTTGCAGCTCCATCTACTAAAATGTTCAATGGAATTAAGTATTTTCCTCTCCCTCTTCCAATCTGTTCTATTGCACGCTTTTTTGAATGAGAGCTTCTTTAAGTCTATACCAAGACATGACAATTGACACAACCATCTAAGTTGTACTAGGTTAATTGATATTTGAACAAATACAATTCATCTACCAGTCACGATCATAACATGCTAAGAAAAGAAGGAACGCTAAAACGGAAAAGAAAAACTCCACTGAAAAAGGGCTGAAAGCCAAGAGACAAATGCAGATATTTTGCTCATCACGCTGAGTTACATCCATCTTTCTTTGATAGCATGCATATATTATTGATTGTGCGTCACTTTTCAATAAATTTTTCATAAAATCAATAGTTCTCTTTTTGTTGATGAGAATACCCAGGAATGGCAACTTTGTATCAAAAGCTTTCTAGGTAAAGTTTAAGTTAATTAAGATATATATTAGAAAGGTGCATTCACAATCATGAGCAGCCTTCAACAGATTGACGCAGAAATAAACCAAATGAAAAGCAGAACTAGATACGAAATGCAGGGTGAAAAGACATGAACAGCTACAGTTGACAATATAAAAAGAAAAGGCACTGCTCGCATGTATCATGTAGTGAAGCCAATGCAGTACTCATTACTACATAGTGATTAATAGATGCTCTTTGTCTCACATGCTAATGAAAGACCATGAAACTGGAAAACTGGAAAGCAGTAATATGCAAAAGTACCAGAACACAAGCATCAGTGTGGTTGCTTGAAAAACGCTCCAGCAAACAGTTAGAGAGACGTTCCACAATGTTCCAATTAGAAAATGATGACAAATCCATAGAAGGCAACAAAGTCTTTAACTCCTCTCGGAGTCTGTACAAATCAGGTATCTGTGGCAAGGACGGAAGACACGCAATAAGTTCTGTATGCAATTTTTGGAGATCGGCTTTCCTCAGGACATCAGGGAAATGTTGCAGGGTTGGAAGGTCCACAACCTGTGGAACCTTCATAGCAGTGTAAATAGTCAGAGAGAGGAAGAGGAAGAACCCTATCAAATGCCTGCAAATTGAAAGACACGAGGATTCAACTGAAGGCCTAATCACTTGGACAGAAAAACAAATAGTCATGACACCACCACCACCAGAACATCCAAGGCAGAAAAAACAGCATTCTGTACTTATCTAGGGTCCTAAGCAACAACATATCCCTGTTCTATAATTCTTATGACTTATACAACATGGAAAGAAACTCAAAAGAAGGAAGAAATAATGTCAATCTGTCGTGTCCCCTTCAGTAAATTGATAGATAAACACAATAAATTAAGCCCTTGTTTGATATTAATTTTTTCCAAAATCACTTTTTCCTCAAACTTACTTTCGACCACACATTCTCCTAAAAAAATAATTTTTTCACGAAATCACTTCTTGAGAGAAACAGAAAACCGTGACGTCAAATAACATAGCATTCTTGAAATAGTCGTTGCACAAACTGGAAAATGTAGAGATTGGTCTAAACCATAAATCAGCTTCTTAATTGGCAAAGATAAGAAATAAAAAAGATTAGCTGCTGGAGCGTATTTCTAGAGCCTTTCTTTTTCATTTCCATATAGACAATTCCATTAATTATTGCATCTTGGTCAAGTCTGTTGGATGCTCCCTAATATTGCGTCCTGGTTGAAATGGATTGCAGGAAGTGCATGAAAACTATAAGAAGCTATACATTTGTTATATTATCTTTTCCAGTAGTCCGTGGATATTACATGCCTTTTGATAAAGAGTTTCAGTTCATAGGGGTCTCAGGAATGACTCCAGGCTGAAAGTGCGTGTCAATTTTTTTCTTAACCATCAGGAAAGAAAGTGAAGTTCAAAAGAACACAAAAGCACTTTGACTATGATTTAAAACAACCTAAAAAATAAATTTTCATTTTATCGACACTACATGAATGAGTTGAATTTCCATCTCTTCGACGAAGTTGCAGGAAAAATGACAGACTCATGAGACATTGCCTCGTATATAGAAAGTGGTAAAATAGCGTAAGTGCAAAATCACCGATTAAATACATTGGTATAGCTGATTCTTGTACAAATCTCAAGAAATGGTGAAAGATTAATCGACAATTTGTTGTCCAAAAATAATAATTAGGAATAATCAAAGAAGAGTCCGTGAGCCTGCATAGAAAAATTCCAACGTACACAAAGAAATCCCATCAAAACAAGGAAGCACAAATGCTATTGCAAGCTAGAGTGCACCTAGAGGGGCATTTACACACTCCAAAGATGAGGGCACATGTTGAACACTAAGATAACACTCCAAAAACGCATGAAACCTTACCAGCACCTGACATAATGAACAAAAAAATCTGTCCTGAACCAGACATGCTGAAGGCATGGTAGCCACATTAGTTTTGAAAAGAAGAATATGGGTTGAGTTACAAATGACAAGCCATTAGGTTCAACGAAGAATAAAATGCAAAAAAGGGTAAATAAGGGAGAAAAGAAATTGGAAGGGTGAGATTACCTAAGACTTGTGTAATCTCCAATGACTTGAAATTTTTTGGCTACCCATAAATCTATAATGATCTCAAAAACTCAATTCAAAACCACCAACCTGTCTTGTGTTTTTTCGTCTAAACCAAATTTTGCCGACCCTGCCCAGCGTTCCGGAGTTCGTGTCTATCTAATCCTTGAAAATATCGTCTGATTTTCAGGAAACAGTTTCCAGGGACGGAAGTACAGTACAAAACTACGTATACTAACAATTAAAAAGACGAGCTAAATATGATATGAGGTGAAAATAGAGTTGGACCAGAAATGTGTAAGCCTATCCCCTCCCCTAATCCTATATTCAGACATTTCCTCCAAGGCTCTGTCGTAGTTAAATAAGAATTTTAGACCAGTCTTTAATCCTCACACCATCAGCAGTATTCCAATCACCTAGGACATTCAAAGCCTATGATTGTTTTTCAGTAAACCTCAAGCTCTAGTTCCTGCACTTTTTGTACTAACCTCAATCCATAATCAACTCTACTATCAAATATAATGGAAGTATGAAACAACCCAATATTCATTAAACAGCAAAAAGAACTCAATAACACTCTAGAATCGCAACCAAGTTCCAATCTTGGCAGACAAAAATCACCAAGCCAATAAAAGCAACAATCTTTACAGAAAATAAGAAAGAAAAGATGCATAGAAGAGAAATTCCTTACGTCCAAACATTGAGAGTCTCGTTATGAATAGTGAAAACGCTGAGCAAAACCTGCCTTAACGGCCATTCAGACCTATAATGACCAAGAATATACTCATTGTCCTTCAAATACGCAGGCAATGAATTGTATTCCACCAGCTGGTACTTGACTTTCTTCCACAATCGCTTCCCTTTCCTTCCCTTTAATGAAGAACCCGCCCTCTGATTCTCTGATGATCCGCAGAAAGATTGCGTTTCCTCGCAATTCCCTTGATTTCTATCCATTTTCTGACCAACCCATTAAACATTAAACATAATGTAAGCTTAAAATCGTCATATTAATACTGGGTATCAAGAATTGACATGAAATGTATCAAAATCATAAATAATGGTGGCCGTGCGCTTATATATGTAAAGCAATTGAAGAAATGAACACCTGAAATGGAAGAAACAAAGCACCCGCCCAGAGACAACCAAAAAATTAGATTACGTATATATCTAGGGTGGCTCGTGTAATGAGTTTTCCTCGTCTTTTCAGCGGATTTAAGAGAAGTATTCAATTTGCTAAAAAAAATTAGGAAAAAAGTGGGTGGGGAGATATCGGCCGCAAATCAATGACGTAGCGTAACGTTAAGAACGATGAGTTTCTTTCGCAAGTAAAAGACTGCCTGCTTCGTTTTAGAGAGTGAAAACGACGGGAAATAGTCACGTAATTTTTATTAATTAAGTTAAAGAGTAATTTCGACGTCTTAACAAAAAATTGATTTCCTAATCTGAGATAGCAGTAAAATTGTTAATTTCTCGAAACTCGCCTCTTAACCATATTTGGGAAAGAAAAGAAAAATGTTCGAGGGCTTCTTATTTTCTCGTGAAACTCTTCTATAAGAAATAAAAATAAAAGCAAAAGCAAAAACTCTATCAAACGGATCTAAAAACAAATTTTATGTGAAAGATTGTCAACCAACAAAAAAAAAAAAAATCGTTTTCTTGATTGGGCACGAAATCAATTACAATAGCTTGATTGAATCAATTTATATTGAATTGAAATATGTTACGTGACGTACGAAATACATAATATTAACTTAGTTTTTATCGATATAACAATTATCAGCATTCTTCGTTGATTATCAACTTTTAATGTTTGTGGTGAGCGATAAGTACCATTCACGTATCATGTCACACATAAAATAACTATTATATTTATAATTATTTGAATCCTTTATTAAATAAAAATCTAGCATACGAATTCAAATAAATATAACTGATCTGAAAAATACAAAAGTAATAATATGTTAAAATAAAATTACAAGATAAATGGCTAAACAAATAAAAACGCAATCATTTCCGTTGTTTGGGTCCACGGATTAAATTCTCGATATTGGACTGAGTTGGAGGGGCCTAGCAACCCTCGAATAGCCCTAAGTTTGTTTGTGGCCCAATGGACACTGTCCACCGTGTCTAATGCATATGGGAATGGGAACAATACATTTCTAAGGTGTTTATATTACACATTTTCAAAACTACAAGAAGAAATTCCAAATTTCACAAATCAGGTTTTTGATTTTTAATTTATGAATTATTAAATCAATTTATTAATATAATATAATTACCACACCCCACCACCCTATTCCGGTCACAACTCATTTCCACCACTCTATTCCGGTCACAACTCATTTCCGGCAACAATACCAAACAACTGTTTCGATTCCGGTGACGATTCCGACGAAAATTTTTAGGTCACAATTCAAAATTTTCATATATCACAATTTGTTCATTGGTCACAACTTAAAAATTTAAAAGTCACAATTTATTCATCAGTCACGGATCACAAAATTTATAAGTCACAATACTTATTTATGGTCACAAACATCACATTAATTGGATATAAATTATTTTTATGTCACAATTTATCAAATTATTGGTCAAAAATAAAAAAATTTAGGTCACACATCATGTATTGGTCACATTTTATCTAATTCATTGGTCACATATCGTTTATTGGTTGCCAACCAACCAAATTATTGGTCACAAACATCAAAATCATTTGTGACCACTACCAAAATCATTTGTGACCATCACTTCGCCACTACTTCACCAGTGGCACCATCAAAATCTCAAAACCAATCGATGAACTGCAACGAACGGTGGCGTCCTACAACCGCACCACAACCGCTACGCACCACAACCGCACTCCACACCTCCACCAAAACACAGATCGCACCTCCACCACCATCGCGCCCACACACCCAACAACATCGTTCGGCAGAAACCACCACAGATCTGCAACCATCGGCAAAAAAATCAGACAAACAACCACCACAACCATCTAATAAAACAAACTTGAAAACTAGAAAAAGGGAACTAGTAGCAACCACAAAAATACAAACTGGAAGACGCATGAAATAAAATTATCATTGGACCCACTCCCAAATCCTTTTAATATAACAGCTTACCGAGAGCAACCAATTGGGAATTCTTGGATAAATAGTAAGGACCAGAAGATCTGATCATTTTCAATGTCTCTTCACACATCGTGGAGGCGACAGCCGGTTGTTGTGTCAAGTGGAGAAATGGGTGAGACCAAAATCGCGAGATTTTCATTGAAACTGTTAACAAATTGCCCTCCGCATTTTCTGCTAAACCTGATCGTCGGCTTCTGAGAATAGATACGGGGAGGAGAGAAAAAGAGGAGGGGAAAAAGCGGCGGCGTTGGGGAGGCGGCGGCGTTGAGAAAGACGGGAGATGAGAGTGGAGAGGAGATTTGTTGAAATGATTTTAGGGTTTGGTTGTGTTGAAATGATTTTATTGAATATAGATATAAAAATAAAAAAAAAAATGTTTTTAAATTATTCATTAAAACCTGATTATTGAATTATTAAAGTTAACATTGGAATTATGAAAATGGAAATCTAATACTAGGGGTGGGTGTAATTTCCTCTATGGGAATTGCCAATAGGCCCAATATCCAAATTCTGAATGATATAATAGTGGTGGCAATGGGTAGAGTTGAGCCGGCTCGGCCAATATACCTACAAGCTCAACTCGTGCTCATTTGTAACAAGTCGAGCAGGGTCGAGATCATCACAAGATCGTCTTTTTTTTTTTTTTTTAGAATAAGCCTTTTAAAAAAATAATAATAAACCATGATTTTTTACGAGCGAGCTCATTGGCTCGCCCATGAGCCGCTCGTCAAAACACTCGGCTTGGGCCACTTTTTTAGGAGCCGAGCGGCGCCACTCGACTCAATTGCCACCTTTAGATATAATCCTTCTTTATGAAAAGTTATTGGATGATTTGTTTTTGTTGTAAATTACGTAGAACCGGATTTTTCAAGTTTTAATTTTAAAATCAGGTTTAAAATTTGTTTATAAAATTAAATTAATCTATATATTCCATCCCTACGCTCTTCCACCATAATAATTTTTTTTCTTCATTCTCTCTGCTCTCTCTAATGTGCCACCGCAGGAGCACCGTCAATGTTGGCTCACAACACCTCAGCTGGTCAACATCTCCAATCTACAGTCATCGAAGGAAAAAAAAATAGTCGACACACAGCGCCGTGAGAGGCGGTGCTTTCGTTCGTAGATCTGCTTTAATTTTCTACCATCGTGCCTTCGACCGTGGCGCTGCCATCAAAGCCGAAGGAAGGCAAGGCTTAGTAAAACAGTCGACGGGAAAGAGAAAAACTAAGAAGATGGCTTGAGAAGCGGCTATAGGTGGCTAAAGTAGAGCCGGCAGAAGTCGCCAAGCGTTCTGATTTTTGGATCCGATCAAAGAGCGACCACACACAACCGAGACGTTCTGGTTATGCTGATGGCGAGTTGACGATGTTTGTTTATCTGATTTGTTGGTGTGTTTTGGGCAATGATTTTGTTGGATATTGTTGGTGGCAATGATGACGTTGGTTGTAATGGTGAAGTGGTAGCAACAATGGTTTGTTGGTGGTTGACGACGATTTTGTTGATTTTTGGGCGACGAATGGTGTGCCTGCGATCTGGTGCTTAGGCAAGCAGTATTGGACCTTGTTGGTGGCGGTGTTTTTGTCGGTGGTTGTGATGATGGTTTTGAAATTGAAAATGGTATTTTGTTGGAGGTGACGAGGATGCTGGTGATGGTGATGGTGATGGTGATGGTGGTGAGATAGAGTTGCTTTCTATTAGTGCCATGGTAGATTGTGGTTGGGTAGGATTGGGAGGAGTGGGTGGTGCGATTAATAGTGTTTGAGATCAATTATTTGAAATTGTGATCAATAATTAGATAGTTTGTGATTAAAAAAAAACATGTAATTGGTAAATTGTGACTAATCAATAATGTGACCTAAAATTTTGAATTGTGACTTATAAAATTTATAATTTGTGACAGTGATCTATGAAAAAAATTATTGTAATCGATAAATAAATTGTGACCTATAAATTTTTTGGTTTGTAATCGTGAAATAATTTGTGATTTATAAATATTTTGATTTGTGACTGAAAAATAATATGTAACCAAATTGTATAGAATTGTGACTTTAATATATTTAAATAATAAAATATATTTTTATTTCATAATTAAAATTTAATAATATCTGATTTTTTAACTTTTTTAACTTTTGTCTCCTAATTTTGAAATGAGTCATATTTAAGGGAAAAACTCATAGGTCATGAATTATCTTTCACCAAATCAAAAATCAGTACCCAAGTTTTAAATTTACAAAACTCAGGTTTTTTCATAAATTAATTAATTATATTTTACAATTAATCTATTAAATTAAATATTTAACTATAATATAATATAATTGATTCCACCACCCCACCCCACCCCACCCCCACTTCCACCTCCCCCTCCACCTCCACCTCTCCGGCGACTACTCCGACGATCGACGACTATTCCGACGACTGTTCTCCAGCCACACTTAATTCCGACGACTTTTCTGGTAACCACTGCTCCGATTCCAAGGTCGCGGATATCTTATTAAGTAGTTAAAAATTTAATTTCGATCACAACTTATCAAATTATTCGATCACAGATTATTTTGAAGTCACAAATGAAAAAATTTATAGGTTACAGATTTTTAATTAGTTACAAAATAAGAAAATTTGTTGGTCACAGATTATTTTATTGGTCACATGTCACTTATTTTCAAATATGTGGGTCATAGATTCATTTTCAGTTACAAATTATCAATTTTAAAGTCACAGTTCAATAGCTAGGTCACAGACAAAAAAAAATCACAACAATTCAATAGCTAGATCACAGACACTAAAAAAATCACCACTGTTCAATAGTTAGGTCACAGACACCAAAAAACCCATCACAGTTCAATATCTTGATCACAGACACCAAAAAAAACCACCACAATTTAATAACTAGGTCACAGATATAAAAAAAAACCACCATAGTTCAATAGCTTGATCACAAACACTAAAAAAACCAGCACAGTTCAATAACTTGGCCACAGACAACAACAAAAAAAACACACCACCGCCGTTGACCCTGCCACAACAATAACAAAGAAGAACCACCACCACACGTATCACCATCCCGATCGTCACCCACAGATCCACCACCCAAAACACACCATCACAGATCCACCACATCCACAACCACACATCCCCAGATCTACGACCTTCGCCCAAAACCATCCGCATGCACAGCAAAACCCACAATCATTCCACATACATCACCTGCTGCCATCCCCACGCACAGATCTGCGTCCACTACCACCGCCACACCCACCAACCCATGGACCTTGCTGTGACGCTGCTCTCACAGAAAAACCAAATTCCATAATCTCAACCCCTCAAAATGATAGATAAAAATAAAAGAAATAAACTTTAACTATGGAATAGAGTAAATGACTACGGAAATTTGGTGACTTGAAGAACGAAGTGTCAGAGGAACACCAACAGAACAATACGCTTTAGCGACGAAACATTGGGCTTTCCGTTCGAAAATTTAGTTGTAGAAGGTTACATTCCCTTTTCCAGTTGGAAATCGTTGGGTCGCCGTCCGGTCTGTCGGTGAAAGCACAAAATATTCATCGGAGAAGATTGTCCGACGCTATAAAACGTTTCTTCCCTCTTCTCTGTTTTAGGGGTTTGTTTTCATTGTTTGGCTGTCAGTATAGGAGTTCAATGATAAGACCTGAAAAATCTCTTCCGGCAGCAGCATCGACACTGCTCACAACAGCGTCGAGGCTACTTCAGGCAGCTGCACGCCGGCAGCCTATTATTGAGGGGGAGGGGGAGATAGACGGAAGAGAGAGAGATGGGGAAAATAATTGATTAGGGTTTGGGAAATGAGATTGAAATATGGTGGGGTAGGTGGTATAGTGTGTATATTGATTAATTTAATTTAAAATATTATTTTGAATATTAATTGTGATCTTAAAACTTGATTTTTGATTAAATAAAGTATAAATCTGATTTTTTAAAAAGACAAAAACTAAACGGCTGGTTTTTTGGTAATTTAATCTCTTATATTTGAAATGTTCTTTTGTTTTTCTTTACTATATTCAACCCCAACAATACTACTAGGATTAGGTTTCGACTATAGATGATGACATCATGAATAGCCCACTTGGGATACTAGTAATGCTAAATTGACGAGGATATTGTCTTTTTTTTCTATAATTTAATTCAAACACAATATTTTCTCGTTAAATTAAGATTTTATGAACATTTATACTGAACCACTACGTTCAGTATGTATAAATGTTATTTTTTTTTCATGTTAATTAGTTAAATTAATTTTAAACACATTATTTCATTCGATTGGTAAATCTATTTCACTTAAACTATATATTTTAACATATTTTATCTTCCTTGTGAAAAAGCTTAAATCTCTCTACACTTAGACGTGAAAATCTAATTAACATTTAATCCTAACACACTCTCTGCAACGAAAGTAACAAACTTATCGTGTGTAATTCTATGTATGAGCCTCTATTTGGGCTACATTAAAATTTTCATTATCATTCTTCTACTCATTTTCAACCACACATCTTTTAATAAAATAATATTTTCCATCACATCAATAATTTTTCCTTCTTTTTCAATCACATATTCTCTATCAATCTACTATTATAGAATACAATTTTTCAAAATAATGTGGCTTAAACACACTAGATAAAAAAAGTTTAGATTCAAATCTTGTTATAATCCAATTATGAAAGTATGATGAGAGAAAAGTAATGTAAATATAATAATAAATAAAGTTTAAAGACTTTGCTCTTGTTTAAGTCATATTAAAATTTTCATTTTCATTCTTCTATTCATTTTCAACCACACATTTTTTAATAAAATAATATTTTTTCATCTCACCAATAACTTTTCCTTCTTTTTCAATCACATATTTTTCATCAACTTATCATTACGGAATACATTCTTTCAAAATAATGTGACTCAAACACACAGATTAAAAAGTTTAGATTCAAATCTCGTTATAATCCAATTATGAAAGTATGATGAGAAAAGTAATGTGAATATAATAATTAATAAAGTTTAAAGTTTAAAGACTTTGCCCCTGTTTGAATCGTTAAGTGCTTATTCGGTATGATTTAAAAGTCAATTAAAATTGAAAATATGATTGTTATTGAGTCTCACTCGTCTAATAAAAATCAACAATAACGGCAAATTTTTCAATTTTAATCCGATTTTAATCTCTACAGAATACACCATAAAATTTTCATGTTCATTCTTCTACTCATTTTTAATCACACATTTTTTAATAAAATAATATTTTTCATCACATCAATAATTTTATCTTTTTTTTCAAATACATATTTTTCATCAATCTATTATTTTAAAATACATTCTTTCAAAATAATATAGCTCAAACACATTACGAAAATAGGATTAAAATTAAGTACTTAGGTATGGAATTTGTTGGTGTTAAATAGCCCAGAACATAGGTCAGGCGCCCTACTATATGACCTCAATTCCGTACCATCATTGAATAGCAATTTTAATCCACCCTGCCAGACCCCATCCCTGCAAACGCAAAGTCATAAACTACATACTGCTACTGGCAGGTCGTTTGGCAGATCTAGCACTTCACGTCACCCCCCCCCCCCCCCCCCACGCATCCATATATAACATCCAGTTATATCAATCAATGAGCATCGGACTTTCATTAGATTTGTACTTGTTCAACTAACTTTAAACAATTGTGCAATAGGTATAAGTTATCTGTACATTGAAAATGTACAACATTGTGGATGGGTAGAAATTTGTATAATTAATTGTGAATAATTCTATTCGTACATAATCATTTATCGAATTTTATACCGAATTGACAAGTGGCGGCCCCCTATTGAGGGCGTCCGTGGGCCCGAGCGCCCCCCAATAGGGGGCCGCCACTTGTCATTCGGTAAAAAAATCGGTAAAAGATTATGTACACGTAGCGCGATCGATTAATTGTTTCAAATATTATTGAAATCTATGGCAAAAATGTGTGCTATTTCACGTGGCTAAAAAACTGTCAACGTTAATGTCACTGCAACCGAACTATATTTTATAATGTCATAATACTTTACATAATGTTACATGACATTTCATCATTAGATTTTATAAATATAGTCAATTTTTTTAACAAGTCATCTGTTGTCACCTCAAATTAATAAAATAGAATACAAGAAAACACGATTTTTCATTCATTTCACAAAGATGTGCATTGTAAAATGAAGGAAAATGACTTTTACCATGTACGAGTTAGTCAATTCGGACATATTTCATGTTGTCAACTTGTCTTGTTGGATTCTTGTTTGTGATGTTTGAGATTTTTCGTTAACAATTGAAATCGTTTTTCTAATCGACGGCGGATAGATGATTGATTGTTGAGTAACATTTTAAAATTTGGTTACCAGGCACAAACCTGGTGAAATTTTTAATGGCAATGGATTAATATATAACAGATGGTGGATAGATAATTAATTGAAAGATAAGGGACTATTGAGTAATAATTTAAAATTGGGTGACCAAGTAGAAATTGGTGAAAGTTTAACGGCAACGGATTGATTTAGCCCTAAATATATGCTTCATTTTCACGTTCGCATCATCAGCCCTTACCAGAATTTCTTCGTACTTCCCTCTTAGCACAGCGATAATAATGAGAAAATATTGGATGTATAAGTTTCTCGAGCATTGGTGACTGTGTTTTTTGTCACATCTAAGGATTCCTTCCTTGATCGTCACTATCTCTCATTTATGCACTGAAAGAACCCTTCAACTACCCCTTACTTCATAAACAAAACATTTTTACTCATTTTATAAGTTTCATTTGATCAGATTGGTGTTCGGAAGGAAGGAAGGAAGCGGCGGAGATAGTGTTAAAATGGGGAACTGCCAAGCGGCAGAAGCGGCGACGGTGGTGATTTTGCATCCAAACAACAAAGTGGAAAGGATTTACTGGTCGGTTAGTGCTAATGAAGTCATGGCTTCCAATCCCGGTCATTACGTGGCACTTATAATCACCTCGCCGGCGGCGAAAACAGGGAATGGTACGCCGGTGAAGCAGCTGAAACTTCTCCGACCAGATGACACTTTGCTTATTGGACAAGTTTATCGACTCGTCAACTTTGAAGGTACAACGTTGTGTAAAAAAGTTGATTTTGTTTCAATGATTTATTAATTAACTCAGTTTTTCTTTCTTGCGTGGTGAAAAGATGTGTTGAAAGAATTTGCTGAAAAGAAATGCAAGAAACTGGGCAAGTTGTTGAAGGAGAGAGGAGCACTCAATCTGGAGCCAAAGAACTCCAAATCTAAATCAAATCCAGCAAATTGCAGTTCGGACAAGGTAAATAATGTCCACATCATTTATTTGATTTTATTATTTTAGTGCTAAAGAAAATACTGGGTCATCTATTCCATTCTTGGAACAGTGGGATTGGTATCTTGTTTTGGTTGTCATGTCTATCTATATTGATAAAAGCATGTTTGGATTCAAGAAAAAGTGGTTCAATCCGTAAAAGCTTTTATTTTTTTTACATGTGCATCGAAATAGAAAAAGATCTCTATACCCCAGAATCTGATTTTCCTTTTTTGCTCAGTAGATTCACAAGATTATTCCTCAACTATTCTATGCCTTTCTGTTGAGCTTGTGCTTTTCGTCATCAAGAGATGTAAAGTTGGATGGCCAACTCGTACTTAAAATCAGGAACATGCGAGTCTTTGATTAGACCATAGTTTGCTTAAATGTGTTTTGTTTGATCAGAAGAACTTTCGAAGGAGGTTGATCTAAGATAACTTACTCGAGAAAAATCTTTTACAAAACAAGCATAAGCAAAAGTAGAAACGGGTCCTTAATTTGTCTGCTACAATCACTTAAAGCTTTGCATAAGAAGCACATAGGTTTCGGACGAGATTATTTTGTGTTTAATTTTTAAAATATGGTATTATTTGTGTAATCATAAAGGGTTCACATGGGATTTTATCCCGCTAAGTATGGGTATTAAACATACTGGAAAAGCGTTTACCAGAATATCATGTTAGTTGTTAAAACTTCATTAAATCTACTTCTTTATTAAGCATTTGCCATTTCGACATCGAATATTTTTATTTGGTGCTGAGATCTGACAACAGCCGAGATGCACTTATTATCAAGAATCTTCAGTGCTTTAATTAAGTAAAATATTTTACTTAATTATACTTTAATTAAAAGGCAGTCAGTACTCCAGATATCACGAGAGGTTGGTGACGACTGCAGACAAAAGTATTGTCGAACTATTTTTTTTTTTTTTTTTTTTGGACTCGTGATGATAAACCCCTTGCAATTTAAGTTAAGCAAACACAAGTATGTAATGTAGTTTAATGATTATGATGCTAACAAACCTACCGCGACGACTCTTCTTGTTAACGAGGATTTCAGATCGACCGTGAGATGATGTGGCATCGCATTTAGCTTATGAGAATTCTCTCATTCAAATCACATTTGTTGATCTGCCAAATCATAGATTATTAGACCTAGTACCCAACATAATTATGAGAACACATCAGCAAATTTTTGTCAGCTAACTTAATTTGTCATTGCTTAGCTCAATAATTGTACTTTAAATGCCAAAATGGCAAACAGATGTGATTGAATGTGAAGGGTTGTATTTGCTTTAACTTATTCTGCTTTTCACTTTGTCCAAACTCGTCGCACGAGTGGTGTGATCTCAGCATAAATAGTACTAACAAGATAAGAGTAGATCAAATTAAACTAACCTAGCGTATACTGATCACTTATTATTATTTTTCTTTTGTTGGATATTATTTGGTTATGTGACTCCTTGTGCCCATTTTTCAGACGGAGCAGGATGTGCAACGCCCTGGTAGCAGCCGTGGTGGCAGAGGTACGGGCAGGCACCATGGCGGAGGAGGGCAATGGAGACCAGCCTTACAGAGTATTGCAGAAATTGGGACCTGAACATGGACGCACCACCCCCAATTCCTCAACTTTTCATAGCCAATCCATTAATGAACAGGAACTAAATGAAGTTCTATTTTCTATACTTCTCATTCTCTTGCTCTTCCAGAATGGGAACATGATATGATGTATCCTTTGGAATATCTCTTACTTGGTCCTCACTAATGATGTTTTGAGTTTACTTTTATTTCCTTTAAACCTTTTTCCCAAGTGTATCAATTGTTAAGAGTGAAGCCCTATACCCCGGCCCTGCCTGGCCCAGCCCAAATGAAAGCCTAATGTAAAGAAATAAAAAATCGCAAATTAGGCCAAGTACCCTAAAAATTTAACTAATTTGATTAATATCCTATTAACTAATTAAATTATTTTAAAACGTAATTAATTCGTTATAAAATCTCCAAAATCTTCGAACTTCTGAACACGTCCAATTCAAGGCTGCTAAAATCGATGGGGTTCATGTGGGAGTGGAGAGAGCATTCATAAGAGCATGTTGCAACGAGAACCACCATAAGAAAGCCAAGGGCAAATATAATTATCACCAAGATGGAAGCAAAATCCAACTCAAAACAAAAATTTTAATTCAATTCCCACCAATGAGAAGTAAAAATCAAACCAAACACAAGAAGAAACTCAAGAAACCAAGACACTCAAGTGGGATATTATCTCATTAGAGTTAAGAGCTTCTCTCTCTAACCTTGACTTTCGGGTTATATTACTAAATTATTGTGTCGTTTTAGCATTGAATTTTACTTAATTTGGGATAATTTTATCTTATTGTAGTTTTGGACCCTTTTTAAGCAATTGGAAAAGAAAGAATGATTAATTGGCCAATATATGGAAGTTTAGAGACTAATATGAATTTTGAGTAAAAATTGAAGTACTAAAATCGAAATAATTTAATGTAGATGACCAAGATGGAAGACAGAATGAAGAAAATGGTTAAAAAGAAAATTCGAGAAGTTTTTAAACCTGGGCATATATAGGTCAGGCGGCTGCTCGGACCTTAACCTTAATTACAGGGGCTACTTAGTATGCTTTGGCAGTTGCACCGTTTAATATTGAACGCCTGCTGAAGCCAATTCGGCTATAAAATTATGTTTCCTTCGAAATTCAATTCCAACAAGGAAACTTCCATTTGGTGCATGATATGCACGATTTTTAGAGATCTTTTGGACTCTTTAAAGAGATTATAAATACCAACCCTCAAAACATAATTAGGAGGTGGAGAATTAATTGCAAAACGAGGCAAAAAATACATTAAGATTAAATTTCAAGAACTTCAAGATTGAATTCAAGAATTTTCGGGTAATGAACAACTATTATATCCTTTGCTTTCTTCTTCGTAACATGTTATGCTAAATTTATTTGTGTTAAGAAAACGATAAACCTTGTAATATGAATTTGTAATATTTAGTTTTACATATTTGACATTGAAAACACGTTTTGGGATTTTGAATGATTTGCATGATTATTTTTTCTTTACGATTATTGTGCATTGTAATTGTATGAATTCGGTGGCTTATTTTATGTATTCGAAATAAGGAAAATAGGTTCGACATGATGTAAATTGCCATAGGGTCCAATAAGAGATAAAAATATATCGTTATACTCTATGTGAATCTTGAAGTGTTCATAAAAATTCATGCGCTCTTGTATATTCGCATCCATCATAAAAATATAGTCGGATCATATACGAAAATATATTTAACATTATTAGAGAAAGATTGTTAAATAAAATAGAAATATTGATTCATCAAAATCATGTTGCCAAAGTGTACAACTAAAGATAAAAATGATTATTGCATAGGAATTCGGGATCCAAGTGCATTTGTCATTTATTAAATTATTTCCAAAAGGTATGGGGTCTTCGACGACAAGGGCAATAGGTAGGGGGTTCTGTGCTGTCTAGCCCGTTTGATTAGCTTATATTTTTATAATTTTTGCAAATCGATTTTCCTCACTTTTTTTCCTCTCTTTTTTCTTGTACAAAAATTATTTCGATTTTTATCGTCCAATTTATTTATATGATTTTTTGTGATTTTTATTTTAGGAAATTCTCACGGAACATTTTGCTTTCTCTATTTTCTTCAATTTTTTCCTCTACGAATTCCATCAACTAACTGACTAGTTCGTTTATATGATTTTTCTTTTCCTCATTATTAATGTATTTTACTTTTCTCGAGTTTTTTTTTTTATTTACTCATATTCGTTTATTATTTCCTGTAGGAATTGGTTTGATTTTCTTTTACAGATTCTTTTACCTTAACGTTTTCTTCTACAACTTTTTTGGATTTGTTTTTCTATTTTTCATGATAAAATAAATTTTCATTTTTTGCTTGACATGATGAAACATTAGAGAACGGATGCAGAGCAATCTCGAGCATAAGGCTACTTAGGAGATCGTCCATTATCTCGTTTTATGACAATATCCAAAATGTGAAATACTCATATTTTTCGAGCCTAACGTAAAAAAACATTTGATCTATACGAAGACACTTGATCTTCTTTATTTTCAAATTTTGTTTATTTCTTTTGTTTTTGAAAATTTGACGAACTTTTAGACCATTAATCAGGAACTCGGCACACCTCATATTTCTCAATTATAACTTACGCTAAAAACATGTTTTTTTTTTCTGCGAAAACACTACTACTAGAAAATTTGTCAGATAACGATTTTTATCCGTTGTTAAAGACGATAAAAAAAACGTTGACTTGTTAATCATTACAAAAGACCCACTCACGAAGACAACGATTTTTTGCAAATTTCATAGAATAAAAATACGAAAATCATAACAACTGAAAATAAATTTCGTAGATGCAAAAATGAGGAGAACAGAGCGTGAAAAAGGTAGTTTGCAAAAATCAATCAAAGAATCTTGAAAATCATATTAACAATTCGAATTGTGTAGAAATGGAATTGAGGTGGATGGGTAACTTTGTGGGAAAGTAATTGAGCAATCAGTAACCTTTTATCTTTGAATGAGCAGACGAGATTAAAAAAAATAAAGGTTAGCGATTTCTCATTTAATTAACTATTATGTGTTGGAATATTTTAGCAATTTGGGGCCACATGTAACATATTGAAATGTGTGTGCTATTATCTAAAGTATTTAGTCAATTAAAGTGATCCGCTAAAGATGAATTTTGACAAATGGGTATTATATTTCATGGAATTAAAGTGTAGAGACCGGAAGTTTGTTTTAAATTGTTGAGGGGCCGATTTAAATCAAATGAAAGATAATGAATGGTCATTATCTTATGAATATATGGGTTATGGTCCCCATTTTGAGTGTGTTCTTCAAGATTTCTACATCCCCATCCATAGAAATCAAGATGAAGTGAAGTTCACAAATCAAATTGGAAGATCGTGATCCTTTCAGGCTAATAATCTAATTATCATGGATTCAGGTATGTTTTATGCTTATGTTCATTTTCAGATTTCAATATGGAGATGAATCTAGAGTTTTATGTGAAAAAGATTTGAATAAAGTATATGATTTGATTATTCATTTTCTATTTTATATCATTATGTTTTAGCAATATTTATTGCTATTTAGAATTTTCATTTGCCACGTAGATGGATGTAATTTAGATAGATTATGAACGGTAACTTTACGTAAAAGTGAGTTCACAAATTAACTTTTTATTTTTTATTCAGCAAGTAATAATCAAATGTAAACGTTGATGATTACTCATTTAATGAAATACGAATTATACTGGTTATATAAATATATATATATATATTTGTAGAGAAAGCATTCATGGGTAATTTAGGGTATGTTTTTTTTACCATTTTCAAATCGTTTTTTATTTTCGATTTTCTAAACAGTAAAAACGCATTTCCTTTCTTATTTTCGAAAACAAGTTAAAAAATTTACAAAGCAAACCCAAAACGACAATTTTATCATTTTGGGTATTTTCAATTATAATCCAGCCAAAATTTCAAAACGCATTTTGAGTGTTTTCAGTTTAACATAACTCCAACAATCACCAACGCTGCCTGCACCACACTATCGATGCAACCACGGCCATCGCCACACCACCACAAAAACCACCATCGCCACCGTCACAACATCACCCTAACCACCACTGCAGCCGCCGTCGGCACCACACAATCACTAGATCCACCACCACAGCCACCATCACCACCAGCCACCATCCATCACATCCACAACCACCACCACACCCAAAAACCACCACCACACCACGGATCGTGAACAAAATTTTCATGGGACCATGGATCGTGAAAACTGCAGTTGGAAATTACTCACGTGCCTATTAGGTAAAGCCCTGAATTGTTATTACCAAGAAGGGCCTAATTATCTTGAAATAGATGTTGATATTGGTAGCTCAGCAATCGCCACCGGGATTTTGCGCCTGGCTTTGGGTTACGTTATGGCAGTGACAATCGACATGGATTTCTTGGTGGAGGCGCAGTCGAGGAAGAATTGCTAGAGAAATTGTTTGGGGCGTCAGAATTTGTCAAATGGAGATAAATTCGGCAACATTTGTTGTTAACTCCTCACCGCCAAGATAAGTTTTGCCCTGCGAAGATGGAGATGAATAGTGGGTTTATTTTAATATTAATTTTTTAATCCCCAAAACTTAATCTGTTTTCTTTGTAAATTTAAGGGGACAAGAGAGAGAGAAAGACGACAAAGAGCGAGAGAGAGAAGATGTAACGCCCATAATTTTATGGGGAAATTAGGCCCCATACGGTCAAAATAGAACTAATTAGAAAAATACCCTAATTAACTAATTAATCATCACAAAATCGTATTAATTACGTTCTTTATAACAAAACCCAAAATCCCCAAAGATAAAAGCAAAAGCAGTGGTCGGAATAAGCATAGGAGTAGAGATCGGTTTTTCATTCAGCTGGTAGCCCAAGAACAAGTCAAAGAGTGATATTTTGAAAGAAATGGAGAAAGAGCGAGTATCCAGTAGGGATAGGAGGAAGGAGGACAGAGATGAGCGGGGAAAGGACAAGACCCGGAACAAGTTACGAGAAAAGGATGCTGATTGTGACAAGCTCAGGGACAAAGAGAGAGATAAAGACGGTAAGGACCGGGAAAAAGAGAGGGAGAGGGAGAAACTGAGAAAGTATTGGAGAAGGAAGGTGAGAGAGGACTAGATAAATAGATGGTACAAGATAAGAGCAGAGAGAAAGATAAAGATAAAGATAGGGAGAGGACAAAAGAGACTGAGCAAGAAAAGGAGAGAGTAAAACACGAAGATAGGGAGAGGAAGAGGGACACGGACTTGAGTAAAGAGTGTGTTTGTCACTTTTTTGAACTTTTTTAAAATTTTCGTCACTTTTTTGAGTTTGTCATTTTTTTTATATATATTTTGATATTTGAGTTTGTGTCACTTTTTGAGTGTGTTTGTCACTTTTTTTGAATTTGTGTCACTTTTTGAGTGTGTTTGTCACTTTTTTTGAATTTGTCACTTTTTGAGTGTGTTTGTCACTTTTTTTGAATACATAATCAGCATGCAATGGATGAGTCTATTTTGATATTTGAGTTAGTGTCACTTTTTGAGTGTGTTTATCACTTTTTTTGAGCTTTGTCACTTTTTTTGAATTTGTATAACTTTTTAAGTGTGTTTGTCACTTTTTTTAGTACATAATCAGCATGCAATGAATGAGTTTATTTTGGTATTTGAGTTTGTGTCACTTTTTTAGTGTGTTTGTCACTTTTTTTTTTTTAGTTTTGTCATTTTTTTTAAGTTTGTGTCACTTTTTTTAAAAAGTGACAATTTTTATAAAAAAAAAGTGACATTGTGTCACTTTTTTATTTTACACAGTATTTTTTACTTCCTAAAAACCTTTCACATGATTTTTCAAAACACCTCTAATTTTAAGGGTATTTTTGTAAGTACCCCTAATTTTATTGACTTAAATTTTGGAGTGTTACCAATATCATTTCATAATAATATTCGAAACGGAAATATTTAATTGAAAATTTAAACTCTTAATTTATTCGAACATTTAAATACTGAATAAAACATATAGTTACGAAGTCTAGAACAATTAATAGAAGTAAAGAAAAAAAAATCTCGTAACAGAATTTATTATTGAATATTTATCCGAAAATTTTACTTGTCAACCCGCGCACCTCTCAGCCACCGTCCACGCTGACCGATTTGACCTGAAATGTTAAAATTTAAAGGAATGAATAATTTAAACTTAGTAGGATATGTGCGTCCAAAACAATAAAATAACTTTTTAAACATAAATTTATAACATTCAATACCATTATTTCATCAAAAGCAATCGGGGATCAATCGAATGCTCTAATACATTTATGTGCAACATTTGAGAAAAACCCAAAGAAAATCTCACATTTCATTTCGTTAAGACCCGCATGTTAATTAGCATTTCATGAAATAAATTACGTAGAAAAAATCATAATATTGCAAGGACATAACAACTTGCACATAGTATCCTATCTCGTTAGATCAGATAATTTGAAATGATACAAAATAACTTTTTAAACATAAATTTATAACATTCAATACCATTATTTCATCAAAAGCAATCGGGGATCAATCGAATGCTCTAATACATTTATGTGCAACATTTGAGAAAAACTCAAATAAAATCTCACATTTCATTTCATTTCGTTAAGACCCGCATGTTAATTAGCATTTCATAAAATAAATTACGTAGAAAAAATCATAATATTGCAAGGACATAACAACTTGCACATAGTATCCTACCTCATTAGATCAGATAATTTGAAATGATACAAAATCACGTTCAAGATCTTTATTCCAAATACTGCCGTGTTGAAATATTTTTTTTGTTTTGTGAGAAAATTCTATTACACTCATATGGTTATATATATAGAGGACAATCCCTAATAAAGGTAGCAGTCTAATTTACTCAATTTTTCACTATCCAATATAGGCACGTGGTAGACTGCTATCAAAAGTAAAAAAAATATATATAGAAAGGAATAATGCAATGTATGATATTTAAATTTGGAAGGAAAACTGGATTTTAAGAGACCTAAGAATCTGCAAAAATGTTGTGTTTATCCCTAAAAAGTCTCAATCACGAGTCTCAATCACGTCATTCTATACAATCAATCATTATTTATTTAATCAACACGTGAGCATATCCTTACCAAGTCCCAAGATTAAAGCAATTAAATAAAAAAAAGAAAGAAAATAAGCATGTCATATCTATATTCTATCATCTAGCCTACACGTGTCAACTAACATAAACAATTCAAAATGAAGAAAGAACGTCCATACACGTGGCACCATCTCCATTTCTTTTCAAGGTTTTAATTAAATTGAAAGCTAGTTTTTAAATAACTTTTTCAAACTGCAATATCTTGGAGTTGACTTGTGTGAATCGACTTTTTCCCGAACCCAATAAACATAATTAATTACGAGCTGTTCAACGAGCCCAATATTTATATATTTATTATTACTCTATCAATATTTAAATATCCGATCCAAATAAAATTGAATTTAACATATGTCGCTCTAGTCCGCCAACTTTCAAAATATGAAATGTAGTAGATGAAATAAATAATTTTATTCTGTAAATTTTCGAGGTGTTACGGAGGAAGAAAGAGAATGGATTTTTCAATTTTTGATTTTTGAAAACAGTTTTATAAAATGAAAAAAAAAACACACACACACACACACACACACATTTTCAACAATATCAAAATGGATACACAAAATACAAAATGAATTGAAAACTCAAAATACAAAACTAAAACAAAAGAGAACATATTTTTTGGTAAGTCCTGTTTGTTGTGGGGTTAAAAATTTAATTTTTTTTTATAAAAATCAATAAAATATGTAGTTGCATGCTGTTAAAATTAGTTTTTACAAAACAAGGCCATACACTATTTGATGGAGTTAAAAGAAATTTCTAAGTTTATCTCCAGCGCTGCACCAAATTTTGTACTATTTTGCACCAAATCTTGCACCAAACTAAAATTCATCTTCAACCATTACAAACATTGTTTAATCATTTTTTTTTATTCTTAGTAATTTATTTATTCGAAATATTAATTATTTATTCATTTTAGAAATATATAAATTACTAAATAAATAATTATGTGAAATTAATGAAAATATTAAATTCATTAAATAAATAAAACTATGCATTTGTTTTCTTTAAATAAAACTCGTTTAATGTAGGTAGGTGGTTATTGTAAAATATTTCGTGTTAACTATAAATAATCATGTTAGTTATATTTTAAATTTTTTTATTTTTATTTTAATTAATTCAGTAATTATTATTTTTAACATTTCAAATTTAATTTAAATGTAAATAATAATAATAATAATAATAATAATATCCTTTATAATAATAATAATAATAATAATAATAATAATTGAATTAAAAATTATATAACAAAAATTATACAAATACCCTAAAAAAATACTTTAGCCAAATTAGAAAAAAAGGGCAAATTGAACTTTGCACTAGGGGTGTCCATGGGTCGGTTCGGTTCGGTTCGGTTCTGCTCGGTTCCAGAATTTTCGGGTATTTAATAAATGGACCCGTCGGGTCCAAATATAATTATGGAACCGTTCGGGTTCGGTTCCGTTCGGTTCGGTTCGGGTCGGTTCAGTTCCATTCGGTTCCGTACCATAATTAAATTTTTTAACATTTACATCAACACTACATAAATATAACTAATGACATTTCATTTGTAACTTTTACAAATTAACATAACCAAATTCAAAAATATAAAAATAACTAGCTGTCGAATAACATCAATTCAATGCGTACAAATACCAAAAAGTAGATATTAATACTTACCAACTATTTGATTTAATCATCAACTACTACTGCTTGACTTGCCATGGCAAAAAAACTCTACAAGAATTGAAAAAGTACAATTAACAAACAAATAAACAAAAAAATATTCAACTAATAAGATTTGATAAAAAAATATATAATATATATCTATTACATGTCTCAATGCCCTCATAGAACTTTGTTTCTTCAATGCAAATTTCATCTTGGGAAACTTTCAAGAGTCTAGAATATTTTCTTAACCAGTTTTGTGTATAAATTAAGGCTTCAACTGTTTTAGGAGTTAAAGAACTCCTAAATGGATCAAGAATGCATCCTCCAGTACTAAATGCTGACTCAGAAGCAACTGTAGATACATGAATGACAGGAACATCCCTTGCAACCTCAGATAAAAATTCAAATATTGATTTATTAATCTTCCACCAATGTAAAATGTTAGAAAAAATAAAATAAAATAATTAATTCAATAAAAAAATAAAAAAAATTATTTAGTTTCGGGTCTCATTCGATTCTTCGGTTCTTGGTCGAGACCCAAGACCCGACCCAAACCTTTCGGTTCTCGATTCGGGTACCCGTTCGGGTCTTTAACTTATGAAGAACCGCTCGGTTCGGTTCGAGTTCGGTTCGGTCCGGTTCGGTTCGGATATTTTGGACACTCCTACTTTGCACCGTTGCCGTGCAAAGGTGTCTCCGATGCCCTAAGAAGCAAATCCCTTAATTGTAACAGCCCTAATCAGTTTTTATTGCCGAAGCAGAGTAAATACCCCCATAAATTCTGCGTAATTTCAGTTGACTTCGACTATAATCCCCGAACCCATGGCCGCTGCAAATCCATCAGCTTGCGTTCTATGGCTTCTATTCTTATCATATTCGTTCTTGCCCTCCGTTAGCTCCACAGATGAACTCTCTTTAGGTAAGCTTCCCTAACATCTTTTGAGAAGTGGATTTAAGGATAAAAAGACGACAGCTTTTTCTTGGGAGCACTCAGTTATTGGATAAATATGTAGTTTCCAATTTTAATTGACGAAATTAAATAGTGTTCATGGGTGTGGTTTAGGTATCACTATCGTTAAATTTCGGAAAGGTACTTATTTTTAGGTACTACATTTAGAACAATCAACTTTTAATTACTTTTAATCAAGGGAAACATTCTATAGTTAGGCGAAGAGCTCCAATGGAGGGGAAAAACTCGTATCCACATGGTATGTTTGATAAGGTGGATGGATAGCAATGGACAGTACTGAAGTAGTAAAGGAAGTTAAAATCATGTTTAGTGTATTGTTGAAGCCCTTTCAGCATTGTATGCCAAACATGTCCATCCTTTATATGAATACGTACAACTTACAAACAGTATACTTCTGTTAATTGCTCTAGAGGAATAATATCCACGGCCTGTACTAAATGACTGTTGGAACTATGCAATTCATATATTGATACCTACAAAATATCATCCTCTTATTACAATGGGACCTGTCGAATGATTGATATTTTACTGAGCTGGAGACGTGGTATTAGGGATACATGCCACATACATTGTGTTAAATTGCTCGTACATTTATGTATATATAACATTGGAGATGCAATTTGACTAAGTGATTCATGAATCATCTGATTGCTGATTATGGGATCTCTTTGTTTTTTAGTTTCACTCGATTCATACTTCCACTTCTCTTGATCGAAATAAGAGAATTATAGAGTTTCTATATATGCAGGTACACAAGAGTATGTGCGAGTTCACCAATGCATGTATTAGTCTTTCTCTAAGCTTATCTTTTTAGTTCTGCAGTTATTAGCGGGTCCGCCTCTTTGCAGCTATCACCAAGCTTGATAGTGGAAAAGTCTCCAGGGTCCAAGCCAGGAACCAGTGTGAAATGTGAGAGAGTTCATATCCATGGCTTTCCAAGGCTTAAACATTTGAGCAAGTTTGCCAATTCAATAAAGGTAAAAGTTTCATATGTAAATCCAAGTGGCCGTCCACCGAATGTTGGGATCTGTTTCCACAGGTGAGTCTATATATATATAATGCTAAATCATCTAGCACAGAATAAATTAAATTGCTTGATTATTGGAATTTAGTTATACATAATGCTAAGTCAGAGTAAATGGAATCTTAATTAAAAATTGTCTTTTATGTTTTCCAAATTCAATTTTTACACAGGTTGATATACAGACAAGACTAACCTTAGTTTGTTAAGTGTGCCACTGTAGTGTTGATAAGGGGTTGCTTTAATTAACTCATATCTCTTGATTAGATCTGTATATTCATAAATTTTCATCATAAGTACATCGACCCTTAATATTTTCATCTAATCTAAGTTTAGGAGTATGCTAAATCAGTAGATCCCAATTCAACTCAGTTGCACAGAGCCTTATCCCGTACTTATCGTTGGTGTATTATAAATCCTCTTCTTTCACTCTTTTGTATAAAGGGTTCAATTGAATTCTAAATTCCTAAATATAATAAAATGGAATTTGGTTATTGTTTATTTTTTATCTCTTGCACAAACTCCTGCTACGTTTTGTGAGCCTAAAACATCTTTTCCTCTCCCGTCTTAGATTATATAGGTTTCAAAAGAAAAATGGCAAATTAATAATTTTGTTGCAATCACCCTTTTCATAGATGTGCACACATCTATATTTCTGAGTACCAATTTAAAGCTATATTTGACTCTGCAGCAATGTGTCCCTTGGGATAGGGATGTGCCCTCAAAGTCAGTGGGAGAGACTTACCAAGGGTTTATGGGTTGGATCGATGTCACCTTTTGGTCACAAGCTATTGGATATACGGATGGGAGCTGCTTCTTCAGAAAGTCTCCACGTGTCCCTTGATGAAGGTTTGTTCCCCAAAGATCATTTTCTTCTTCTTCTATGGATAATTTCACGATGTAAATTTCTATTTCTATTTTAATACATATTTTGGTGCACTTTTATAAATTGGTGTCTTATTTTGCAGAATTTTACTTATACCGCGTTGTATTCTTGGTCTTGGGAGTAACGATGATGACTCTTGCTTCGTGGCTCAGCAAGTCTCTAGTATTTTACTACAGTGGTGCAATGTCCTTTGGAGTTCTTCTTGTGATATTGGTGATCCTTTTCCAGGTAGGTCCATAACTTTGGAACTTGCACATCATATTGACATCTTTACTGCTCCCAGTTATCTTATTTCTAAATTCTCCAAAAGGCCTCTAGGATTGGTATGATTTTTCCATGCATTTACAGAACATTATGTTTAGACAATACTTCATCTAAGGGGACTTGACGAGTATCTGTTCAAATGCATGTGTGGATACTCTCGGGTTCATATGAGCTCATCATTGTGTAGCTGTGTTTTGACTTTGAGGATATGTTTTAACAGCCCTTCGTATTTTATTTACTTTAACAGGGAATGAAGCTTCTTCCAACTGGTCGGAAGAGTTCACTGGCAATATTTCTGTACTCATGTTTTGTGAGTATGGCGTCCTAGTGCATACTGCTCCTTTCATTTGAATACTGAAGTCTATCGCGATAATGATTACTTTGGTTCAATTTTTATTCAGGTAGGCTTAGGGTTTTTCCTTCTTGACTATATGCCAAGATTGTTGCGTTCACTACTTGCGGAGATTGGAATCTCTGAAGACTTGTACAATCCTGTATGTAAGTTTCTCTTGTGGTTAATATTTTTAGTTTCTTGCACCTTTTTTAAGCATTGAGATAGTGATATAATTGTCTTAAAGCCAGAGGAGAACTCTTCGTTCCATTATATTTTCCTATTTAAGGGACAAATTTCCACGCACGTTCACGTAGAGCAATAATTACAATTTAATTTTTCTAACTCTTGTGCTAAAATGTTAGTTATATATTCAAGTTTTCCTTTTGCAGACTCTAGATAGAGTTTGCTTTACGTGATTGATATGCTTAGAGTTAAAAATTCCTTACTTTGAAGCATTAAAATTAGTTCCTGTATGAAATTATTTGGTTTTGAGAGGAAATATGTACAAGAGCATGAAATATAGTGAGACTCGACTCTTCTTCTGTACATGCAATTGTGCAAATACCAGTTTCAACAAATAAGTTATAATTCCATTTTTACGGAAGTATAATTTTTTCATTGCTTGATACCAGACATTTATTTCTTAGTTTATATTGAATCAAGAGGATTTGTATCAGGGGCCTCCATAACCACCTGTAGTATCGACATCTAGGTCCATCGCTAGCAGTCACTGAAGGAGATTAGGTTCACAGAAGGAATTTCTACTACTCCCCAGCATTGTTTATGACTTGGCTATGTCAGCAAGACACTACCATCCACCTGCTCTATTGCTCCTTCATGGCTTTGGTTAGGAGCTTCTTAAATAGTACTTAATATGGGTGAAAAATATGAATTGTTACGATGATATGTAATGCTTGACTGTTTTATAGGGGCCTGTGTATAGTTAAAGAAAAGTGAAAGACACCTATTCTGGTTTAACATGCCAAATGAACACAACATTAGAAATTCTTGATCTGTAGGAGAATTGGTGATTTTTTATAACGGTTATTATATAATAATTTTCCTTTTTTATAACGGTTATTATATAATAATTTTCCTTTGTCCCTAGATACTAATTAAAAAATAGTTTTTCACTTCATATATAACACTGCTTTCACCTTTGGAATAAGTGATACTTTTCTGTGCATGATAATCTCTTCTATGTTTTACTAACATTCAGTGCTTATGTGGTGCAGCTGGCAATATTTCTGCATGTGTTTCTTGTGATTGCTGGAGCTTGGCTGGGTTATTGGATTGTTCGCAAACTTGTACTTACAGAGGATGGATCTATAGATATTGGTGTATCTCGTTTTGTTGCTTGGTCAATTCGGATTGTTGCTTCAGTAATGATCCTTCAGGTTTTGCTTTAGATTATTGATTTCCATATGGTGGAGTTTCATTGAATCTGTTTTTGATGGGAAGTAACAAAATGATGTATTTGTGCTTCAGAGTTCTAAGGATCGTTTATTTGATGTGGAGGCTTTGGTGGCTGGAATTTTTATTTCTTCAGCATTGAAGAAATTGAGCAATCCAAAGGTCATTCGTCGTGTGTACAAGTGAGTCCAAGTTATAAGTCTGCAAAATAATCTCATTAATTGATGCAATATGGGTATAACCCAGTGGTGTGATATTATCCACTTGAAGAAGTGTCTTCGTGATTCACTCTTGCTAGCTCTAGCATAGCAGCACATGAATAGTTTGGCATCCGTTGTACATTTCCGATTTTATTTTTTTCCTTGTTCCAATGCTACTATTAGAATTTTCTATTTCTTTGACGTGCAAAATAACTTGAGGGGCTCTTGCAGAAGATTGTGTAGATTAGAAAGAAAATTCGAAAAATCTCTGGATCCCTATGCCTCACAAATTGATGAATCCTATGTTTCCAGACCTTTCACCAGGTCTCCACATACTCCTCTTCAAGGTTAACTTTACTTCCAACATGAAATATCTATACTAACGAATTGATTTGATGGAACTCTGGACTAACTTCTTAGTCTTCTTCCTCTTTGTCCATGTTTCATCTCTCAGGTTCAATTGGCAAATCATCTGGTAGGTTGTCAGATTCAGGGAATTTCTTTTCTAGCTTCCACAGCACACCTGAGAGAAGAAAATTTTCGAAGGATGAATGGGAGAAATTCACTAGGGCTACCACACGCAAGGCACTGGAAGGTCTGGTTTCTTCACCAGATTTTAACAAATGGGCTGTAGCTAATGCAGATAGAATAACCTTAGCTCCCAATAAAGAAGCTCAGGATCAGCAACGGAGATGGTTCCATTGGCTTTGAGGATTCATCCGATTCAAGTGGGTGAACACTCCACATGACTACTCATTTCGCCAGCCAGATTGTTGTACAACTACACTATATAATTGGTTTGGTACATATTGTCCCGGTTAAACATGCATTTTTTATACGTTGACCCCCATGCATTCTGACTAACATTTTGTTAAGAAATATAGTATTATTTTATTTTATTGTTTATTAAGGGTAGAATAATCTTTTTAGTTTCCCTTATTTTAGACTATATATAGTCTCTCTATACTTAGGTTTTGTATTCACTTTTTCATTATACATTATTAATGAAACCCTAGCCTCCCCTTTTCCTTTCTTTTCTTTGAATTGTTTAACACATTTGACCAGACTAAGCTATTGGCTTGTAGGAAGAACATGGTCAATGAGAAGCTCCATCTATATATTTCAATTGAAATCAAGCCGAATTAGTTTTTTCAAAGGACCTATATATGTCCAGGGAAATGGCTTGTATAGTGTCTTGAAACTTTTCTGTACACGATTCGATTGATGCTATTGTCGCCTCTCTAATGCTCCCTTAGCTTAGTTGCTTTTAAAGATAGAGTCGTCTTGGTTTTGTCTCTATCTCGACGAATAATTTTCCTCACATTAATTAAGACAGAACTGCATTATTATTCAGCAGGTATCAATGGTCTTTTTCTGATGTCACCAATGTGGACTCTTTCATAATGGACAACTAAGTGGCAGTCCGTAAACCTTGCGCTGCACTTCTCTAAACCAGATAAGCCTCCAATTTCGTTGTAAAATCATGGGGCTGGCAAAATTAAGAACCCAGTTCTATCTGCAAGAAAATGAAGGGTCTTGGTCGATTTCGCACTCTTGCAACACACTAAAACATAAAATCAGACTGCCTGATTTGATAGCAAAAGGCTACAGAATAAAATTTTCTTGGATTATGTCATTTGTACACTAAGGGTCCGTTTGATTGCAAGGGTGGAAAATAGGTGGAAAGAAAATGTTTTACAGGGAATTGATTTTCTTAAAAAATATTTTACTGTGAATTGTAATTAATTGTGTTTGATTGGTATAATTTTTCATGGAAAATATTGAAAATTTGGTGTCCATTTGACTTCGTTTTTTATGGAATTTGTCCATCAACAAATAATTGGATGAAAATTGGGTTTTTTTTTTTTTAATCTAAAATTGTCCAATTGAATAATGTGATGTGGCAAAGCGTAATAAACAATGGTGTACACAATGATACACACCAAGCATGATAGAACTTTCCTTGAGTTGTTGTAGAAGCACTAATGGCTAAAGTGATGCAATGGAGAGTAATACATTCGAGGATGAGATGTTCATCATGAAGATGAGGGAGGCTCAGCCGTTCTTTATGGCACATGGGGGTTGTACATTTGTGGTGGTGGTGTCAAGTGAAACTATTGACGGTGCATACTTGTCTTCAATTCTTGATGTATCTCGTCACCTTAGATTTTAACCATTCCCATGTAGCGGTGGCAACCGAGCCGAGCGGCTCGGCCGTTCGGCTTGGCAAAAACGAGTGGGCTCGTTTTTTTGCGAGTCACGTGCCGAGCAATAAAAAAAAAAAGGAATCGGTGACGAGAAAACGGTCACTGAATTAATCAGAAATCGTTTCAGTCCATTATGATTTTTTTTCCAATTTCATTTTTCTATCTTCCCCTATAAATACCTATCCATTACAATATTTTTGTCCCACCAAACTTATTATCAATCTCTTATTCTCTACTCTATTCTCTACAATTTATTTATAAATCATTATCATTATTCTATAATCTATATTCTTCTACATTGTCGAGTTATAACCTTTATTTTACAATTTATTTTCTACACTACTACATAATCTTCATTCACTTCTCAATTTTACTTCAAGTCTTCAACATTCAATTTCAATTATTCACAAATGGATCCGCGATCGTTTGTTGAAAACTTGTTCGGCGTCGAAACCGAAACACCTGCTCAAAGTCAATTGGGAATGAATTCGTCGGTCTAAATGAATTACTCATTCCAAAAAATATTCAAGATTTCGACGTTCATGAAAGTAGTCATCCAATTGATTTGGAAGCTGATGAAGACGCTCATTATTAATTGCAAGATAAATATGTTGAAATTGCATGTAGTCAAGTAAATGATATTTAATTTAACCATATTCTGATATTCATCACAAAATTTTATATTAATACCTTTATAATTTTTTTAAAAAAAATTGTACACGTAACAAGTTGTTCGTGTATAATTTTTTAACTCCGCCTACTCGAAAATCGAAATTGAAGTAGCCGGTTCCAAATCCGGATAAAGGAGGGGGGTTTATTATTATTTTTTTAATACTAGTGTGGATCGTGCGTTGCACGATACCCGTTATAATTTTGTAAGAAATGTCACTGTCATGATTATCTATTTGAAGACGTGTATATATTACTTATAACGTTCTCGGACAAACTTCTATATTTGGTGAGCTATATCATAAACACACCATTTGAAATAAGAAATGCATCTTTGATTTTCCTATTGGGCACAATGTTTTTAAAGACTAAGAAATTTGTCACACACAATCTGTTGTATATAGAAGTGTAAGAATGAAATCAGAAATGAAATAGAAAACGACGGAAGAATAACTACACAAAACTGTTTTAAAACTATTAACTTACTTGAAATAATATCAGATAAAAGGATGCTTGTCTCCGAATGACGACGATATAGCATTCTATGAAATCCAAATGTAGAATTTCATTATATAGATTAATTAAAAGTATTAAAGTCAAAGTTCTCTAACTGTTATACTCAAAAAAAGTAAAATGTACCAATAGAATGCAAATATGAAGTAAAAATAGCACATGCAAATTAGAAATTCAAATCTTAATGGATTTAGTTATGTAGTTTTTATACATAAAAAGACAAAATTAATGCTATAATAAGTAAATATGAAACATAAAAAGGGAAAATGTACAATTCATGTAAGAATCCAACTTATGTCAGTGCGACACACTTTGTACACCATGAACATTGGAATTTCATCGTTCACAAGTTCAAATACACATGTGTCACATATTTGAAGTTGTTTATCTCTAATGTATCATATCCAACCTATGGTGAAACATCGCACCTCACCATTTGTTCTTAAATTTGTTTGCGGTGGCCAATTGTGATATGAGCGATCATGCATTTGTACATACTGGACAAATTTTGGTAGATACAATTGACGAAAGCCCCAGGTACATACTACAAAATAAACTAACAAATCTATAAATAGCAAAATTTAAAATTAGATTAGAGCAATTAATATGAAAAATGGTTTATAGCAAACACAGTTTACAAAATATTTAACTTAAAGTGGAGATTACAATGTTTCGATAACCATCTCGATCAGCCTCTAATGTTACTCGAAAAATAGGATTGCCATTAGGTGACATCTCAACCTCAAATGTATCAGACTCATAAGTCACTTCTATGCCTGAATTCTCAAATATCGAAAAATTGAAAGTAGAATTTCCGTTGTATTCAAATATGATAACATAACCATTTGGTAAATTATGGCGGTCAAAGAATTATGGTCATCCAGAAGCAAGATACATGTTATCATCAACCCTTTCCAATTGTATGTTGCAAATAATTCCATCATAATCGATCAAATGTATTGTATCACTAAGATCATGTCCTGAACGACAAACAAAAAATTTAGGAAGCGACTGTAAGAGAAAAAAAAAAGAAAAAAGTCTCATAAAAATGTTATTTACTTTATATACGATTTCATTAATAATGAATAAATGTTAACAAATAACATCATTTTAAGACCCACCAAACGAAGATTATGACCTAATGAAGATGTTATTACTTGAATGAAACAGTCTGACACATCAATTTTGTTTGACATAATATTTCCACTACAAAGAAAATAGATAAGCATCTACATTTAATTTTTGACTACAAGAATAATTGTTATTAATTTAACTGAAATTGATGATAAGAAAAAAGATTGTATAATAAAAACAATGTAATAAAAGAACTTACCACGGATTAAATTCCAATATTGCTTGATATTTGCAATCTTCTTAACTCCTGAAAAAAATCCAAACCATAAGCAATTACGATATAAACAGCGTGGTGGACAAATTCTAAAATATAAACAAAAATAACTAAATGTATTAGTTAGAGAAAATTCGAAAACCTAACGTGTTGGAAATTAGATTCAAAATGTTATTCAAGGATAATATGAGATTAGCCAGTTGAATCAAAGATTTCTGTTTGACATAATATTTCTACTACAAAGAAAATAGATAAGTATCTACATTTTTTTAGCTACAAGAATAATTGTTATTAATATAACTGACCGTGAAATGAAAACAATGTAATAAAAAAAATGGTAGAATTCCAATATTGCTTGATATACGCTATATCTATATCTGGCAGACAAATTCTAAAATATAAACAAAAGTAACTATAGGTATTAGTTAGAGAAAATTCGGAAACCTAACATGTTGGAAATTAGTTTAAAAATGTTATTCAAGGATAATATATGATTGACACTTGAATCAAAGAGAAAAAAAAGGATACGGAGAGTCCATTCGCGCACAGAGTGTCTCTCCATGCACGCACGGACTCTCCGTGCTGCACGGAGAGAAACAAATATTTTTTATTTTTTAAATAAAGTGGGACACGGAGACACGGCCGATTTTTTATTTTTATTTTTTTCATTTTGAGTCAAAACCAACCCAAACGGTTTCATACAATCTATTCCCATTCATAGAATTCCCAACTCCTTGAAAATTATCTTCAATTACGATTATAATTCTAGCCCCACCTAAAACTTGCTGAAACTTAATACATGGAAAGATTTCTTTGATAAATTACCAAAAATTGAAAAACATAAATAGAAAGAGCAAAGAGGATCATAAACAAAAACGGAGAAGCTATAGAATTTCGTAGAATCAAGTAAAGTATACATTTTCACAAAAATACGCCAGAAGGCTGATGAAGGCAGATAGAGAATCATGTATATCAAGAAACAGAGCAACCCCATAACAAATGAAGAAAAACTCACCTACTCAACAATAATCTTCATGGTTAAATTTTTGGATTTTCTTGCTCGGGGGTTTGCAATATCAATAATGGATATGGAAATGAGAAGGTAGAGAGGGTTTCGTGAGAAATGGAATAAACGAGCGGGATGATAATTGTGTGTAAGTGGAACAATGTCGTTTCCAATCCATAATTAAAAAAATAGATATATTACATTAGCATGACGGCAAAAGTGATGTCAAATGAATAGTAACACAACTTGCCTCTTTTTAATATTGTAGAGATATGTTTTTATTATTTTAAGAAATAAAAATATTTTGAAAAATGTATATATAAAAAAATCTTTAGAATATATATATATCTGTGTGTGTGTGTGTGTGGACGTTTAGTAGTGTAATAATAATAAAGCGAGCCATTTTGGGTGAGCTTGGACTCGGCTCGTGCTCGTGTGTGGGTAAGGGCCAACCCAGCTCGACTGACCCATTACCACTCCTATTCTTATGTTAACCCCTATTCAATAAAAATAATGCTATTTATTACTATAATGATTAAATATCGATGATGTGACAATCTAAGTAAAATAATGGAATTGAACATTCAATTTTTATGAAAGAGAGGAGAATGGAGAGAAATGTGAGCGATAATGAGTTGATAGTCATTATTTCAACTCTTTAATTCTCATACTTATTTTCAATAATAATTTAAACAATAAAATATTTTACACGTAATCCTAAAATTCTTCCATATTTTTTAACCACACATCTCTAAAAAATCACTATTCAAAACTCTATTTTCTTAAATTAATGACCATCAAACATGGGTTACTATCTTAAAGATTTCCATTTTTTCGTCTGCGCATGCAAATGTAATAAAATAGTTAAAAGCAATGATGCCTCTATAATAATTTTATGAGTTTTGCTACTTGTATATCGGGTTGACATCCCGATGTACAGTCCCCTCACAATAGGGGGTCTACGTCCAATTAAAAAAATTGTGACCCCCTATTATGAATTTATGAAGGGATTTATACATCGGGATGTCAATCCTCGTATAGAAGTAGCAAAACCCTAATTTTACAAATCTTTGTACTCATCTTTACATTGTTTTCTTTTGGGTAATAAAATTGAAATAAAAAATTGAGAAACGGTTAAATGCGGTTGAATATTCATAATCTTCTTTTTATAGTATAGATAGATGTAAATAAAAATAGCTTTTAAAATTTATAAGAAATTTAGCCTCTATTTGATGGAGATTAAAATAAAATATTTACGATGTGCTTGAGGAATATTATTGAGAAAATAATGTATTTTAAATAGTGATATGATGAGAAATATGTTGTTAAAAGGTAATGAAAAATTATTGATGTGATGGAAAATGTTATTTTATTGAAAAATGTATGGTTGAAAATGAGTTTTGAAGTACTATATTTTGATAAAATGTATGTCAAACGAGGGCTTAACAAATTTTGATAAAGTTGATGAAATATGTAATTGGAAAGCCGTGGATTCCATAAAATATGTTATTAAATTAATTATGGTTGTACAAAAGTTCCGAATCGAGCGGTTTTTCATAAGTTAAATACCCGAACGAATACCCGAATTGAGAATCGATGGGTTTGGATCGTTTCTCGATTCTAGACCAAGAACTGAATAAGACCCGAATCTAAATAATTTTTTTTAATATATTGAATTAATTAAATTATTTTATTTTTTTAAACAAATTAATTCAGCCAAATTAATTTTTTGTAACTTTGTTAGCCAAACATTTGAGCATTATTAAATCTTTTTAGTTGAACAATTTTTAATTTATTTATATTTGTTAATCGTGCTTTTTCAATTATGTTTGCAGAGTTTCTTATTATGACAAGTCTAACAATTGATGATTAAATCAAATAGTTGGTAAGTATTACCAATACTTAAAAAAATATTTTATTTTGATTATTCTTTATAAAGACTGCTTGAAGTAAATGAATGATTGATATGGACCATCGATATTTTAATATTAGTATCTACTTTTTTGTATTTGTGTTAATTGAATTAATCAAATAGTTGGTAAGTATTACCAATACTTCAAAAATATTTTATTTTGATAAATTTTAATTTATATTTTGTTTTCTTTATGCAGACTGCTTGAAGTAAATGAATTATTGATATAGATCATCGATGTTTTAATATTAGTATCTACTTTTTGGTATTTGTGTAAATTGAATTAATCTTATTGGACATCTTATTATTTATGTGTTTTTGAATTGGCCTATGTTAATTTATAAAAATTACGAATAAAGACATCGTTAGTTGTATTTATGTAGTATTGTTGTAAATATTAAAAAAATTGATTATTGTACGAAACCTAACATAATAGAATCGAACTGAACCCGAACGGTTCCGTAATTATATTTGGACCTGATCATTCCATTTATTAAATACCCAAAAATTTTGGATCAGTTCGGTTCTGACCCATGTCCAATCCTAAAATTAATTATTAACTTTAATTTTCTCTTTACCATTTTCAAGCCGTTTTCTGTTTTAGAATTTTCAAAACAGTGAAAAAACGTGTTCTCTTTCCTATTTTCGAAAACGTGTTTTTGAAAACAAGTTAAAAACTCAAATAGACAATTGATCATTTTTTGTGTTCTCAATTTTAAATCAAGCCAAAAAAATTTCAAAACACGTTTTGAGTGTTTTAAAAGAATTTTCTAAAATATCAAGAAGAACACATTTTTAACAATCTCAAAAAAAAAACACTAAAAACACAAAATGAATTAAAAACTCAAAACATAATTATTGAAACACAAAAGAACAGAACTTAGATTTAATCTTTCCGGACACTGGATTATTGTCAAAAAGAAAGTAATAAAATAAAATAAAATTAAGACATTTCAACAACCCCCGGCATTCCGCCGCCATTGCGAACGGCCCTAAGCGATAATTAAGCTCTCGAAAACCAACGTTTTGTTGTTTTAATCCAACTCAACATTTAATGGCAGTTTCGTCTCCAAGCTTATTCATCCCTTTTCAAAATCACCCGAGAAAAACGCTTTTCTATCGCAATGTCATTTGGAGGTCTAAAACTAACACTGGACATCAATACGTCCAAAAAATGGGCGGAATCGAATTTAATAATGGCAGTTTGGGGAATAGAATCAAAGTTTGTCGGGAATCAGAGAGCACGGGAATGGAAGCTATTAGTGCTGTTAAAGACGAGCTGTTCGTGCGATTCTTTCGTGAGGCCTGGCCTTATTTTCTTGCTCACAGAGGAAGCATTTTTGTTATCCTGATCTCTTCTGAAATTGTCGATAGCTCTCACTTAGATCCCATTCTCATGGTATGTCTTTTCTTTCTGTTTTTCAAATTAGTCCCTTGATGTTTTTATTGATCACGGATTTATGTTCATTAGCTGCAAGAAGTGGAAAAAAAAAAGATTGAATTTTTCTTTGGCATTCACACATTATTGTTTATTAGCTGCAAAATATAATTTGCGAATTAACTTGTCACATTTAGGATATTTCTCTACTGCATGGACTGGGAATCAAATTTGTTATTGTACCCGGGACCCATGTCCAAATAGACAGACTTCTGGCTGAAAGAGGTAATCAAAGTATACTGCTCTATCATCCTCTTTGTTTGTTTAAATTCGAATTCGATGTACTTGTATGTAACTTGGCATCTTTAGCACTTCGGTTAATTTAGTTTCTATCCGTAAGATTCTTTTATTTGGTGATGTATTATTGTTGTAAAACGGACCTTCTGGATTATTCTTATACATGGATACTTCCCTTGCCTTGTTAGTTTTGGATAGTTGGTCAGTATTTATATGTCATGTTCCAGGATGTCAACCCAAGTATGTGGGTCGTTACAGAATCACGGACTCTGATGCTCTTAGTGCTGCTACTGATGCAGCAGGGAGAATTCGAATCATGATTGAGGCGAAGTTATCCCCTGGGCCTTCCTTGAGTGGTGTCCGCCGTCATGGAGAAAAAAGCCAGTTGTATGATGGTGTGAGTGTTGCTAGTGGTAATTTTCTAGCAGCTAAGGTAAGATTGCTGATATTCAAACTTGAGGATTGTATGGATTTTTTAATTTATTTGATTCCTTACTCTGTATGGTTTTTCTCAGAGAAGAGGAATAGTTGAAGGAATTGATTATGCATCAACTGGTGAAGTTAAGAAAATAGATGTTTCTCGCATTCGTGAAAGGCTTGATCAAGACTGTATAGTTCTTCTGAACAATCTCGGTTATTCAAGCTCTGGGGAAGTATTAAATTGCAAGTATGGTACATGGCTTTTGATAGGTAGTTTTGTTGCGAATTTGGGGATATGCACGAGTTTATGTTACTTTGTGAGGCTTGTGCATTCAGTAATAAATACAAGGCAAAAAAAGGACGAAGATGATTTTTTTAGCTCCCATCTTCCATTATTTTCAGTACTCGTGCTTTCCTTTTGCTGGTCTTCTAGTTTACCAGCTGTCTGTTATTTCGTTTCATCGAGTTTTGTTAAACCAAAGAGCACGGGTTAATCTACGTGCTTCTGGAACTCTTTTCCGTGATTTCGTTTCTGTAATTCTTTTAACTTTTACATGAATTAACTGTTGCGAAATTATAAACTCTGCTTAGTAATCTATGGTGGTTTAGTCTTGGGAACCAATGTTTTCTGCGTCTCTGCATTGCAGCTCATATGAAGTTGTCACAACTTGTGCAATGTCTCTTGGAGCAGAGAAACTCATTTGCATAATAGATGGACCAATTCTAAATGATTGTGGACGACTTATTAGTTTCTTAACTCTTCAAGATGCGGACATGTTAATTCGCAAGCGGGCTAAGCAAAGCGAGACAGCTGCTAATTATGTAAAAGCTGTTGGTCAGGACGATTTCGCTTGTGTACCATACTATGATTCAAATGGAGCAGCCCCTTCACAGAAGGGGAAAGCTTTTAGCGAGAGATACATTCCAAAATTTCAGAATGGTGTTGGTTTCAACAATGGAAATGGACTTTGGTCCAGTGAACAAGGTTTCGCTATAGGAGGTCAAGAAAAACTCACTGGATTGAATGGTTACCTCTCTGAATTAGCTGCTGCAGCGTTTGTTTGCAGAGTAAGCCCCTGCTATTTAATGACATGATGGTCTTATTTAGTAACCAAATATTTGATCTACTAAATGAAACGTGTCGCCCTGTTTCTGCAAAGTAATCACTTTGCTTTCTGTTTGTTACTGCCAGAAGTTGTTGGCAGTAGCTAGATTTTTATCCTCTGGTTCTATATTATTTTGAGAACCACCATGGCATACAAAACTTAGGGGATCGTGGAAATCATTCTAATGATACCATTCCATGGTTACAGCTTTTAATCATTCTAATGATACTATTCCATGGTTACAGCTTTTATCATTATGTGGCTTATTTATAAACTTGCTTAACAATTTTTTTCCTGCCAATCAAAGTGGATATCTTGACATCAATATTATTTGGCTGTGGGTTCATATATTTTTGAGACTCCCATTTCTTTCCTGAGAAGGGCTGAAGGTCGCGACGTTTCATTGATTCTATGATGCCTCTCACAGTAGGCTTCAGGAATAGTCCTAATAACATTTTTCTATTTATTATCAGGGAGGTGTGCAAAGAGTTCATCTTTTAGATGGGACCAATGCTGGAGTTTTATTAAAGGAATTGTTTCAAAGAGATGGAGTTGGTACCATGGTGGCTAGGTATGCACACTTCTTTGGCAGATACCTTTGAAAATTAGATATCAATCTATATTTACTTTAAGCTGAACGGACGGCCATATCCATGAGCTAAATCTGCTCAGCAGGCATTCGGTTTACAGTTTCTATATTGTCCAATATGTGATAACAGGAGTTCAAGGAATTTAGAGAGCTTTAGTAGATAGCATTCCACTGAAAACATCTAGATACTGTTATTGACAAAAGTCACACTCTGCACATGATGGCCCATGCCCCACCAATTCCAGAACATATTTGATTTTTACAAGCTAAACATGCATTATTCTTGTTTTCCGAATTCAGTTGCAAATTTTAAACTCTTTTTTTTCCCTTTTTTTTTTTTTAATCAATTATGTGATTTATAGGGACATCATCATGCATCATTGCATCTCTGATTTTACTTGTATCACTGGGTGAAAGAAAAATAGCCATGTAGAGGACATGAGTCTCTCTCTCTCTCTCTCCAAAACAAAAGGAAGAGACATGATGGATTAAGGAAAGTTGTTTGGCTAGTTATAGTTAACAATTTTCTCACTGACATATGAATTGAATACATTATGCAGCGATCTTTATGAAGGAACTCGGATGGCTAGAGTTGCAGATCTCCCCGGAATCAAACAACTTCTGCAACCTTTAGAAGAGTCTGGCACATTGATAAGAAGGACTGAGGAAGAGGTTTGTTCCTGTTATCATGATTTAATTTTTATAATCTTCACACCATTTGTTCAATACCTCATTATTGTTTATGTATTGTAGCTACTTAAAGCACTGAATTCATTCATAGTCGTTGAAAGAGAAGGTCAAATTATAGCCTGCTCCGCTCTTTTTCCATTTTTTGAAGACAAGTGTGGAGAGGTTGCTGCTATTGCTGTTTCTCCTGAATGTCGAGGGCAAGGACAAGGAGACAAATTACTTGGTATGACATAAACAGCTTTCATTTTGATCTTTTAGTAGCCCAGTGCTCGTACTGAAATTGGGGGTTGTTTAATTGTATCACCATTGTAGCTACAATTAGACGGGCCACTACTATTAGGCTATCTAACAGAAGAAGCTCTAGAAGTGTGCTTTCAAGAAAGATATCTCTTTAAGTAGACACAGAACTCCGTTTGATTTGGTAGTAATTTAGGTACCTCATTCTTAATAAATGGGCTAATAACTGGAAAGCATTCTACTCTGATCCTTTGGGTTCATTTTGTATTATTCTGGCTTTTGTGTATCATAGCCATCACCATCATCTTCTCCTCTCCTGCCTCTCAAAAAGAAAACCACACTAAACAAAATCCATGCACTAGCGCACGCGCTCGCACACCATATTAAGAAACGACAATCACTTTGGTTTCAGTTACCTCTCTTATATCTGCAGAGATGCCATGTGTTTGGCCTAGCTATCTAGTTATAGTTCTATGAAGTTCTTCGGTTTCACAGATAATAACCTCAATGTTAATTACATGCAGATTACATTGAGAAGAAGGCATCTTCGCTTGGACTGCAAATGCTTTTCCTGCTGACAACACGAACAGCAGATTGGTAGGTGTTTCTGGTTCAAATGCCCTTTAGTCGTTGCCTCCCCAAGCCACCTGACCTGCCACTGCCACCAAAAGAAAAATTAAACAAATAATAAATCATGGTTTAAAAATCCCAATTGATGTCTGCCTCAGAGTGAGGCGAAAAAGAAACTACCAAAGGCGCGAATTATGAGGCTATTTTTGGAGGCCTCAGCACATGCCTCACCGTGATGCCTTAAGGCTTGTGGCGTGCGCACCTTAATTTTTTAGACTTATTTTGCTCTAGGAATGAGACCAAAAAACGTGGAAAAAAAAAATTCTGATTGGCGCACTGCCCTACTTAAACATTATAAAATTGTCCTACACAGACCCACTTTGGGAATAGTTCTTTGCCGTTTCCTTTATTGTTTCTTTATATATATATATTTTGTTTGCAAATTGTTATATTATGAATATGAAATCGGTCATGCCTTTTTTTTAAACATTGAATTAATTAATCTCATGGAAAATGCATTAAGGAAGCTGAAAGAAAATCTGGCAGCTATTTGTACAGCATTGATTCAACCGGCTGCTCAAATTACTTGAAAAGCACTTGAACGTGGATTTGTTTCTCTCTTTTCCTGCCACGTTATCTTTTCCTTCCATCAATCTTGTTTTCTTTATTCATTTTTCCACTTTATTTCATTATTTACTACTATTTGTGTGTGTGGCAGTGGGATGGTGGGTTATGAAATGGCTTCATGTATGGCTAGATCCCATGTAGTGATAATTGAACGTTCTACTCTTACGCTGAGCTAAGTTTAGTTGTATAAGTTGATAATAAATTGTCAAATAAATGGTACTCCAATTCTTGCCCAAAAAGTGTGAACTTTTGATTCTCTGGTCTGCCAAATGTACCCTTAGAGATACTGTTCCTCGTCCCCAGGTTAGAAGATAGAAGCATTAGTTACATTCTGAATCCTTAACTTTACTCAGGCATGAGTCTGGTAAGGTGACTGGTTTATATAGCTCTCTCTCTCTCTCTCTCTCAATAATAGTTCCTAATCAAACAGGTTTGTAAGGCGTGGCTTCTGCGAGTGTTCCATCGAATGTATACCTCAGAAAAGGAGGGAAAAGATCAATCTATCTCGAAGATCGAAGTACTACATGAAGAATCTTCAACCTGATAGGAGCGGTATCCATCTGGATTCTGGACACATGATGCCATAGTGGCTCTTGTTTGATGTCATTGGTAAAATATTTGTGAAAAAAAATGTTGAAAAGAAGGCTGCTTTTGTGTTTCATGGAATCTCTAGTCCTATTACACGAGAAAGTAGTGGATCTGGCTGGCTGTATAATTCTTGATTCCAAGTGATAACTTTGTTTTTCCAAATCCGTGGAAGTGGTGATGCAACATCAAAGAAGCAGTGCAGGCTAATTGTGAAATTCTGGAGTTGGAATCTGGAACGTGTGACTACCAACTAGAGCTTTTGTGTTGTGCCTGAAACAACAATCTATTCAGAAAATTGGCTTGTATAGAGAGTAAAGATAGTAGCGTACTATTATCTCTGGTTGTTTCAACAGCTTGATGTTTGATAACCTAAGCCTAAATGCCGCTAATATGCATTTAAAGCAACAACATGCTAAATAAAGTAATAAGCTGTCAACTAAAGGAACTTCAATCTAACTTGCTATAACCGGTTCTGTGGTGGTCCAAAACCAATGTGGAATGCTGGACCATAGTGTGAATAATTAACATTCATGGGAAGGTGATCCAAAGTCTTGAACCAAGTCATTGACAATTTCCTAGTGAACCCATATTCCATGAAGGGGACATCAGCCTCCCTGTTGCCTTGTGTTCCCGGTAGCCAAGCAACCACTAATGCATCGATGTATTTAAGAAAGGGCTGAAGCACCAAAGGTCAACCAGATACAAGAACAACCACACACTAGACATTGACACGAACATGCATGGTTGTCTAAACATTGTTGAGAAATAATCACGTTTGTTGTCCCATGCACTTTTGGCATAGGGGGTGTTCTCCTACCACAACCATGGCGTAGGAAAAGTCATTGGATTTTACAAAATTCATGTCCGGGCTTTCACTGTTGATGACTTTTGTTGCCATCTTGACCTTGCCAACCTATTGCCCAACCACCACATTGAAATCCAAAATTGTTAGCATGGCTACCAACAACTGAGATTTACGGCGCCTTTTTGGGGAGTGGAAGTACAGGTCTATCGGCAGTTTCTCCATTCTCCTGCAAGTGATATCCTCATAGCCCGCCTTGCCAGATCCCCATGAGCCAATTCAAGAGAGTATATTTACGTTATGTACTTTCAGTTTGTCCAAGTTGTGAAGTTGATCAATTAAACTAGGGTTGGACAAAACTCTCGAACCGACCCGAGCTGTTCTTCATAAGTTAAATATCCGAACGGGTATCTGAATTGAAAATCGATGGGTTTGAGTCGGTTCTAGACCAAGAACCGAATTAAAATAATTTTTCAATTTTTTTATATTGAATTTATTAATTTTTTCTAAACAAATTAATTAAACAAACCAGTTAAATCCAGCCAAATTAATTTTTTATTAGCCCAACATTTGGGCTTTATACTTCTCATTTCTATTTCTATTTCTATTTCAATTTCATTTGGTATGTAGTGCTCATTTCCGTATAAACTCAAATTATTCGATAATTTTAAAACCTACATCCCCATTCCCAAATCGATTTTGAAGCTCCTTCATTTCACCGACAGCAATAACTACTGATTAAATAAAATAATTGGTAAGTATTACCAATACTTTAAATATTTTATTTTTATATCTTTTAATTTATATTTCATTTTCTTTATGCAGACTGTTTGAATCAAATGAATTATTGATATAGATCATCGATATTTTAATATTAGTATTTACTTTTTGGTATTTGTATACATTGAATTAATCTTATTAGACAACTTCTTATTTATATGTTTTTAAATTGTGCTACGTTAATTTGTAAAAGTTACGAATGAACATTTCATTAGTTATATTTATGTAGTATTGCTGTAAATGTTAAAAAAATTTAATTATGGTACGAAACTGAAACCGAAAGGTTCCATAATTATATTTGGATACGATGGTTCCATTTATTAAATATCCGAAAATTTTAGATCGATTCGATTCTCTTCAAAATCGAACCGACTCATGTCTAGCCCTAAACTAAACCAAGATTAGCCATCGGATTCTCAAAGAGGCCTGTGCTGATTTTGACTCTCAAAACGCTTCTAATAGCATCATCAATCTGGCTGATTGGAATGAAGTTATTCACCATCAATATATGCTATATGGTTTGAGAGGGACTATAACAAAAAAATTCCAGTGGAAAATAGGTATATGGGGTCGAATACAAATTCCCATTTACCATCTCGTTTATTATTCAAGATGGAGCAATGTTTGACAGGCATGGACGTGAAATTTTGCTATCTCTAGACTCTAGGTGATGATAAAAAAAAAAAAAAAAATCTTAATTTATCTTCCTCTTTAATCAATTTTTGTTTTTTTTTTCAAATATGCTTTAAATTATAAAACATAAAAAATAAATAAAAAAATTCGAGCTGGTTGACGAAATTTAAGGAAGGGACCATGTCCTACATTCCCGGCCCATTCACAATTCAGGGCAGATCGGCAAGGGTTTGGTCTTTCCTACTAATAAAGTGAAAGAACGAATAAATATATGCGCCGTTAGGCGTAATGAAATTAATGGTAAATTTTACTGATTAAATTAGTGTAACTAGTTTTGAGAATAGGAAGTAACATTAGGGCCAGATTAATGTGTAGACAGTCATCCCTCCTCCCCTGATGGATGGACGTGAAATTCAACAAGAATCTTGAGGCATTGAAACTGTCCAAACGCAGACTGAAGAGGCTTGATAACTTGCAGCTGAGATACATCTCTGTGACTGTCAATTCTTGTGTACCTTTTCTTTCTCAGTTCCCTCCTCTCCCTTTGGTTGCTCATCCATTTTAACAAAAAGGGCCATATCCCATCACGTTGGCTAAAATATATAGGACACTAAAAAGGATTCTTAAAACATTTTCCACACACTGAGTAGATCTTAAACCCTGAATATGTGAGAATTCGGTACAACACAGTGCAATGAAAGAACACGAGCCAGTGAGTTGCAATATTCAGGAGTGAAATAAATTTAAAGGATCGCCAAAGTTCACTTTATTGTTAAAATGCAAGAAGACGTGATTAGGGACGCATTATCTTGTAGACGTAACTCCACTAAAGCTTGATGAGGATGCTTTTGGTCCTCCTCTCATCTACCTCCGACCAACTCAAAAAGAAAAAAAAAACAGAGAAATTAAGTCAGTTCTCCTTGGGTGGACCCTTCCATTTGAAGTTGTCTACGTGTGACTTTGCTTGACACAACAATTCAAAGGGATAAATCAATAGTCCATATTCTCTTCCAATTAAAGAGGAAAAGAATCATTCATTTGCTCATCGCTAAGTAAATAAGTGCAGGATCCCCATTGTTATGCAGCAAGATGACCATTCCTGATTGTAATCTAGATTTAGTGTTAAAGCAACATGAACCTCTCCATTTAATATCAGGAGATTAACAGTGTACTATGGAACAAAATTAATTTTCAGCTAGCAGCAGGTGTGTATGTATGCTTGCAGTGTGCATCTTAGGGTTGGGTGTGGGGAATAAATATGTGCTATTAAGGAATGTGATGACATGATTGGTTCACAGGTAGCACGTATACTGAAGCCCAATCGCTCCAGAGATTCATGCCAATATCGCTCAAGTCGATTGAAGAAGAACGTCGTACCTTCAATAGTGGTGTTTGGCGCTTCTTAACCTGCAAGATAGAAGTGATATATAATTATGAACTAGTAAAAATTGAAACAGACTCATCCCATAATGATAGTGTTAGAGAATATGCTTCCAATCAACCGCTTTTGCTTGAATGTGAATATAATAAACAAAAGGGAAAAAGGTCAAAAAACTCAGCTGTTCACACGACAATAAGGATGGCGTCTTTATTTTGGTTACTTCATGAATCGCCACAGAAATCGATCTATATAGAATTTCAGATTATATCCCTATTTGTTCACCTAAACCAAAAAAAAAAAAAATCCAATTCAAAATAAACAACACGCTGAAGATACAATTTCCCCTCCTTGGAAAAAGGTTCCAGGCAGTAATGATAAAAAATTGGACAACTTTGTCTGCAAGAGAACAGAATAAAAATAGTCCTACCATGTAATCCCAACCATGCTTTTTGGCAAATGCTATTGCTGCTTCTTCACTGTCAAAACTTAGTGCAGTCACCAACATTGGCATATGGGTCTCCTGTAGATGTCCAACCCATCAACGGATTTTCCCATCTACATGTCATAAACAATAAATACTTACTGTATAACCATGGTAATAAGGGTAATAAATTGAATATGCAATAGAGTTCCTGATTTGATATTCAACCATGAAGATTGTGGGAAAAAGAATAGAAAAATTGCTTTAAGAAAAGTGAGAAATAATGGAGGCCAGCCGGAATGGAGCAGCAATCCATTTTTTGATCATAGGGAAGAAGAGTAACATTTCTTCTAGCAATTACCTTCTATAACTTCTACAACTCATAGCAATGATAATACAAAGCAGGCAAGCACCATTGAGCATGCAGAAATATCTTTATTTATACATATTGCATTTATTGGTAAAATAGAACAAGTCTGATCCCCCCCAACCCAAAATTTTATCCCGAAATAAAAGTGTACATATCATTAACTATTGGTTGCGTTGCAGCATTGGCCTGGAATGATGGATCTAAAAAATATCTATCTCATTGTATCCCGTGTCAGTCTAAATCAAACCAGGGAAAGAGGATTGAAGAAAAAAAATGAGAAGACATAAACAGAAATGAGAAAAGAGGGAGATATTATGATAATCATCTTACGTGCAAAAGTATGCAAGTGCAAAACAATTAGCCTCCATTTGGAAAGAATTTATAAATAGATACAAATGAGTGGTGAATAATTATATAGTACTTGAGAATGCATTGGAATGTGTCATTGAAAATGAAATTTGGCCATTTATAAACGATTTACAAGTTCGCAAAAAGGAGGCTTAGTGTCTTAAACTGCAAACGGCATAACAGCATTGAAACAATGCCAGATGGTGTATGTTTGAGCAATGGAGTGGGGTGGGCGAGTGTATTTAAGCTATGATATCGATATTAGATCAGAAGTAAATACTATCTTTTTAGCTTAGAACTGCCAAAAAAGCCCAACTTTAAAATGGAAGATCAGCTTATTTGCTATCACAGAGCTACTAAGTGTCCCGGTTTAGATTTGTTTTCTTTGGTTTAACAATGGTGAACTGCAATGTCAATTTAGCCAAGGGTGGTTTTGGAAGTATACATTCACAAATAGATCAAAACATCTAGAGTCAATCAAAACTATACTGCTAAAATCCGATGCACCAATAAGAAACTAAAGAATAAATGGGCAGCACGTGATAGAGACGTACTTCTGCGTGGACATGAAATTGATTTTCCACCTCCCAACCTTTCCTGATCCTTGTTGGCTAGCAGTTCGAGCAGGGGAATAAATCAAACATAACGCAAAATAGATAATGCTTTGCTAAGAATAATACGCGATTGGAATCTCAAATAGAACATATGGGGTGTCAAAATATTTTTTATTAAAGCATTGGAAGAAAGGGAAGTGGTAAAACATCATCCATAGCCGTTCTGCGGTGCACTAATTCTAATTCGAGGCAAATAATTGTGGGGGAAAAACAACAATTCATACAGTTATGGAAACCCTAAATACCCATATATATAAACTAAATAAAAAATTACTTCAAAATAGTTAACAGCATCAGAGTAATCGACAAAACACGGGGAAACTTAATCCATATAAAGATAAAAATAATAATAATAATAAACAATTGAATACATCATCCGATAAAATACATACCTTTCGGCGAAGGTGCTCTTCGGGAATACCAGATACCAATCCGACCTCGCCGGGTTTAATTTCGACCAACGCGTCTTCTGTAGAGAATGCTCTCGAATATGGAGTGATGGTAAATCGGTAGGCTACGCGAGAGTGGCTCGCCAGACGTTGCAGAGAGCTAGCCATTTTTCCCGATGCATAAGGCAAGGGAAATTCAGTGCAGAAAATGGAGTTCTCCTGTGTTTTCTGTTGTGAAGCGAGAGTGATTTGCGAAATCGATCAGGTGGATCAAAAGGTAAGTTGCTATTTGTTTGGAGATCTATGGTGTAAATTTCTTATGTGGGGCCAATTCTTTGCGATAATACAAAAACAACACCCAATTTGTGCACTTCTATTTCAATCAACCCCTAAACCTTTTTTTTTTTTTTAAATAATAATAAGGCACTATTTCATTCGATTAAAAATAAAAATAAGAACGTTTAGGTCCGTTTAATTGCAAGAGTGAAAAATGGGTGGAAAAAAAATGTTTTACAGGGAAAAAAATTTCTTAGAAAATGTTTTATATGGAATTGTAATTAAGTGTGTTTGATTGATATAATTTTTCATGAAAAAATGCTGAAAGTTTGGAGTCCGTTTGGCTTCCTTTTTTATGGAAATTGTCTATTAAAGTGATAATATTTTCTACTATTGGATCTAGAATTTGTTCCAACTGTCAAAAAAAATTGAAAACAATAACCATACCGAATATCATTCGTTTGGCTTTGTTTTACATGGAAATTGTCAACAAAAGTGAATTTTTTTTTACAATGGTTGATAGAATTTATTGTCATTGCTAATAAAAAAAAAAGGTGGAAAACGTTTTCCATGAAAAAACTTACCTATCAAACAGCTTCTGAAGGATGGAAAAAGAAAATGTTTTCCTTTTCCATGGAAAACTAAGACCATTAAACGGAGCCTTACCGAATTCTGAAAATGCACAAGTGACTGCTCTGATAAAACATGGGATGCCCCCATTGGCTTCTTTATGGTCTATGGATAAGTGATGTTTTGTCGTTTGCAAACTTGGCTTTCAACTTCTGGACATTGTCAAGTGTAGCCCCTTTAAGAGCGTGTGAGAAGGTCGGTCTTTAAATTTTGAAGGCCTTAAATCAATTTTAGAATTAGTCGAAAAAATTCAAATAAATGGAGAAGATCCTATAAAACATTGGGAACAAAACTAAGATAGAACATAGAATAGAAATCATAAACGAAAATATAAAAATTAGAACAACGGAAATCAAGCACGTGAATCAAGACATAAGAGATTTTAATATACAAATAAAAGAATTATTAGATTTAAAAGTAACAAGACCCTTTAGCAATCAACATAGATCAACAGCTTTTATGGCTTGGAATCGTAGTGAAATCAAAATGGGAAGGGCAAGAATGGTCATAAATTACAAAAAAAAAAAATGATAATACTATAGAGGACGGATATAAAATACCTGATAATGACACGTTAATAAATAAAGTTCAAAGTAATAAAATATTTTCAAAATTTGATTGTGAATCTAGGTTTTGACAAATAAAAATGGCAAAAGAGTATATTCCTTGGACAACTTATACTACACCGTTATAACTTTTTGAATGGTTAGTCATGTCTTTCGGATTAAAAAATGCACCCTATATTTTCTAAGAAAGATAGTTTGTATATTTAATTCTTTTCCTTTTGTTTGTATATGTAATAGATGATATTTTAGTATACAGTAAAGATAAAAAAAAAACATATGAAACATTTAGAAATAATTTTTAATAAATATATAGAAAATTGTTTAATTATAAGTAAAAAATAAAATGGAAATAAATAAACAAAAAATTGAATTCCCAAGAGTAATTTTAGGAGAAGAAAAGATTCAATTACAACCACATATAGTACATACAATTCTGCAGTTTTCACATAAAATAGAAGAAACTAAAAAAATAGCAGGCTTTTTTTGGAATTTTAAATTATGCTAGACATTTTATTAGATATTTAGGGGAAAAAAAAGTAGGACCACTATATAGCAAGCTATCTAGCAAATGATAAAAATATTTTAATTAGTCGGATATATAGTTAGTTAAAAAGATAAAAGAAGAAGTTAAAAATTTACTACCACCTTTAGAATGACCCTTAGACGGTGAATATAAAATAATAGAAACGGATGGATGTGAATTAGGATGTGGATGAATTTTATATTCTAAACCAAATAAATAAAGTGATGGATGCTGACCTATGATTTAATATAACTCAACTTGATTTGATTATAACAAATAATACACTTATATTTCTAACAAATTTTGTTTCTTGAGTTTTTCATAAATATATTCTCATTAGCATTCAAAGAGCAAATCGTCATCAACCAATCCAATGAGACTCGAAAAGAACAAGATCAAGAACTTTGAAGATTAATGCTTGAAAATAGTTTATTGGTACTTAAATGTAAATGTATTAACTTTTTGATTTTTAGCAAGTACATAAAGCTCAAAATTATTTTTCATAATTCATTACTTGCATAAAAATGCTTTTCATATGAAAGATTAAAGATTATAAAAAAAAAAAGTCAACTTTCGGTCAACCGAAATTCCAACGGTTTGATTTCCAAAGGCTATATTACCATTTCGGTCGACGAAAGTTACTGTTCACGCATCTGAAAGTTCTTGTAGCTTGCCATTTTTCTCTATAAATATACATCTCTTCTTGCATTTAATTTCACCAACTTACAAGAGATATTTGAGAACTTATTTATTGAGAAATCATTGAGTTTACTTGAGTTTAATTTCTATCTCATTTATTACAAAATAATCTCTTGATTGATCAAACCTATTTTCATCAATTTTATCAAGAAGTTTATTTTACAAAAAACTTTTCATAATTTCATCTATTATTCATTCTTGTTAAAAGTTTCATTTGCCAACACTTTGATTTAAGTGAAAATATATCTTCATACTTAACTTGTATTATTTGTTAAGAGAGATCATTTATTTGAAAATTTTGATATAAAAACCTAAACTATTTCATTTTCAATCATTCATCAAAGTTTTCTTCATAAACACTTGAGCTTCATTCTTTGCTATCTATTAAAGTGTTATCATAACTCTTTAAATACTCGATTTGATTATATCATTTGTTAAGAGAGTTCTTTTAATTGTAAAATTATAATTTATACTTTGTGGTTTTGAGAGCCCTTGTAAAAACTCGATTGTTGTTAAGGGTATGTGCTCCTTGTTGTAAGTCACCTAAGGATAATTGCTCATTATTGTAAGTCACTTAAGGATAAGTGTTCATTGTTGTAAGTCACTTAAAGATTGATACTCCTTATTTGTAAGTTATCATTATAGTGCATTTGGCCTTACTCGTAACGGAGAGCTTGATAACGGGGACGTAAAACACATTGTGTATCGAACCCCATTAAATTAATTTGTTATCTTTACATTATCGCACTTTACTTCATATTGTTATTTAATTGAACTATATCTATACTTGAATTTAATTATTGAACTTGCATATTTAATTCTCGTATCGTACTTTGCATTTACATATTGTGTGTTAATTATTTTGAGACTAAGTGTCGAAAAAGTTTCAAAAACTAATTCACCCTCCTCTTGGTTAGTTATTCTTGTGTTATCAATGGAAAGAAATAAAAGATTTACAAATATGCTAGTGGAAAATATCTGACCAGTATAGATTACGAAATAATGGCTATTATTAATAGTATAGAAGGTTTTAAGCTATTTCTAAATACTGAATTTACTATTAGAAGAGATCGTGAAGCCACAGTAAAATTTATACAAAAAAAAAGAGACAAATTTTGATAATAAAAAAAAGACATAAAAGATGGGCAAAGTTATATGAAATATTGAATAGCTATAAAATTAATATAGAAGATATAGACAGAAAAAATAATAATTTAGTAGATAATTTAAGTAGACAAGTTATTAATTTGTTAACAAATTATTTTCATGATGCAGATAGATCAGAGGATGATGAACTTCCAGAATGTCACTTTAAAAGTGGCCCCACATGAATCTAATCTCCGTTTCATAGGAAATAATTTAGAAAGACTTTCAGAAATGGAGTGTTGTCTACTAGATAATCTTTGAATGACACGTGACTCTAAACAAAAATTAGATAGCATAAATGCTTTAACCAATCATTTTAGATAAATTCACAATCAAGTAGAAAGTAGAAATTTTACTTTCTTTGTAGTAACCAAAGGTAGAAAGCCTAGTATATATAATTATTGGCTAGAAGTATTGCAACAAGTAGAAAGATTTCCAAACTCCTTTTTCAAAGGATTTTATACATTAGAAGAAGCTTTAAATTTCTGTAGAGAAATGATAGGATTTAATTTGTACATATTTGAAAGAGTAAGACAGACTATGACTACACAAGCCTCCTCTTCTCAACCAACATCTCCATCCTCGTCAATACAATTTTGTGATAGTTATGAAGCTATGACTAAAGTTGTTAGAGATCTAAATTATAGAAAACATTCATTAGAAGAAAGATTGTAAATTCTTGAAGTGTTGTTGAAAGACCCGTCTCTAAAGATATTACTTCTACAAGTAAAAATTATTCTGACAGAGTAGAAAGATTTATTAAATTAACATATTCTACAGCTGCATGACAAGAAAAAACTTTATATGAATTAGAATAAAAAATTGGTGATTCTGCCAGCATTGTTTGAGATTCTATAAAGAAAGCGGTCATACAAGAAACAGTCGATTTTTGTCAAATTTTAAGTTACTATCACAACGAGAATGGACATCTTCTTAAACATGGCCCCAAACACGAGTCATCTATTAAAGATTCAGCCTTTTTTAGACATAATTATTCTGCAATTTCCTTTGATTATACAATCTTTGAAGAAGAAGACATTTTTTATCCAACTTTACAGTTTGGTATGATAGACACTATATATATTCAGATCTTTTAGATTATTTTCACCCAAACTCAAACGGACTCTTGATCAATTAAAAGATCATCCTCTAATGATTCAATTCATTTCTAGACCACCTTTTGTAAATAATGATATAGTTATACCAGCTTATGATTATCATTATATTATGATATATGAAAGAGCCAAAAGACTTAGACCATTTTCAATGACAAATGCCAAAATAAGAACTAGACAAATTAATTATGAAAGACAGATTTTAGATATAGTAGCAATAATGGAAACTCAAAATAGTGAGTTCAAACTTGTTGTACAATGGAATAATGAAGTTATTTTCTGTTAAGACCAGCTCGTTGTAAAAATTAAAACGTGAAGAATTCCAACCACAGACTTTCTGCAAAAAGAATTATATCAAATGGATTTTCAAGAAACAAATGATGAAGAGTAATACTATTCATCCTTATTGGGGTTGAGTCTCAGTTTATATGACAATTACATGACATTAAATGATAGACTCAATTAAATGAATCATTTGACTTTGCATTTAAATGAATATATCATTTAATACCATGTAATGCCACATAGACTATGGTTCAACCTCAATGTGGATGAATATCATTATTCAATGATGAATTAGCGGAAAACCAATCAGACACAAAGGAATAAGAATACATCCATGTTTGGTACACATTAAAATTTTTATTTTTATTCTTCTACTTATTTTCAAACACACATTTTTCAATAAAATAATATTTTCTATCACACTAATAAATTTTCCTTCTTTTTCAACCATACATTCTCCATCAATCTACTATTTCAGAATTCATTTTTTTAAAAAAATAATGTGGCTCAAGAACACCCTACATATCAGATGACAAACCAAAGAAATAGACGCAGACCTAGAAGAAGCCTACATAGAGATGGTGGATAAATAACGCAATAATTCAAAAAGTAGAAAAGATGTAAAGACAAATGGATGACCATTATAATTGTAAATTCAAAGATTTTGCTGTAGATTCAAAGACTTCCAATTAAAGTAAGTTCTTTTATACTTTTTTGTTCTTTGCATTAATTTTTCGAGTAAGGCCTAAAAGAGGAAACACTAAGTAAACAATTAATTTATTCAGAAATAAGATTATGATATTTTCTTTTCGAGTCTTATTTTAAGTTGACTATGATCAAAAGATAAAGTAATCATCTGAGTTAAGTTGACTATTTTTTTTATCTCGATCAAATGAGTGTGTTTTAGCATTTTTAAACATGACGAAAACCTTTTTTAGTACAGTCTTAAACCTTTTTTAGAAGGTCAAGAAAAAAACTAAGAGAAAGTGAAAAAAAATACTTATGCCCTTATGAAGAAATTAGTTTGCTAAACGGTAAAGTACTTTGAGACCATTACAAAAATATTGTTTCAAGTCTTTATATCACATGCCTTTAGATAAATATACTTTGCTTTGTTGTTCATTATAAAGTTTTAACGAATTTATTAATATTTGTTTAGAAAATCAAGAAATTGGTAGATTAATTATTATAGAAAGTGAACTATCAACAACTGAACAACCCCGTAGCATTTTCTACCTCACTTTCACAAGATACACATGTTAGCAAGGCACTGGAAGTTTCTGGTAAAGGTTTACTTGCCTCATCCAAAGATAATCTCCTCGTGTTCAGTGAACCTGCTACTGAGTGAGTTAAAGAAGTTCTACTGGTTCCACATGTTCGGCTTGGCCATCGATGCTGTGAGGCCTTTGGTAGGGTTTGTGGGAGAGCGGGAAAACGGCGAGGTGGTTGTGGAAGGAGGGAACGACGTTGATTTGGTTTGGGTTTGGCGGGGTAGGGTGGGATGGAAGGGGAGGGGAGAGGAAAATGATGAACAATTTTTTTGCCGTTTTCCTTTTTCCTTTTTAAATTTGGTCAAAATCAATTTATTTAGTCAACTAACGGTTAAATGGATGAAATCCATCCATTTGTCCTTGAGGTACAACAAAATGAAATGTTTGGGACATCTGGTGGTACAAGCTAAATGTTAAGATAAAGTCTGCTAAAAGTCGAAAGGTTTAGGACCGCTGCTGCAATTCTTCCTAAATTTAAAAAGATTATGTGGATTTATACGTAATGGATAGAGGAAAGCAAATTGTAGCCAATAGTAAACTAGTAGGTAACAAACACTGAGTAGAAAAATGAAATCTCAAACAAGACTAGAATCTTTGGTAGATATAGAAGAACAGTTAGAAACTTTCAGAAAAAATAAATTAAAATTAGTAAAAGCTTGAGACATATATAAAAAAGGAAGTATATTTAGTAAATCGTTAATATACCAACATTATGGTGAAAAGATATATATCTCTTGTACACATGAAGATCAATTTATATTTCTTGACTTAATAGAAAATGAATCTTATAAAGAAATCGATAATAAAAAATTTCAACAAACTCATTTAGAATTAATAATGGTAGGAGTAAAAGGACTTCATAGAGAAAATATAGGAGCCAAAGTATTAATATGTTTATACGATAGCAAGTTCACAAACATAGAACAAGGGCTACTAGGAAGCATATAATTAGAAATGACTAATAAAGGCGGAATAGTATATTTTACACCAGATCATTTAGTCTATGCAAAAAGTTTTCATAAAGACATTAACATAGGAATAAAAAAGCAAAGGATATCAAATGAAAAGATATGAAAATAATTTGTTAATTTGCACAGGATTTATAGGAATACTGAGTAAAAATAATACTACTATTTATAGATTACAAAATAATTAAATAATTACTTTACTAGAACGAAAAGGCATAAAAGCTACCCCAGCAAAGAAATTTTCCTCAGAGACAAATGAATGATTAGATTGGAATCTAGGAAACTTTTTAGAAAGACCTATATTAGTACCAGGAAATAATATCACGTACAAAACTAGCAATGGAACTTTAAGTTTTAGATTTGAAAATTATAACTATCAAGCAGAACCGACAAAGCATAATGAAGAAGAAAATAAAGAACAATGCACATATTTTGAAATAGAAGATTATGAGAGCGAAGATGAAATCAATGCGGTTGGTGGAGAAAGTGAGGAAGATGAAAGTGAAAACGAAGAAAAAGAATTCGGATATGTAGATATGGAATACTATAGAAATCTTAGAAAATCTATAGAAATAGAAATTAGAATATTGTTGGAAAAAGTCCAGCAAAGTATAGAAACTAAAATAGAAGAAAACAACGAATGTAATAAAAGAACTAAGATGGAAACCGATGAATAACTTGAAAAAAAAAATAACCCATGAATACGGAACACGATAGAGGAAAGTATCATCCCCCCCCCCGGCAAATTAATATGAGTGGAAAGACTAAAAAAAAAAAAAGTCTAGAAATAAGATAATCAGAAGAAGGATGCGGTTTACCATTAGCAAACGATATAAGATTAATTTTAGAATTAAATAATTGTAAACCGCAAGATAGACTAAGCACTATAACCAAATGAGAAAATTTTGTAATTAGAGCGTATAATAGTGTACATAGACAAATGCCTGTAGAAAAAATGTAGGCTTATTTAGAAACTTAGGAAAAACATGTTAGATATATACGTTATCGCTAAAAGACTAAGAGCGTGTTCGGTATAATTCAAAATTCAATTAAAATTGAAAATATAGCCGTTATTGGGTTCCACCCGTCTAATAAAAATCAACAATAACGACTAGTTTTTTAATTTTAATCTCTACCGAACACTCTAAAACCATATGAAATTAGACTAAGAATGGTTGGATGAGACAACCCTATAAATTTTACAAACTTTATTAGAGAAATAATTATAGGATTTGACTCTAGTAGAGATAGCACTTATGAACAAAATAGAACATTAGAAAAATATTAGTAATATGAAGTACATACAACCATTTTTGCTAGATTTTGAAAGATTGGTAAGCACAACGGGATTAACACTAGATATAACTATACTTGAAAGGTTATACACAAAGATACCACCGCCTTGAAATGATATAAATAAAAATGATGTAGAATCAAGACCAGTAAGAGATGTGACTATTAGTGCCACATAAACTTATAATCGATAAATTAAAAAAATACTGTATATAAGAAGTAGCCAGAAAACAAAAAAAAAATTAAATTATTCTTTTTGTTTAGATTTACGGACATATGATTATAGAAAGAAGAAATGTTTACATAAAAGACATAAAGACATAAAAGTCGATATCAAGAAAGAAAAAAGATATAGGCGTTTGATAGGGATTAAAATCCAATTAAAATTGAAAATATGGTCGTTATTGGGTCTCACCTGTCTAATAAAAGTCAACAATAACGACTAGTTTTTCAATTTTAATCTGATTTTAATCCCTACCGAACGGGCCTATAATATTAGACCATGTCGGATATATTATAAAAATAAAGGACGTGTTAAAAAACCAAGAAATAAAAAGAATTGTAAATGTTATATTTGTGGAGACCCTAAACATTTCGCTAACAAATGCCCCAATAAAAGTAAGGAGATATGGCTAGATCCATGATAATTAAAGAAATATATTGTAACATTATAGAACTATCTGATGGAGAAACGATCCTCTCGACTAATGTGGTTGTAACTGGTACATTGGTAATATTCTATAAATAATCAATACACTTGGAAACTAGTTGTCGTTTTTATATAGTCTAAAACTTCAATCATTTGATGTCTTTAGACAAACAATTTGAAGCTCAAAAAATAAACTTGTACTTATCAATATCATAATTCTTGTCATGCTTAATTTTTTTCAAGCTTATGACATCAATACTTCAAATAATTATTATCTGTAGTTTACATTTTTTATAAAAAAAAAATTGAATAGAAATTCAAAAGAATTTTCGTGTTTTTAAAATTGTTCAAATCTTTAAATAATAAACTCTAAAAGATTTTTAGCATAATATTTTATCTTATCGTTAGCATTTTGATCAAAGTGCGTTTTTGTATGGATAATACATAAAATGTAGGTTCAACTTTTACTTGAACAACAATTTTTTTAGGAGTAATCTCGTTGATTTTATAATTCAGTTTATCCCTTTGTTTCTAAAAATTAAATGAGTGTTTTTGAGTTATTAGTAGTAGCATCAATGGATATATCCTTGTTTTATAACATTTTCCCACTGTATTAATAACAAAACAATAGATTGTACCAAATAATCATGTCATACAAGAACTCAAAAATTATAATACTAAGAGATAAATTTTTAGTATCTCTATATGCCTTAGCGTATTCACGTGTTTCCACAAAGTGTGAGAATGTAAAACTTTTTTTAAGAAGTTTTCTTTATTATTTATAATTATAATAATTTTTTTGGGGCCCCTTAGCAAGGTTAGGCCTAGACGATCGCTTAACCCCATCTATAGTCAGAATTGATGTTGATGTGAGCTAGGCTTGTGAACGACCTTCATTGTATTGCTACAATCAAATTCAGTGCATGAGATGCTAAGCTATCTTGTAGCTAAAAAAATGAGGCCCTTGGAAATTGCAATACTCTTATCGATATAAGGTGAACATTCCCCAGTTGATTTATCCGAAGTGACAATCATAACTCCCTCGTCATTTATATAAATAACACCAATTTCATATTTCCCGTATCCCTCGTTGATGGTATGAGGAACATTTCAGTTTAACAATACAAGCCATTTTTATAAAGCTACTCTCATTTTCTAAAGGGAAAATTGTCACGGAGGTCCCGAAACTTTCATTTTGCTGAAGATTGTATCCTAACCTTTCATTTTTTAGGGTGCAATCCCAAATCTTTCACTTTAAGAGCAGCTAGAGTCCAAATGACAGATTCTGTCTACAACGCTGTTATTTAACACTAAAAATGGGATATTGACTCAAATTGGAGAGTTAAATGAAGGCAAAATAATATATTTACAATTTCTATAATTAAATAAATTTATATCTCCAACTTTTTGAAAGAATTCTTATCATCAACCTTTTATAAATTTATGTATATCTTGTCAATGATGACTCTTTTCATCAAAAATCCTTTAAAATGGCATAAAATGACATATTTGTCCCTTATATATTTTAAATAAATAAATACAAAAGTTCGACAAAATAGTTGTCACTCATTTCAAATAATGCTAACAGAATTGAAACTATCATCTTGACTCATTGAATGGCGAGAATAATACGAAAAGAAGTTAAAGAGTATAAAATGTAAAAATAAACAAAGGCCACAACCTTCGTTTCAATTATAAATGAACAAAAATGCACATATCTAATTGCTGGCCAGAGGTCATTCAGTTAGGACGAATGAATTTTAAAAAGTACAAATTCGATTCTAGAGTTGACTAGCTTAGTTCTTCTTTAGAAATCTGAAATTCTCTTTAATCATCTATTTTGTTCAACACATTTTTATCAGAAAAATTATTTAAGAATGGTTGATCCATTTCATAAATAGTGAAATTGTTCGTTGACCCTTGTAAAATGGTACATGTACATAAAAAGTTACGTCGAATGTGTCGGTACAACTTTTTCAACCAAAAAAACCCTTTTTTGTACCGTTGTTTTTTAAATTCAGCAGCCATTGTTGAATGTTTGTCTCACATGTGGGCCCTGCTGGTTGAAAAAAAGGTCACATTTCTGCTCAAAATCTAATGAAAATCGCCAATTGACACGCTCATAATGATTTACATTTAGAGGTATTAAAAAGAGAATGCTTTTTATTTTTTATTTGGTCGAAAAAATTAAAATTCAATTACATCTCACGCCATCTTAAAACATCATGTACCGTTTGACCCTTAAAAATCAACTATGCTCCAAATACAGGAGCATAATTGTCAGGGGCTTGCTTGGCCGCTTACACTGACAGGCCTCGCATGTTAAAAAAAAAAAAAAAAAAATTAAAAAACACCCCCCCCCCCGAGCCAGGGGCCTGCGTGCCCCCTGGCAAAAAACCACTCCCCACCCCTACTTGAATCACAACTCTTTAAAAATTATGGAATTGTTCATTTCACCAAATCAAAAAGATTTGTTAAATTAATTAATTTATTATTAGAAATTACGGGTAAAAATATCTATTTAGAATTGGTAAGCAGTCAATTATCATAAAATGTCAGCGACAGTATATAAATGCAGAAGATTCTTCGAGAACAAGAAAATTGGGGTTGTACACAAAACAAACAAAAAGGAGAAAAAATCGCATAAAACTAAGAAAATATCACTCTAGTCTCTATATACTCTGCCACTCCCTTCTACTTCTAGGGTTTACGGTGAATGAAAAAATGGGCTAAAATTGGACATGGCGCCGACTCGTTCTTAATTTTCTCTCGCAAGGCACCCCCAGTACTCGAAACATTCATTTACACATATATATTGGTACTGGAATTTGAAATTTCATTATTTGAATTGTTTGATTCCTTCTTTTTATTTTTTTTTTCCAATTATTTTATGAAATAGAACCTTTCCCATGTGGTTTAAATGTTTCGATTTCTTTTCCGCGGGCTCTTTTTATATGCAATTTGATCTTAATTATGGAAGTACTGTGAAAAAGTAGAGCCCAATTCCGAAATAACATGAAACACCATCTTTAATTTCCTTCAAAAAAAAAAAAAAAGGCGGTTTACAGAGTCTCTCCTGTTTAATTTTACGAGAATACTGGCTTAGAATTTTTTACATTTAATTTTAGGTGCCTATTCTGGATGAATCATCCCCCCCGCGGGCCGCCGAACCATTCATCGTTCAGAATAGGCGTTATGCCTTATATTGAAGTTGGCACCATATTTCATTTCTCATGCTCAATTTGTTTAGTATATCTATTGATTGGTGTGTTTCTCCACATGGAATTTCAATCTCATGTTGTTGATGGTTCATTTCATGTATTTATAAGCTTGATATGTGAAATTGTACGAATTAAAGATAACATGTTGTTGGGATATGTTGTAGATAAGCTACAAGAGATTTAGAGCTTTTGGTGCTTGTCATTTTAATCTTTGAGGTTAATGTGCGAGTCACTCAAGGCCAAAAGAGTTTATAATTCATGAAGCCACCGAGGTTTTCTAGTTGCCATATTATAATGAAGTTTTGATTTACCAGTAATTCAGTTTATAAGAATTATTAGCCCTAACTGCTTCAGAAGTCGTACAAAAAAGAGAGATACAGTGTATTTGATTTGAAAGACAACAATTGTATCCATTATTTTAGCTCCTCAAAGTTAACCAAGTATTCATTTCTGATTTCTTGCATGGTATCTGGGGCTTTTGGGTCTCTGTGTTGTGAACCAGATTTTGAAGCAGATCTCTTTGTATTTTCAGATGTAACAACTGGGAACACTTCATTCATTGTACAAAGGTCTTGATATTCGTGATAATGGGTGCTCCTAAGCAAAAGTGGACATCTGAAGAAGAAGCTGCTCTTAAAGCTGGCATTGCCAAGTATGGAGTAGGAAAATGGAGTACCATACTCAAAGATCAAGAATTTAGCATAGTTTTACAATCACGTTCAAATGTGGATCTTAAGGTATGGCGAATAAGGCTTTATCAATTTTGCTACTTTGATTTTGAAGGAAAATCAGTTTTAGTTGGAGTATTCATAATTTGATTAAGTGAAAATTTATGTATTGTGAAATGACACTGATGGTGTTATTTGGATACACACATTTTTGCTCCTGTCAGTACTTGATTGTTTTGTTGTTTAAAACAGGATAAATGGAGAAATTTGAATTGCATGGCAACTGGTTTGGGTTCTCGGCATAGGGCAAAGGTTTCGTATAAAAGCAATCAAGTGACTCCCAAGATTGCTAAAGACACCATTGTTCCTAGCGCAGCAGTTGAGAATGGTTCAGAAGTGCTTGATGTGATGCCTCTTTCCTCATCTATTGAAACACCACCGGATGATGGTTCACAAAAACAAATTTCAAGGTTGAATGGCTTCATTTGATGTCCCTTTTATATCCTTAACTCTGTTGGCCGAATTGAATTACAGTAGGCCTCTTCTACCTTTTAAAGTTTAGAACCTACAAGAACAGTTGACACCACAGATTAATCACAGAGGAACTTGTCGATCAATGCCAATTAGTTGTGCTGATCTGCTGAAAGTACTATAAATGTTACTGTTATTGTGATATATATAGGACTAATAACATGTGCGAGCCATTTAAAGCATGTTTGGTTAGAGTTTATAAACAATTTATATTATAAATAGATAGAAAAGAGTTGTGAATAAGTGGGTAATACTTGTGAGTCCCTTGAAATGTGTGAATAAAAAGTGATACGAGTGTTATTACCAAAAAAAAACATAGGCTAAGTGTTTCGGCTTGGTTTGAAGAAAGATAGACATACAGCTCTCTCGGACTAGGCATTCTGGTGGGAGAGGCACTGGAGGGTTGTTTGTTTTGTCATTATATGCACTCAAGATTTCGCATTGGGACATGGTCACTGTCTGTTCATCAATAACTATGATTGGAGTTCGACCTAGCTTGTGTTGAACAATGATTTCTGATCTGGGAATGAAATTTTATGAAATGCATATCATCGTAATGTATAACCTTTTAGCTTGGAATGAAATGTCTCTATCAATGATTGAATTCTGGAAATAATACCATTTGTTCTACATGTTTGTTGATGGGTATTTTGGCACTCACTTTCATGAATGTAGGCTTGATGATCTTATATTGGAGGCCATAAGGAAGCTGAAGGAACCTCGTGGATCTAGTCGGCATGCAATTGCACAGTACATAGAGGTGATTTCTACTTACCATAATAAATAGTGAGAGTAAATGTAGAATAATTGCCTTCAGGTTGAAGCGGCAGGCAATGATGTCACTGTATTAGCTATATTTTCCTGTCAATTGATAATCTTGCTTTGTATAACATTTTTATGTTAAGCATCTCTTAAAACACTGTGTATGCTTAATTAGAAACCAGTGGATATTCATGCCAAATTCAGAGTTATCTTCTGTGTTTTCTTTCATTTGTTGTCAGCTTAGCATTATGAACTTCTGACTTTACTTTTTATTTGGTAGGAGCAACACTCAGTATCTCAAGACTTCGAAAAGATGTTAGCTACAAATTTGAAGCTTTTGACAGACAATGGACGATTAATTAAGGTACTCCAGTGGTAATATCCGTTTTTGGTTTACCACATGCATATTGTCAGAATCAAAAGGCTGTTAAATTATTTTTCTACCCCTTGATAAGATTCTTGAAACATAAACATGCTTTGATCATACATTCCTTCTTTCGCTAGCCTGGATTGGGGAAAAATCATACATGATATTGGGTTGTCTCAGATACCCAGGTGCCATGATGATCATCAGCTCCCTGCTACTTATCATTTAATCTTTGAGGGGCTTCTTACTTCTATAGTCTTGAGTTGAATTTCCACCATGATTCTTTGCGTGTTGTGTGATCGTTGTGCGCACTCATGAATGCATACCCTTACAGTCTAATTTCAGCTGCATGTGTACGGGTTTAATAATTTTATTGTTGATGAATGATTATTGAAAAATGAAGCAACAATTTGATGCTGTAACACTGACTCTGGACCCTGGTGTAAAGAGAGCTAAAGATTTTTTAAAGCTTATATTTGCATTCAAATTTTGAATACAATATCAATTCAAGTTACTGCCGTGCTTAGTTGCTAGTTATTTCCTATATCAAGCTATGGGTGTGCCATTGAGGACACTACTGTTGGCATTAAACAATAAAATGATAAATTCCTGGATCTGTTGCCTAGAGTTTCAGTTGATAATTTTTTGCCTTCAATATCCTACCTCTGGATGCCCCCCCCTATCGGTAAATGTAATTTTCTATAGAGCAAAACTCAAAACTCATGTACAAGTTCTCCAGATTCTTCGTTAAGTCCACAGAAAACAGCTTCGATCTATCGCCAAATGTTGTAATTTATCCTTGGTAAGTAGCCTAGACTTGGCACTTACCCAAAGTATAAATGAGTGTTTTGGTGTGATACACGGCTTCCAAACATCTGCTGCCCAACTTTTGTTAGTTCCCTTCAGACTGAAATACTCATATGACTTGTACATAATCAGTCTGCCCTTGGTACTCTAGTCCGCCAGTTGCTGAATGACAGCCTTCACATTGCCCTCTTTTTGGGTAAACAATCCCCGAATTGTCAACAACTTCTTTATCAATGGAGAGTCATCCTTTTTAGGCATCCACTCCCAAATGGTTCTGTCTCTCAAGTATACATGATTGACCACCCAACGTACCCAAAGAGTGTCTTTCTTGTCTTGAATATTCCAAAGTACCTTGGTTAGCAATGCATTATTCCAACACTTTGTCTCGAAATCCCAATCCTCCCTCACTTTTGGGGAAATAAACATCCTTCCATGCTACTAGCGGTCTTTTGGATTTCCAAAGAAAATTCTTGCAAAGCCGAACAATTCTTGATGTTGCCGTTGCTGGAATAAGAAAGATGGATAAACAAAAGCATTCAACTCCTTGTGAGACTGCCCTAACCAATTTTGCCCTCCCGGCATAGGACAATGAAGCGCGTGTCCATTCATTAATGTATGCTGCAATCTTGTCCAAGAACGGGGCATAGTGATTAACTCTCAACTTTTGTGCCGCGAGTGGAATTCCCAAGTATCTAAACGGCATTGTACCATTGGGCATGCCTACAACCTCCTGGATTTCATCCAAATCTGCCCCATGAATACCGGTCGTGTAAAGATTTGATTTGTTCAAGTTCACTCTCAATCCGAAGCAATTACTGAACTTGGATAAGTATTGCATCAATATGCGCACCGATATAGCATCACCTCTTGCAAATAACGTCAAATCATCTGCAAATGCCAAATGTGTAATTTTCAAAAGCCCACATTTTGGATGGTAATTAAAATCACTATTGGTAGTAGCTGCTTTTGATAGATATTCAAGACAAATCACGAATAGAAATGGCGACAGGGGTCTCCTTGCCTTAATCCTCTTTTACCCTTGAATCCATGCAAGCAACCATTAAGTGCAATAGAGTATGAAAGGGAATATATACATACCATCACCCACCGAATGAATCTCGTTGGAAATCCCATTCCCTCCAAAACCGATTTCAAGAAGCTCCATTCATTCATTGGAGTCATATGCCTTCCCAAGATCAATTTTAAGTATGCATCTCAGTGAAACTCTCTTCCTACAATATTGTTTCAATAATTCTTGAGCAAGGTAGACATTTTCAATCAAACTCCTATCCTTCACAAATGCGCTTGTGATTGATCAATAATAGTTCCAATACCAGTGCCAATCTATTGGAGAGGACCTTAATAATAACCTATAAGAGACATTGCAACATGAGATAGGTCTATAATCACCAATAGTAGATGCGTGACTGCCTTTGGGAATTAAGGCAACGACGGTTGTGATTAATTTCTTCAAGCAACAAGCTAGACTAAAAAATTCAGCTATAGCCTCCACAAAATCACCCCAATTGTACTCCATTCTTTCTTGAAGAAACATGATGTGTATCCGTCTGGACCCAGTGATTTATCCTCTCCAATATGAAACAAGGCTGCCTTTATTTCTTGTACGGTAATATCCATGCCGAGAGCATTTGCATGCTCCAACGATTGTAGTGGCCCCTCCTCGAAAATTTAGGATCAAAGGATTGTTTTGTCAAGTTATTGGAAAGCTGACGTGGATAACTGTGTTCATCTCTCTGGTTAACTTGACATTTTCAGTTCAGCTAGTGAGAAGGAATTCAACTGTCTTGTTGAATGGATTGAACTGCTGAAAAAGTTATCATGTTTCCCTTGTGCTGGCGTGCTGTCTTCCTGCAATAGTTTGTTGGCTCGAACTTGGGAAAATTAGGAACAAGCACAAAACTTGGCTTTTAGCTGCACGTGTTTGGCAGATTTTCATATGAAGTATTGAAGTTATAATTGTAGTGTTTGCATTTGACAGGTGAAGCATCAGTACAGGATTGCGCCAAGTTCAATGTCTTCTGATGCAGGGAAAGTTGCTTCCATGTATCTTCCGGATGGTACAAAGAATAATCCAGCCAAAGTTATCAGAATTCTTACTAAAGCCCAAGTTGATGCTGAGCTAGAGCAGATGAAGAGCATGACTGCACAAGAGGCAGCTGCAGCTGCTGCACAAGCAGTCGCAGAGGCAGAAGCTGCAATTGCAGAAGCTGAGGCTGCAGCAAGGGAAGCAGAGGAGGCAGAAGCAGAGGCAGAAGCTGCTCAGTGTTTTGCTGAGGCTGCTATGAAGGCATTGAAATGCAATACTATCCGATGTTGGTAAAGTCAATCCTTGAGTTTCGAGAATCTGCAGATGGTACCTCTTAGGCTCTTACTGCACTAGTGCTTAACCATTACATGCACGACTTTAGGATCTATTTTGCATCCAGTCTAGATTGCAGATGAGCAATTGCTTCTTTTACCAGATCTTCGACCACCCCGTCTTCTGATAATGTTTTACTAGTTTTAGCCCTTTGCTTGATATTCCTTTTAACTTATCTTTTTCCTGTTTATGTACCAATAGCATTTCCTAGAAAATTTTCTTAGGCTTTTAGAGTTTGTAGATGGCCATTTTGGGAATTTCAACTGAGCAAATTTTGTCTGCATTTGCCACTCTCTCATAATATCATTTTACATGTATGCAGAACTGCAGATGGCCACCACCTCTCATTGCATCTCTGGATCTTGACAGTGCGCTGGCTAATCGTTTGCAAGCAAGTCAAGTCTATATGATGTAGATATGGATATTTATGTAAATCTGGAATTTTGTCCATAGAACAGTTTCTGAATTTTATCGGTTTTAATTTTGAACTGAACTTAAAAGGAGAGTAGCTTGAAAACCATAAAGAACTTCCGAGTTAAACTGCATTATAGATGGTGCTAAATATTGATTTCAAATTGTGGCTCGTGCTAAATTTTTGGGTCCAATTTTCCCTCAAGGACAGTTATGTTCTTCCTCCTTTTTTAAAAGTTCCTAGTTAAAGCTTTAAGGTTTTATTGATATATTGGTACCAGAAGTTGATTTCTTGCTTGTATTCCGGCTGATGATATGAGTTATGGATCAACGTGGCATGCTTTGAGGTATATTCTTTCTGTAGGTGTTGAATCCCACTAATCTTGTACCCCAATGTCTTATTATCAGAGTTTTAATAGGCTAGGGCGTGGTGAGACAGCTAGGTCAATTCTCAAATATTACAAGTTACGGCGTTACTTAACGTAAAATTTCATTTCTTATTTTTATTTTTATTATTTTTATTATTCCTTGACCATTAAATAAATAAAATGATATGTAGCAAACAGCTACAACTAGAAATATTTATTTAATAACTTTTACCCCTAGAATTTTTTCTAAGTTTTCGAAAATTGCAATTCCGTGACTTTTTATCCCCAAGAAATTGAGTCTAGGCCATCAAAAAAAAAAAATTGGAAAATATAAAACGAAAAAAGGTCTTGCCTTTTGGCGCCTGAAAACTGTCTAGGCTTGTGTAGGTCTATTAGACGGTCAAAAGATGAGTTAGCCGTCTTTTTCTTGTTCATTTTGAAAATTCATTGCATTTAGGCGATCTTTTTCATTCCTTTTAGAACACTTCTTACTATTGCAAACGCATACGTAGTCCCTGTTTGAGCTCCATTATTCCAAATTATAAAGAGGGAAATAGTAATGTTTTGAAGAATGTGTCGTTAAAAAAGAGGAAGAAGTTTTTAAATTTACGTGTAATATTATTTTATTAAAGAATGTATGATTAATAAGAAAGATAAATGAATTTTAATTTCACGAGGACGGACATAATATCTATTTCTTGATTTTATCAGTACCAAAATTTAAGACATAATTATATACAACTTGTTAGAAAGATACAGTTCTCTTTTTCATTTCCTTCCAAGTCTCCAGTATTTCGTAGGCAGAAGGGACGCCTTCATCTTGTGAATCATCGCTTTCATCAGATGAAATATCAGGATTGAAATCCAACGTATCAAACTCATTATCTGAGAATCCATATTCGTCATCAACCTCTCTTTGAACATTAAAAGATACTGTAGTGCTAGATCTCAAATCACAGTCGAAGTTTTCGATGAGTCCGGTTAGTCTAGCCGACCCATCTCTTTCACGACTGATGTCAAAAGACCCAGGCACCTTCTCTCGACCATTTTCTTCCCCGACTGTGTCGTTACTAGTGTGATCACTACATGCCATGCTTACAGCGTCATCTTCAACCACTGGAAGAATCCTACGGGTGTCGAAACCAGAAGCTATCGATGACTCTTTTGCATCACACGATCCACAGAGAACTTGCAATGCTCTTGACAAATTTAAGACAGTCGATTCTTTAACTAAATCACGACTCATAAGCGTGTCCAATAATTCTTTCAAATTATCCCGAGTAATTTTGTCCTCGTTTATCTCAAAGGACTCAATCCATTGTTGTTCTCCAACTATATATGGTGCATAAGCCGTTGTGTTGATAATTCTGACAGCTCTTTCGTAGTCCTGTTGAGCGGTGGCTTGACAGACCATTTCCATGAAGAATGACAACGGAGGTATTTCACCAGCTTCTAAAATCATGTCAAAAGCATGTTCCAGTAAATGCCACTGCATCGAAAAAGAGACATAAGAATTTTCAACTTAATTGGAACAGCTAATAATAACACTGAGAAATATGGAGAAATCAGTTTTAGTAAAAAGGGTGAATCTGAGGGATTTTACCTTTCCTGCTCGGGATGCTTCCACTAATAGCGTAGCATGTTTACTACTGAAAAGTTGATAACCGGAAAGGATCATTTTCTTGTACACATATTCAAAGTACTCCCACTGAAGTGCGCTAGCAGATGCCTCAAGCATTGAACTGAAAGTATATGCATCTGGCTTCGGGGACGAATGTTGACCATTTTCGTTAATTTCAGAACCTGAATCCTGTTTCTTGGTCTCTTCAAATAATTCTTTAGCTTTAAGAAACATGTCATTCTGACCATAAACTTTCAGCATGACATTTATGATACCAATGTCTGGAGCCACAAGGGTTCTGCAGTGCTCAAATATGGATACACAATCACGAACATGCCCACCGTTCATGGAAGATAATATCATGCCAGTGAAGCTTACCACCAAAGGTCTCGTATGACGAAGCTTTCTAAGCTTCTCAATCTGCAGGTATGTTTCACAAGAATGGATTTTCCAGTCTACTATAGTAAAAGCCTCCAGATACAATACAGTTATAAATACATGCAACTTAACTTAAAAAATGGAGAAGTGAACAACAAAAACAGAGGAAAGTTCCACGAATGGCCCATTCCCCTTCCTTTTGAAGGAAAATAGAAGGCTAACGTTGTAGTTTTTACTATCACAAGTTAATGTCACTGTCCAAAAGTAGGTATTATAAGGTCCTGGAGTATCACTAAATACAAAATAAAATAAAATTAGAAATATAAATGATTTCCTACTAGAAGTAATATTAGTACTTCTTTAGTTTCATTTCGCTATGTTATTCAAAATTGCTAGAGTTGGAAATGCTTTGATTGATTGTTCACGATTATGATTCCTACAACAAACATGCCTCCCGGTGAACTGGCCGTACCCCAAACCGACAAAGGTGAACAAGTAGAGTATAGTAGGGAGCTTGAGAGACCTATGTCGAAGGAACTCGGCAAAATGACCCCGTAACTTCGGGAGAAGGGGTGCTCTCCTATCTTTTGATTAGGAAAGCGGCACATACCAGGGGATAACGACTGTTTATTAAAAACACAGGACTGTGCTAAATGGTAACACGATGCATAGAGTTTGACACCTGCTCGGTGCTGGAAGGTCGACAATAAAATTAAAGCAACCGTTAACTTGCATTGTTGAATAAAACATTTGATGTTCTCTCAATATTGAAATGTTGGTTATCCATGCCCCAATGAATTCAAGTCAACTCAAACAGAGAAATGTAGTCAAAGCAAATTTTACCCTTCTCAAATAAATCCCTGACTTTTTCTCTGATCTATATAACAATATAACTGATTTCACCTCGACTAATATATATCCCTACTGTATGGACTGATTACATGGATCGTATCAGGCCATTTAGTTCCTAGTCAACTATGTTTTCAGTCAAACTAACACCCATTCACGCTTTGCTTTAGTATTGGAATCCAAGTCAATATGTACAGTCTAAATGATAAATCCAAAGACAAGTATATAATGCTAACCTCCAAAATAGCTTCTTGCCACCTCCCATAGTAGCAAAGGCAGCAAGCGAGCTCATAGTATACACTTGCTGTTCCGACTACTCCCCTTTGTTCCATATCCCTGACTGCTCTAGCAGCTTCATCGACTTCACCTTCTTCCCAGAAGGCTTTGACAAGAACTAGGAAGATGCAGATAACAGAGTTAGCAACCACAACATAGCACTTGTTAGACGGGGGTAGGATGGAAATAGGAGTACCTCTGTATGTTAGGGCTTTAAGAGCTTCCCCACTTCTTTTCATCTTCCCGTAAAATTCATGGACAAGGTCGTACTTTCCAGATTGCAGCATTACCTTTCAAAAGCACCTCTAGAAAGGCTCAGATACAAATATGCTTACAGTAAAAAATAAACTAATCACAGCATTCCATTTAACACCTTGATATATTCTGTCAAATTAATGAAAAAGTCAAAAGAAAGAAAATAGAGAATAACACATGAATTGGGTTTCATTATAATCTCCTTATAGTTTAAAGTCAAAGTCAAATATTAATTTTAAGGACACATTCACAACTACTACCCACTTATTATCCACGCATTCCGTGGGACCCATTACTCTACATAATTTTTCCCAAAAAAGCTCTAAACGATGCACATCAGTATTTGATCAACACCAGTCTATCCCTGTAAAAATAGCTATGATAATTTTATACTCGGCAGAATTTGGTCTTCACTAAGACATCATTGGCGTCAAATCCATATTAAACTGATTTGCTACATTTTCTTCGTACATGAACTTATTACGCCATTTGATTTTCATAAAAAGTTACCTCCATTGCAAGCCCATAGGTTGCTCCATTAGGTCTAAGGCCATTCTTTCTCAACTGTTCAAAAACCCAAGTCACTCCTTTCCATTGACAGGTAGGAACACATGCATTTAGAACCTAAAGAACCAATAAAACGTTATCAAGAAAATCAAAGTGACAAACAAAGTATGAGAAATCAAAGAAAACCGCAGAACTTTCTCACAGCATTAAATACGACAACATCCGGTTGAAGGACAGGATCCCAATTCTTGTATTTCACATTTTTTATCTTCTTTGGTTTTTCCTTCATGGATTCAATAACATTCACCAACTCCTTCAGAAAACCAGCTTGGCCCAGTGTGACAGCCAAACTATGATATGCAGCCATATCAGGATATATATGTGCATCTCCCTACGCACGATTCAGGATTAAACTTTCATCCAATAATATATAAGGAGGGACCTTAACATTGAAAGCACAATATTCTGACGTAATTATTACTCGCATCAAATTGAATACTTGAAGAGCTTCACCAGGCTTCCTCGCTTTCCCAAGTATTGCCAACAGTTTTGTGTATACAAACCTAAAATGAACAAACATATACATAAATACATACGAAAAACTGGACACATCATAGACAGTGGCATCCAAGCAATTACCTTAACAACAATGACATATTTGATAAGATGGACTCGACTTTGTAATGAACATTATTATTGAATAGGAAACATAACAAGTCCAGTACTACAAACTAAACCTGCACGTATGTATTACCTGCTCTTGTAGCATCGGTGCTCCTTTGAACTGTACACCCACTCCACAACAGACAGAGCATGCCTCCATTGCCCTCTACTCCCAAGCCCTGCTACAATCTTTAACATTTGTCCTTCAGTAAACTGCAGTTCAGATTGTCTCATCATCCTCGAAAACTTCCAATCCCTCACACTCAGCTCTGTTACACTTAATCTTCAACAACAAAATTTCACATACAATCAAAATTGCAGTAACAATTACAGAAATACAAAGAGCCCACACATACATGAACAATTAAGAATACCTATCCACAAGAAACTTAATTGTTTCAGCTTCGCCTCTCCGCTTCGGTGGGACCCACTTCTGCTCGTTCTCAAATCTTTCTTCTGCAAATTCAATATCGTTATCCAAGAGCCAAGAAAATTTATCCCTATCCTTCTCAATTATATCACTCAGCTCTCTCAAATGTTCAGGCCTCAACTTCTCTCCACTATATTCCGTGTTCTCACTTGCAAGCTCTCTCAATTGAAGCCTCTCCAGACTCTCCCAAGGCCTCCCCACCATTTTCTTGTCCTCAACTTTGATATTTTTTATAGCTTTGGCGAATCTTTTATATTCACACTTTATGGTTTGAAAATGGGAATCTTCTGAAATTGCCAGTTTTTGAGAATCTGTGAGGGGTGGCGGCTGTTTGGAGGTTTGTTTGGCGAGACGGCGGTTGGATTTTTGGAGCTCTTTTTTACGGAGATTGTGGAGGATTCTTGGGGTTGGTTGGATGCCATTTCTCAGGAGATTTTGTTTGATTTTCTGCAGGTTCAATTGGGGTGGCGGAGTGGGGAGGCTCGAAGGTCCAGTTGCGGCTTCCATGGCTGAGAGACAGTGGTGGATTTTGAACTGTGAAGATATTTTTTTTATAAATAAAAATTAGATAAAGATAGCAAGGAGATGATATTCGAAGATAAGAAGTATGTTTTGTTATTAAAGAAACATATAATGGATTATATAATATGGATTAGTTACTTGATATTATATTATGTAAATTTTGAAATATATATGTAACAAATATAAAACCTATTGATGAAAATAAATGATACATATACATTATTACAATTTACATAATAATTTAACAACATAGCAAGGAAATTTAATTGAATTAAAATTTTCCCAATCAAATAACTTCTCCGGTTACATTTTTGACGGCTCATCATCCTGTAAATCATTCCGTAAATAGTTATGTACGAAGAAGCATTTTTCTAAATCGATCCACCCAACTCAACTACATTTGTTCGATACACTATTGTCGCTTTTTGTAGCACGTATACTTCGTTGGTCTGTTCTATTGATACAAATGAGTATCTCTGCTTGAGCTATATTGAAAACATAATTATTCTCCACAAACATGTGAGTAAAATATTGGAAACCGCCTGATGTGAGTGTTCTAGCCATTATGCCTCTGTACACCCAGTGCATTTGATATTGAAAAAGTAGTTAAGACATTCGTTGCACAATGGATAGCTTTTATCACATATGAGCATTAACTTCAATTGGTAAAAGTCATATGCCATTTCTTTTCTAGCACGAGATTTGTAATACTTTACATTGAAATTGAACTCAATTTCGAGCTAGCACATGATGAATCAATCTTCTCAGACAACTTGTATCCTTCATGCTCAATCAACAATTGATAGACTATTCAACGCTAGACAATCTTACATACACCACAAGATATGTTTCTTTTAATATTGATGATGCTCACGAGCTAAACTTAATCTAAACCACTAAACACCGATTTCGAAAAGCGTGGGAAGGGACACTTTTAAGAATTGGATTAACACCGATTAGTGGAAAAAAGGATACTATAAACAACCCAACACACAAAGGTCAATTGTAGTTAAACCTCAAACAGATACAAGTAATTTACAATACTCAAATCAACTTCGAGTGAAGCACAAAGTAAATCAGCCATAATGATATCATCAACCATCAGGAAAATTGTCTCTTAAATACTTTTTTTTTTTTTGGAAACAAGTCAAAGAGTCCAAAGACGTATCCTTAACTCTTCGATTTTGAATGCTTAACTAGCCAGTCAATGACCTGGTCGATGTTGGTAGAGTTCTTGCACGAGATCATAAAGCAGCAGACCTCTCTATCACTGATAGATTTTAAATCCCTACACAACACAACACAATGCCATGTCTCATTACCAAATGAAGCCACAGAAACAAAAACCCGTCACGTGCATACACTAAAAAGAAAAAATGCACGATAACATAGAGCATGTTTGGCTAAGCCTAAAATAAAAGTAAGCTTGCTTAATAGTAACTTTGAAAATTTAGCCAAACATGTTTGTAGCCTTAAAAGTTCTTTTAAGCAGCTTTTTTCCCAAACATGTTAAAATATATTTTAAAAGGCTGGTTCCTTCTTTTTGAGTTTAAAAACAAAGTTGGATTCTCTAAAAGCTTGATTTTCTTTCTTAAAAAAGTAATCTTGTTTCTTTTTTAAGGTTAGCCATATATGTTCATAGACACAACACAAAGGGGTCTGTAGGCCCCTAGTGATGAGTAAGAGAGAGCAACTAGTGGGTATAGGCATCTGAACCTACATTTGATCAGTCAAAGCCTGCTTAGATAGAGCTTGAGGCTTGTCGATCTTGTTTCCTAATACCAGCAAAGGAATACCACTGAGTGATGGTTTGCTCAGCAGATCATGGAGTTCACTTTTGGAGATGCTGACATTGTCATGATCAGCAGCGTCAACAACGTAACTGTATCAAATCAGATGACAAAAGACTAAGAAAATTTTCAGACATTAAATTTTAGACTTAAACCATGTATAACAAGAATAATTGGATTTGAATGCGAAATATAGATGAATCCTCAATAAGAAAGAATCATTGCACTCCTGGGTGTTCTGTCTTGTGCTAAAACTTAATTCAGATTAAGTACATGTTTTATGAATGATGAAGCATGATCTAATAGAAGTCCTAATCAGTTACTTTATTGTCTCGATGACATGCACAGTAGAGAATCTTGAATATGAACGAGATGCACATTTGGTGGAAATAGAGAAGTCATCGAAGATTTGAGAAAAAGGAGTGGGGGGGTGGGGGGATTATAAATTTATAAGCATACATTAATTATGTCATTTAAACTACAGAATGAAAGCCAACAGAAAACGAAAATCTAAGCCATGTAAGCTGGAGTTAAATGCATACACAATAGCAGAAACTGCACGACAATATCGCTCCCACATGCTCCGAAATCTCGGTTGACCTCCAAGATCCCACAATTTTATTGTGACATTCCCTTTGGTGACCTTCCGCATATTAAATCCTACCTGAAGGATGAAAAAACATCTCTTGTAAATAACTAAATGTGTAATCAACAATTAGCAAGATCTAAAGTAGTAGAGAAAGAAGAAAACTAACCGTAGGAATCATGTCTTCACTATATCCACCAGTCTAAGAAAAACAAACAAAAATGTAAATGCATTGTTTGACCAACTCGTGATAAAAGGTAAGCAAATAGTTATCGAAAGAGCATGAAAAGATGATGAATAAAAATATTGCATGCTTACAGCGACAACATTTACAAGTGAAGTTTTCCCAGCATTTTGAAGACCAATCAAAGAAAGCTCCATTTCTTGCTTGAAGAAAAGGCTGTACCATATAAACAATTGTGCAAGTCCATCAATTTGAAAATTTTCATTTAACAAGGAAACGGTATAGTTAACTGAGATATATTTGGTCGTGAATGCTTGAATGAACTACAAATTCCTCGAACTTAAAGCACTACTTGTGTCAAGAACTCTAATGGACGATAATAAATAGGCAATAAAAAATCACTATTATTTTCATTAAGCCCAACCCGTGAGATAATTAACTTCCAACTGCTGTTCGCTCAGCTGTCTATGCTGGAATTGCATACAGTAAAGTTTTTTTGAAGTGAGATAAATGAGATTAGAAGAAAATATGAAATGAACTTTAAAAATGAATAAAATACTTGATTATAACATTACTGACTGATGACCATAGGTCATAAACACCTAACACACATTTATTCATATTTATAACAAAATAAGTTCAACAACTCTCTTCATTAGTATTGTAGCTAGTGTTTATTCAAAAAATAGATAACTATAAAATAACAAATTAACAACTTTGCATTTGTCATTTGGTTTGAATTTGACAATTTTATCACTCAAAGATTTTCTGGTCTCCTTATAACTCATTTGATCCTCATCATTTCTATTGCTAAGTTATATGACATTTATAACATCCTCCCACAAATTATAGTGGGGCTGAAGGTACAGTTTGATTTAAAAAACCGAGAGCTGCTTTGTACATCGGTTTGATGAACAACAATGAGATTTATCTTTATTCTTGCGAAGATATGTCACTTGTGTATATAAACATTTCCAAGTGTTTCCCATACTGCATGGGTTGTTTCTAAGCCTTCTTCAAACTGTTGCGATGATTCAACCATAAATGAGAGGATCGAACTTTCGCCGATCAATGAGTTCATTAGTTAATTTTTGTGTGAATTTTTTTTTTTTTTTTGTAGTGATTTAATGTGATGTATTTGGTGGGGAGATAGGTGAAATGATCAACCTGTTCTTGAACTTATTTGTCAATTTTTGTATGAAATTTTATGTTTTTGTTGTTTTGTTTGAATTTGGTGGGATGTATTTGATGGACGAAAATTAATGAGAGATGAGCGTAAAAAAGTTGTCATGGTAAAGTGATAGTGGAAGAGAAGACTTGAGCTATGTCGAGTGTTCACAATGGCTCTGATACCAAGAAGAAAATATGAAACGAACTAAATGAATAAAAAATTTGATTATTATATTATTGACTGATCACCATAGGCCATAATCGCCTAGCATGCATTTATTTCTATTTATAATAAAATAAATTCAACAACTCTCCATTATTATTGTAGCTACTGTTTATCCAAAAAATAGATAACGACTATAAAATAACAAATTAACAACTTTGCATTTGTCCTTTGGTTTAAATTTGACAATCTTATTATTCAAAGATTTTCTAGTCTCTTTATCACTCCTTTGATCCTCATCATTTCTGTTGCCGAGTTATGTGACATTTCTGACAAGATTGTTCTCAACTAAGAGTCATAACAACCACTTGCAAGATGAAATAAACATATACCCATCAATTACTTCAGAAGTTGAAGACAAATGAACTCGTGAGTCTCTCTCTCTTTTGAACATGTCAAAAATGATGCATTAAGCATAAAATCGGCATCTGAGGGAAGATGGGCAATCCTTATGCAATAAGCTAGGAGGATAAATTGGTCAACATGACAGTCTTCAATCTCAATCCACATTATTTTCCCCGGTTAGAGATAGAAATAAGCAAAATTAATTAATAAGCAGAAATCAAGTGAAGCTTGACTTTATTTCCCTTTGAAGATTCAACGTTCATAAAGGTTAAATACATGAGTTTGGTTTGATATTTTATGATTTTATCTGTCTAATGCTTAGGTTCCTGGGAATAGTAGAATCGCTAGTGATGCAATCATGGAAGTATATTTTGTGGAGAAACACATATATAAACAGCATTGGTATGTTACCACCCCTGTATATTATTATTCATACCCTGTGTATGGGCAGAAATAGGTGCAAATATTGTACCCTTGGCACATTTTATGCTTGATTATTTCCACGTAATATGGTTGTTGAACTTGTCAATCAAGTTGCACTAAACTACTTCCATTTAATATACTCAAAACTTCTGCACTTCTGATTCATAACAAATTTATAAAAATTCATATAACAAACTTAGCGGGTAAAAGGAAACAAGAACTACGCACAGAATAGTACTTAAGTATATTAAACAAAACTTTAACCGTTTACAAGAATCTTGCATATTGCAGTAAGAAAAGGTTAAAAAGACAGTCAAACTAGTAAATGTAATGCAGTTTGCCATCTTATTTGGAGGTGCAGGTGAAGAAAAAAGAAATATATACTTCACAAAAGCAGTCCACAGACAGTCCCTAAAAACAAGGGTAACAGAAATTACCCTGTGGTAGATGACCATAATCTAGAATAGTAAATGTGCATTTAGGGCTTTTCATTGAGAAAAAATTAACCAATGAGAAGCAATAAAATGGTGAGAAGTTTGCCCCATGAACTCCAAAAAAAATTATGATTATATCTGAAATATGAATAAAGAAAATGAATTACTAAAGGTACACGGTTTACCGTGACACAAATTCAGCTAACAATGATAATAATCGGGAAATTCGATGATTATGTGTTCCAACAAAACAAAACTGACTTCCTGTACCAGCCTATCCAACAAAATAATCCTAAACCTTCACTTCTAAATTTAATAATTGTATTCCAGCAACTTTGTATAGGGTAATCTCCTCGAGTTTCCATACGAACTTAACAATAATCCCAATAGAGTAGATGACAAAACATAAAGATACAAAATTTTCAATCAGCGCAACAATTTAACAATATAAGGCATAATTTCAACAAATCGGAAAACCTCCAAACAACCGCATAAACTAGATCCAGGAGCAAATATAAATGCACAAATTCGAACCCAAAAAATCCAATCGAAAATACATAAAACTTATAAAATACGAACCTTCTAAGCCAATTGAGAAAAGCTTCCCAGAGACCCATTCGTGACTCGAAAACGAGACAGATCCCTTCTCTGTCTTCTCTCAATGACCTTTTTTCTCTCGTCACTGGCTACAGTGCATGGATTGATGCTTATCGAAGGTAGGTAAATAAAGGAGTTTGTGATCGTGTGTACAAGAATTAGACCAGAAAAGACGATTGATTACCGTAGGCGACAATTTTGGAATGTCATTATTGTCCCCCGGAATACGACAAAATCTACGGTATGGGCCAGGTAGATTTCGGATTCATTGAATACGTGGGAAAATCTGTGGACGGTGAAGCGCCCCTGTAAGGAGAGCCCTAGTGGCTCGTTTTAATTGGCTGAGCTTCTGAATATTTTAATAAAAAAAAGAAGGGTTATGTATTATCCCACATTCTTTAAGCGCCTTTGGATGAGCGAAGACTAGTTCTATTTAATTAAATTTATTTTTAAAAGGGTAATCGGCGCAAAACGTCTCTATTTATGACGGGGTTGTGTGGAAAACGTCTATAAGTATGATTTTTTTGTGTAGAATGTCCTTATCTTTGCATTTTCTTGCGCAAAACGTCATTTTCCCTAATTTTTAACATATAATGATTGATATACCCTCCAATTTAAATAAAATAAAAATAAAGAATAAATTGTAATTTGCTCCTAAATTTTTTTTAAATGCAAATCAGTCCAAAACTTATAAAAATATTAAAAATTTATATGAAAAAAAGGAAAAAAAAAAAAACTCTCCCACTTCTCCTCCTCTCCCTTCCTGAGCCACCTCCATCATTGTTCTTTATACCCCTTTCAAACAAAACAATCACATAGAATTTTGGTCAAAAGGTTGCTGCTTCATCTGTCTATTTGTTATTTACAATCGAATTGTGTGAAATTTTATGGCAGAACCGAAAGTAAATCATACGAAAAGAGTCCAACGAAGAGTTTGAAGCCCGAGACTCCGGTGGTCCTACGTTGGTCTCTCAGGTCCGTGGGGTACCACCAGATGCAATCTCTGCCTGTGGGCCCAAAGATGATTACGATGAAACTCTAGTTAGTAAAATTTTGAAATTGAATTCCTCTCTTGTAAAGAAAGTATCCCCTCGAGGACCAGGTCCCCTTGCTATGAGAGATGCATACACTAGTGATGACGCCTTGAATTAGAAGCTTATCCAAACTATTTCAGGATTTTCTAAGAAATTTCAGTTGAGTGAGAGTAATAGGTCTCCTTGTGATTTAGTTAAGGGTGTGGAGAAAAACGAGGATTTTGAGGCACCAAAAGTAAGAAAAATGGCGAGAGGTTTAGTGAAAGCGGAGGCACTGAAATTGGAACCAAAGAATATAGTTAGGGTGGTTCCAGGGAGAATTATGGATATGCGGTCGATGCAAACAACAATGGCGGCCGGAAGGTGGAGGTGGTGGAGGAAGAGAAGGGGGGAGTTTTTTTTATTTTTTTTCCCTTTTTTCCCATGTAATTTTTTTATATTTTCATAAGTTTTGGACTGATTTGCATTTGAAAAAGTTTAGGGGCAAATTACAATTTATTCTTTATTTTCTTTTATTCTTTATTTTTGTTTTATTTAAATTGGAGGGTATATCGGTCATTTTATGTTAAAAATTAGGGAATACGACGCTTTGCGTAAGAAAATGTAAATGTAGAGACGTTCTGCACAAATAAATCATACGTAGGGACGTTTTCCCCACAACCCGTCATATGTAGAAACGTTTTGCGCCATTACCTCTTTTAAAAATATAATTTATCTGAATCAAACGAGAGTTTCATATGTGATTTATTTTTTTCAAAATTAACACAATGCCCAGACGATGGTTTAGGTCCAAAAATCTCATTAAAGGTGTGTTTGAGCCACATTATTTTGGAAGAATATATTTTAAAATAATAGATTGATGGAGAATGTGTGGTTGAAAAAAAAGTTATTTTATTGAAGTGATGTAAAATATTATTTTATTGAAAAATGTGTGGTTAAAAATGAATAGAAAAATGAGAATAAAAATTTTACCAAACAGGGGACTAAGATTGAATAAGAAAGACTTATTTGCTCCCCATATCTCTTTTATATATAAAGTGGCTATCTAACGGAATTTTGTTGTTTTAACGGAAAAACTAACGGAGACTTTTCTTGATTTAACGGATAAAATAACGGAATTTTTTTAATTTTCAAAATATTTTAACGTCATAATTGGGCTTCAAAATTTACAAGTCTAAAGCCCATGAGAAGTATTGGATGTCATGCTCATTTTATATAGATAACACTTCTCTCCAAAGGTTTCATAAAACTTCAATGTTGATTGTCATTTTAATATATGCTCTTAACCTCCAATAGTTTTATAAATTTCCAATGTGGGATAGTGACAAAAAAAAAAGTTAAAATGCTCATCAAAATCATTTTAAAATGTAAACATTATTCAAATTAAAATTAATATATCACAATGTGTAATTATTTATTAATTACATAAACATTACATCATTAATTATTTAATGAACCAAAAAAATTATATATAACTAAGCAAACGTGCATTGCACGTTGCTTAAACCTAGTAATTAAATAAGCCAAAAAAAAATACAAAATTTAGACAAAATATTTGTCATTCATTTTAAAGCATGCTAACTGTATTTTTATGAAGAGAATCGTGGTTAATGATAAGATTTGCTAGTTAATAAAAGATATTTGATGAAAAAAAGCTAGGAATATAAATACGACGTAAAAAAGGTTAAGGGCCGTAATTAAAATATGGTGTATTTATAAAAAAGACGAGCAGATCAATTCAAGATATTTTTTGGATTTTAACCCTATACCCACAACGTGACTAGAATCTGTCTCAATTAACGGGTAAAGCTTCCACTGGAAAGAAAATTATTAAAATTTCTTTAGATTAGAGAAACTACAGAGCAACTCGTTTTGGTTTCCCGCTGTAAAATCCAATATCACTCGCTCTTTGGCTAAACCAGTCGCAGTAAAATCTATGCAAGTGATACAAGATACTTGAAAATCTTACCAAGCGGAAAAATCTTTGAGTTCTCCAGTTGGCATGCCTAATTTTCTTTTCTTTACTGTAGAAACTGCCGGCATATCGCTGTCAAGAGCAGTGGTAGATGATACTTGCCCAATCCTTGCTTTCAAATATTTCCCGACGCCATCACCCACAGCAGGAGTCCCTGTTGCTCCTGTAACTGGATTGCTGTACCCTTATCCTGAAATGTTACCGCATAAACTTATGAATGAGAAAGGAATAATCTAAGCTACAGGAAGACAAAATAATAATTGCAATGTCGAGGAGTTCCAAAACTAACATTTTCTTCATCCTCGGCATTCGTTTCAGCTCTTATTGGCCTTCTCTTTCTCCTCCTCTTCATCTGGTTTTGTGTACGGATTGACATAGACCTCTACACTGACAATCTTAACCTCTTCCTGCACGAGCACCCAAAAATAATAAGAAAAAAGAACATTATACCAAAGATTAGAAATTCCGGAATTTAGGCTCAGTCTTACTAATAAGTGAATAAAATTATGCGAAAGGAACTAACTAAATTTATAGAATGGAGATAAAATAGCATTATATTGGACTCTAAAGATGAAAAAAAGGACAGCTACGAGTGGAATACTAACCAAAGGTCGGTCATCATCATCAACAGGGAATTTTTCCAATGCTGAAAGTGTTGTCGAACTTCCAATAACCATACCAAAAACTGTGTGCTTGAAGTTTAAATGATTTGCAGATTTGTACAGTACGAAGAATTGAGAGCCGTTAGTGTGGGGACCAGAGTTTGCCTGCCCCTTCCAGGATAAAGTAACTTAGGCTTCGTTTGATGGCATACATTTTTCATATTTTATTCATTTTTCAACTTTTGTGATGTTGGATAGGCAAAAATTTTCCGGAAAAATATTTTCCAACTTTCAAAAATTTCCACTTTTTTGAAGAAAATAAATTATTGATGTTTTGACGGGTAATTTTTTTCCAGGTTTTTTTTTTTTGGTAATTGGAAAAAATTATAGATATAATGGTAAAAAAAAAAATTCACTTTTATTGACAATTTCCATGCAAAACAAAGTCAAACGAATAATATTCGGTATGATTTTTTTTTTTTGGAAATTGGAACAAATTCTAGACCCAATGATAGAAAACATTATCATTTTAATGGACAATTTTCATAAAAAAGAAGTCAAACAAACACCAAACTTTCAACATTTTTCATGGAAAATTATACCAATCAAATATAATTAATTATAATTCTCAGTAAAACAATTTTTAAACAAATAAATTTTCTATAAAACATTTTCTTTTCACTCATTTTCCACATTTACAATTAAAGAGACCCTTAGAGTTTAATTATCTTTGAAAGGCTTCCCCCATATGGACTCACCTCCTTTCCCAGTCCCAGTTGGATCACCGCCTTGAAGCGTGAAGTTCCTGCTTATCCGGGACAACAGAATCCCTTGATGTCAAATTTTGATACATCAAGAATTAAATTTGCAAATGCCATGTTGAAGTAAAACAGCTATTTCATGTACCTTATGTTTCTATGAAAAGCAACTCCGTTATAGTAACCACGTTCACAAAGTGTGATGAAGTTTTCACATGTCCTCGGAGTAATATCACAATGTAGTTCAATGTTCAGATCACCATGGGTCGTCTGCAGCCGAATATAACCTTTCTTCTTTGGATTTTTCTCAACCTTCATGTATTCATACTCATTTTTCGTGACGGGGTCGAAAGATGTAGAAGTAAAAGATCTTGAAGCGGCACCAGTTGTGAAATGACTCTTAACCTGCATGAGCTTCAAAAAGAATAATGAGTTCTAAAGATCTCTGCAGTTAAACCTGGCTACTGCCTAGGATATGAGCTTCTAAATTAGAAGGTAGAACAGGCCAAAGTTGAAGGCGCTCTAACAATACTGAAAGATGTACAATTAAGAGAAAATCAAGCAAATTTAAGGCGAACAATGTGAAATAGCATACTGTCCCTATCTTCTTTTCTTTTTCTGGAACTGTAAGTATGCATACTGTCCATGACTCACGGCTAAACAGCAATTCCCTAAGTCAATTGATATGAAAGAGCTTCTAGTCAATCCTGTGTAGTCAGAATAAAAGACACAGTAACATTGTCATAAGACTATGTGACCTCACTGATGTTACAACCTCAATCTAAGTGGCGCTAAATGATAGGTCTAGTGGGGCTAAATAGCATTACTCTTGTCATAATTTTTCATTTTCCATGACAATAATCATTTAGATGGAATTCTACCACCAACTTCTACGATCTGTTTATTCTTTTTATTCACATGGTCTTTGCTTTTACATAGCACTCCTAAAAGGTCAAGGCTTGTTTCACAATCCTAAAACTGAGAGGTGGTACTCCATTCTGGATTGTGACTATTTTCAACTTGAGTGTCAATTAAAGCTGTGTGTGATAAAGCTTACTCTCGTAGGCCGCCTTTGTTTGCAACAGATGGTAGAACTAGAGTTAAACTAAACATTTTAAACTTGGCAGTTCGCTAACACAATTCAGGTCTTTGTTTTTTGTGTCATTGGTAGAGTGACCCATCTCTATTTCCAATGTATAGATAAATAATAATAATAATAATAATAATAATAATTAAAACCTGATTCTCCAGCAGCTACTGTCTCCAGAAATAGATCAGTATAGTATAGATAATTTGGAGAAGCATGGGACGGCATACGTTGAAGTGATTCATTATTTCTACAAGTAAATCTTCAACAAAAATTGAGTATCTAACTTCTTCATAGATCGTTCATGAAGGATTTATAAATAAGTGTACATGGATCTATGCGCTCAAAGAGAAAGCTGAATGTGATTGTAAAAAATGAGATACTAACCAGCTTTGCATTTACTGCCGTCCTCTCACCAGCCATGTGCATGGCTATCCGTGCAGCTGTTTTATCACTAGAATCAGACTTCGCAGAATTGGCACTTCTTCCATGAACTGCCGCAGAGGCAGCATCTACTATACTGAATGCCTGCTTGGGAGTCTCACCACTCTTTGATTCTGTGTCCTCCTTAATACGTGATCTTGCAGCTAAAATGGCAGCAAGAGCGACAGCTCTTTCATTTTGTGCCTTGTTTCCGCCTCCACCATGTAATGCGATCTCCTTTCCTCTTTCAGTGCCAAACTCCTTAAGCATTTTGCTTAATATCCCCACTAACATTTATGTTATAAGTGGGGTCAGACTCCATTTCCTTTAGTTCTGACAAGAAGAAGCAAAACAATTGATCATTGAGCGGAAACACGTAATAGAGCCATCCTACTAAGGATATGAAATGTCGTCACCCACCTTCATCATCAACATTTAAATTTTTCTTGACATGATCGAAATCCAAGAGAACCTTTGTTACACCCCATTCTATATTAGTCAAAGTCAAGGGTTGAATTGTTTAAGTCAAAGTCAAATATGGAGTTATATGAGAATAAGTTAATTGCTTGGGACTTATTTTTAAAGTAGGAAAAGAAAAGGTTTTAAAATGGATTATATTAGAAGTTGTGGATTTACTTATTTGGCATTGGAGAGTTAAGGGACTTCCTTTGCAATTGACCCTTTAGCTAGACTTTTCCCAAGCTTTTGTCTCACTTTTCCTATACACACACACACACCCAGCACGCAGAGAAGAGGGAGAGACCGAGACACAGAGGAGAAAGACCGAAAATAGAGAGGAAGAAAGGGGAAAAAGGAAGAAAAAAAAGAAGGAAAATGAGAAGAAGGTAAAGTGGGCATTTTGAACTCGAATTTTTCTTGTTTTCCTCGTTATATTTTTAGGAATAGAGGTATATTATGTTAAATTTCTAAGGTTTAAATTGTGGTTAAATTTTCAGATTTATGAGATATAAGTACTATTGGAGCTTGAGATTACGGGGTTTTTAGTCTCCATTGATATTAAGGTAAGAAATGAAATTTTTGGGCAAACCCTAGATTTTTAGTTAATATTTGTATAAGTTTTGTTAGTGGGAAGTATTGTATTGATGAAATGCTTACTAGAAAACATGAGATTATGGAACTATATGCATCTTAAATTGGTTGTAGTATTGATTACTAGCTTTACTAGTTGGAAGTGGATAATTGCATTTATGATTGGATGGAAGGTGGTGTTAATGTATTGGTTATTAATAAATGGACTAGAAGGTGTAGTTAGACCCACTTGATTAAGGGAATAAATTGGGACGTTTATTCTAGTATCGAGAAAATTTAGTTGTAATGTTATAGCATTAGATGTTAGGGGTTTCTTGACTTGACAATAGTTGAATTAGCTATCTTGTATAGTATTTCAGGTGATGATGAAGAAATTGGAAAAGCTTACGGATCATCCTAGACGGTAGCTTGTTTTGAGTGAGTGGAGAACTTACTTTCAAAAATAAGATTTTTAATTTATAAATTTATAAACATGTTTATTTAATATGAATGGTTATATGATTCCAAATTTGTAGAGAATCATATTAGTTGCACTAAAGGTCTTACTTTTGAGAAATTGGTAAATGAGCATGATTATGTTGATGCTATCAGAAAATACCCCAATGTAGTTATCTTACTCTAGTGCACTGAGGGGCTATGGCCGTGTACTAGAGTTGTGTATTTGACTCCTATACACTGAGGGGCTAAAGCCGTGTATAAAGGTGACTCTTATCCACTGAGGGGCTACGGCCGTGTGTAAGGGTACATATTATGCACTGAGGGGCTACAGCTGTGTATAAGGATGATTATGTTATTTCCACTTAATACATTGAGGGGCTACGGCCGTGTATAAAAATGATTATGTTAGTTCCACTTCGTACACTGAGGGGCTACGGCCGTGTACAGAGGTGTTGATCAACCATTTACATGCATATGGCTAGAGTTTTCATATCATTAGCTTATGACTACATTGGGTATATTTTGATGTGATGATTCAGTATATAATGTGTTATTAACTTTCAGTTTACAGTCTTAGCTTACAAATTAGCTTATGGAATTTAGATTATGGTTTCACTTTACTGAATTTGATTAGTGTACTTGCTCAATGTGTTGTATCAATTATTATCATTTTCTTTGATATCAGCTTGAGTCTAAATTATGATTTAGTACCCGCATTATGAATTTAGAAGATGTTAGGATACAGCTTTCCAGGGTAACGAGGACATCATGATGATTGAAAAATTAGTGTTCTTTTATAAATGAATATACGTACATAGAGGATTGTATAAACATTCAACTCACTGAGATTATTATCTCATCTATTTTCATAACATTTTCTTTATAGGAGGCAGTTGACCGAGCAGGGGTGAAGATTATATTGATAGTTTTTGCAGCCACTACTATCACCTACTGTAGGTTCTTTTGCTTAAGACTGTAATCATCAAGCGAACATTTTGCTTCATTTTTGAGAATTTTGTACTTAAATGTATCTACTATCACGATGGAATATTGTAAACTAAACTACATCGCTATTATGTCATTGCGAAGCAGTTATGATGCATGGTGATATAGACATTGTTAGTTGATCGAGCAATTGATTTTATGATGTTGGTATATGGGTGATTGGAAATTTTTATGCTAACAGGACAGAAAATAATGTCATTTTTAAAGGAGACTGTCAATTTTTTTTTTAAAACTTCCTTTTGGTTAAAAGAAGCTATATATACCGAGGTTACGTTATGGTTGCCTTGGTGTTGGGTCCGGCATTTAACTGGTATCTACTATCGGCGCACGACACGTGTCAGGTCCATTAGGGTGACTTGAGACGGGTCGTGTCAACCTTGCTATCAAGTGCATTAGGATTCTATATGGTAAGATAAGGTATGTTAGAGACTTATTAACATTGTACTGTGCAACAAAATTGAAAATTTAAAACTGCAAGCCAATAGGAAATACACCGAAGTGGATTTCTACCTGAATGGTTATAATGTCTTTGCTGGTGAATGGTTCATCAGTGAGAAGCTCCTTCCAGTTCTTAGTTTTAAGGTTTAATTCTTTGATTGCCTATGCAGCAACAGTGACCAAATGAATAGAAATAGATACAAAAAAGAAAATGGTAAGGTAAAGACTTACAATAAGACAAGGATCTTACCTTATAACATAACACATTTCCTGTAGTCTTCACAGCAATTATATGTGTGAACTCTGTGAAAACCTTGTTCAGCACAGGGCAATGATACTCTCCTACAAAATGAAGAGGAGGATGCGACACAATTAGTGACAATAAATATAGATGAAAAAGATTAGTGAACAGAGACAGGAAATATGTATATTTAAAACACTTGAACCAACTTTAATTATTTCTGTAAATATCAATATGAATCACAGGCATCACCAAGTTTGAGGCAGTGAAGTACAAATCAGTTAAAAGGTTATAGAGAACATACTTCCACTCTTACAATCTCCTGTCTATTCTATTATTTGAAACCATATCAGGATGTCTTAACCCCGCTGTTTCTTTCTATTTGTCCACAGACAATTCCAGATTGCGGCACATCAATTCATGTGTGAAATTGACATGGAACTGGGGTTTATAAAGTATAATCCTATAGAACATTGTGAAAACCATTGCAGATTCTTTCTAAACTAATTTTAAGCATAATATGATGACATTTTTTTTTCCCGTTGCAGTTAATTAGAAAAGAAATGAAAAGTTTCGTGGTGTCTTATTCAATTGAAAAGATCAAATCACTTGTTAAGACATGAAAATGACATAAACTAAAAATTAGTTCCATAAATAAATAATTATGGAGATTTTTTGGTTTTTTATTTTTCTAGAACAAAAGGAGATTTTATTAGAGTAGAACACATGGGAGACTCCATCTTGAATGGGAGTGACTCTTTTAATCCTCTCTCCTCAAATTGCTCTTATCATCAAGAGTTCAACACCCTCACTTCTTTTTCAGTTATCTCCACTTGCTCAAATCTACTCATAACCACTGTCACCACCTTGCTCTGCTGCCAGAGTACCACGATCAGAAGCCTCACCACTAGGGGTGTCCAAAATATCCGAACCGAACCGGACCGAACGAACCGAACCCGAACCCGAACCCGAACCCGAACCGAACCGAACCGAGCGGTTCTTCATAAGTTAAAGACCCGAACGGGTACCCGAATCGAGAACCGAAAAGTTTGGGTCGGGTCTAGACCGAAGAACCGAATGAGACCCGAAACAAAATAATTTTTTTATATTTTTTATTAAATTAATTAAATTAAATTATTTTTTCTAAATAAATTAACAAAATAATTAAATAAATAAAATCATTTCATAATAAATAAAATCATTTCATAAATAAAAAATTCAATTACCAATCCAATACATTCCATTAGAAGCCCAAGCCCACCCATTTCCCACCCAAGCCCAACCCTAACCCTCTAGCCCGTCTTCTTCTTCCCCGTCTGAGCTCTCTCAGTCTCAAGTTGGAAACCCTTTCCCTCTCTCACAAACTCTTCCGAAATTGCAACGCCACAGGCTCGTCTCTCGCAGCAAAACGATCTCTCTCACCTGTCAACCTGTCCACCGTCCGTCCGTCCGTCCGCCAAAGAATTGTTACGCAGTGAATCGGGTAAGTGAATCCGCCAAATCCTCATTTTTTTTTTGGTAGAAACGATCCACAAAACTGAACTCATGATCATAAACATTTAACCCACTGATTTTGTGGCCAAATTTCATCATTTCAGTTGTCAAATTAGAATATTTATTGAGACACCATTGTTTGAGATATTGAGACATGATATGACATGAGTACCTCGTAGACCAATCTTTGAAGGTTATATTTTACCCAGCATCCTTGAAGTTTAATTAACCTCTTCCAGACTATTAATTTCCTATCTGGAAACTGTCATCTACATTGATACACTTCAAATCATAGGAATATATACTATTCAGTCATCTCAGCAATGAGGATGCAGTTTCTGTTAAATACCAATAACCGCTGTAATTTAACAGATATGGTTTTGTTGGTAAAATTTGAACCAAATAATCTGCAGAGATCTTTGGATCAAGGTTTTATATTAGCCTCTATTTCAAGTTCAGAATTCCTTAGTCTGTAGCGTCTTTTCTTTTGGTAATATTGATTTGGGCTGTTTAGTAAATAACATTTCATATCATCAACTTTATGCCTGCAATACCCGAATGGTGGAAAATGATATGATTAGGCCTTTATTCGTAACTTGAATCCATAGGGAACCACCAGTTAGAACTTATAACCAGGCAATGAGCATGCTACGTAATGTATGGAAACCTATCCCACTTCTATATTTTACAAACTGTTTTTTTTTCTTTCTTAATTTTGGAGTATTTTCATTAGAACAGGCATCAGTTTTCTCGTACTCTCTGCATAACTTCCCAAGTTGTCCATTTATTTAAGCAACAGAATGGTGGAAATCGGTTTTTACATATTTCTTTCCCTGTTAATATTATCAGGGGATTTGTTTAGATTAATTTCCAGAAGTTTGTCTTTGTTTAGCATAGTAAGTTATTATCAGAGGATCACCTAACATTTTCAATCGTGTACTTTATTGTTTGCAGCTTGTATTAGCTCCAATTTGGATGTTCAAATGGAAGACAAGAAACAGAATGTTGAGAGGTCAGAAATATGGAATCATTTCACTAAGGTATTTGGTGGGGAAAGAGCAAAATGTAATTACTGTGGGAAGACATTTAAGGCGGATACCAAATCTGGAACTTCTAGTATGTGGAAGCACTTAAAAACTTCTTGTTATGCATATAAGAACATAACGGTTAATGAAAACCAAACAATACTCACTCGAGAAAACAATGATGTTGGTATTATGTCTGTGGTGTTTGATAAAGAAAGGTGTAGAAAAGCATTGGTTAAGATGATTATTATTGATGAATTGACTTTTTCTTTTGTGGAAGGTGTGGGTTTTAAGGAATTTGTACATCAACTTTGCCCTAGATTTGAGGTTCCTTCTCGACAAACGATTGCTAGAGATGTGCTCCATCTCTACCATGAAACAAAAGAATCATTGAGAATTAAATTTATTAATGATAGACAAAGGATTTCCTTAACGACTGATTGTTGGACATCAATTCAAAACATCAATTATATGGTAGTCACAGCACACTTCATTGATAGAAGTTGGAAACTGCATAAGAGGATATTAAGCTTCTCCGTTGTTCCAAATCATAAAGGAGAGACAATTGGGAAGTTTATTGAAAACTGTCTACTTGATTGGGGCATAGAGCGTGTGGGTACCATTACTGTAGACAATGCTAGTACAAATGATGCAGCGATCATTTATGTGAAAAACAAGTTGAAGAATTGGAAAACTGATGATGTTATGATTTTAGGTGGCTCTTATATGCATGTACATTGTTCAGCACACATAGTCAATTTGATTGTTAAAGATGGGTTGAAAGAATTCAATCCAACTATAGACAGTATTCGTAATGCGGTAAAATATTTTCGATCATCTCCTTCCCGATTACAGAAATTTAAATGTTGTATTGAAAGGGAAAAGATTGCATGCAAAAAACTTGCTGTTTTAGATGTGCCTACTAGATGGAATTCAACATTCTTAATGTTAGAGAGTGCATTGAATTTTGAAAAAGCTTTCGAAAGAATGGAGGAAGAGGATGGATTTTATTGTAAATATTTTGATAAGACTGAAGGTGGAAAAGCAAAGGAGGGTCCACCTACAAGTTATGATTGGGAGAAGGCTAGAAAATTTGCCAAGTTTCTAAGAACCTTTTATGATGTCACATTGAAGTTTAGTGCTTCATTGAGTGTTACTTCCAATATTTACTTTCATGAAGTTTGTAAAATTGAGCAAATTTTGAGGAAAATGGGTGATAAGCAAGATTATTTGCTAAGTAGTATGGCGAATAGCATGAAGATTAAGTTTGGCAAGTATTGGGGCAATGTTGATAAAGTAAACAATATTTTAATTGTAGCTGTTGTGCTTGATCCTAGGTATAAGTTGGAGTTTGTTGTACATTGCATTGGTATCTTGTATGATTGTGTGAAGGTTGAAGCCACAAAAAATGAGGTCATGAAATTATTGTATGCTTTGTATAACCAATACAAAGGATGGCATTGTTCAAAAAATGGAGCTAGTGTAAGTGGAAGTGTTGGCGCTGAATTTAATGATAGAGCCACTTTGTTGGAGTGTTCAGATGATGATGATTGGGATGATTGTAATTTTGATTTTGGGTACAAGAAAATGAAAACTAGCAAAATGGATTTTTTTGGAAAAGATGAGGTACAACGATATCTAATGGAACCCACCGAAGATGCTACTGATGGAGATTTTAACATTTTATATTGGTGGAAGATTAATAAATCAAGATTTGAATTTTTATCTGAGGTTGCAAGGGATGTTCTTGCCATTCCTGTATCTACAGTTGCTTCTGAGTCAGCATTTAGTACTGGAGGGCGCATTCTTGATCCATTTAGGAGTTCTTTAACTCCTAAAACAGTTGAAGCCTTAATTTGTACACAAAACTGACTAAGAGAAGATTCTAGACTCTTAAAAGTGTCCCAAGATGAAATTTGCATTGAAGAAACAGAGTTCTATGAGGGCATTGAGACATGTAATAGATATATGTAATTTTTTTTTATCAAATCTTATTAGTTGAATATTTTTTAGTTTATTTGTTTGTTAATTGTGCTTTTTTAATTCTTGTAGAGTTTTTTGCCATGACAAGTCAACCAATAGCAATTGATGATTAGATCAAATAGTTGGTAAGTATTAATATCTACTTTTTGGTATTTGCACTGAATTAATGTTATTCGACATCTAGTTATTTTTATAATTTTGAATTTGGCTTCGTTAATTTGTATACGTTACAAATGAAATGTCATTAGTTATATTTATGTAGTGTTGCTGTAAATGTTAAAAAATTTAATTATGGTACGGAACCTTAACCGAATCGAACCGAACGGAACCGAACCCGAACGGTTCCATAATTATATTTGGACCCGACGGGTCCATTTATCAAATACCCGAAAATTCTGGAACCGAGCAAAACCGAACCAAACCGACCCACGGACACCCCTACTCACCACCCTTCTCTACAGCATCCAAAACCACCAAACTCAGGTCAATGTCTCTACCCATCCTTTCATTACTATGTCTACAACACCCGCACCCCCTCTCCTCTCCTCCCCTCCCTTGGCAGTGACATAAATTGATGGATGGAAACATTGCTCAAATGGCTCAAGTTTCCCGCAGATTTATCTCCGTTGTCAAAATTGTCAAGGGTTGGTGACCCCATGACCCACCAGTTTTATTTTTTATTTTTACATCCCATCATACAAAACTTGTTCTCAGTTTATAAACTTCGTTTTTACTTCTGTTTTGCATGTCTTTTAAAGCTGCAAATAGCTTTTTAAACACCAATTGCAGCATAGTGATGCCAAGATGATTAGTCCCATTAATATGTTGAACATAAAAGGCATATTCTAAGCCATCTTTCCAGCCAACTGCACCATGCAAAGATGGATTTGTGAATTTCCCTTGTTCCCCCAGAAGGATAACGTACCCATACTAGCTCAGATATCCTCCATATTGCTGGTCAACTTCATTGTTAGGTGAAGCAGAGTCTAGATGTCTGTCTACGTTTTGATACCCAAAGGTGGATCTGTAATCAGGGGCGGTTTCTATCTCGAATGCAGCAAGGATCTAGTGAAACTCATATTTTGTATGTAAACTTTTTTCTCTTTAATCTTGTTACATATTCTTCAATCTCAAAGAGTTGGATGATTAAATTTACTTCCCACTTGAATACAGCTTACCAAAAGAGCTTGGAGATGATTTGACAATTGAAGTCCACGATTCGAAAGGAAAGTATTTGGGTCACGTAGTAGTTCAGGTGGCTAATATTGCTGAATAATTGGTATGTTATGTAAATCTCATTTTGACTACCTGTGATTGCAAAAACTATTGCGTGGTCAGAGTGAATATGTTTGTGGGTTTGATGCAGGGTGAGAGGCTTCGTTCATGACATATATAGCATGAACTAATTGAGAAAATACAACTAAATCTAAACTATTCAACGACTCCAAAAAAAAAATTTGGGGGCGCTGCCCCTGAACCCCCGTAGGTCCCCACCCTTCAACTTTCGACCCCTCTACTTCGACGGGCTGGCTTCGCTCCTAATCTCGCCCCCACTCAAAATTAAATCTAGGTCCGCCCCTGATCTGTATTTAAGTAGAGTTGCCGTTATTGATCATTTATAGGCATTCTCGGTACATAAATGGCTTAGCCAGTTCAGATCTTTTTCCCAATGTTGATTGTTTACCAAAAAACATAGGGAAGTTGAGAAAAAAGGATACTGAATCCCATACCAAAGTAAAGATGAGACATTGCATAGGAATTCAAGAAATTTTTAACAGGACTTACTAAACCCCGACACCCATTAATTTCTCTTTCTCATTCTTCATTTCAACCACACATTCTCCAAATAAAATAATATTACACACAAATCAAAAACTTTTCCACCACACATTCTCACATCAATCACTATTCCAAAATTTCTATTTCTCCCAAAATGGGTTTCAAACAGGGGCTAAATAGTTAATAATAGAACACCTAAACCTAACGGCAATTTTCCTCGAATTATGGATATGGCATGTAGAAGTGTTTCAGTTGTCCACTAATATTCACAGTTCAAGAAGTAAAATAATTACATCTATAGAAATCCAATCTCGTTTTTCAACTTCCTAGATCACAAAAAAAAATGGTAAAACATGAGAAGAATAATCGATATTCCTTTTGACCCTAAACTATGTCCAAACTCTATGAGCTATAAAACTTGTTTGCACTTGGTCTAAATGAATGGCTGAAATAGCAATTGATATCTTATTTGTTGAAGGTTCTTGGTGAGAATGTAACAATAAGAAAATCCATCACATCCTGTGCAATACCTGCAGCCTATTTTAACACATAACTTTACAGCAATTATTCATCACGGCATTAAGTAGATATCTTTTAACTGATGAGCAATGACCTTCAGCAGTAAAGTGACACTGGCTGTTAACAGCAAAATCCTGTACCCTGCACATATTTGCACCACTCAAAACTCTTGCTAAAGAAGCTACTCAAATAGATTGAACTTGAAAGTACATCTAATTGTAAGGCAGCTAATAAATTGGGCAATAAACTCATTTGAAAAGATTCTTGTTATGCTTTTCTTTTTCTTTTTTTCCAATGACTCGGTTTTTCGAAGTTCAACTCTCTCACATGTTATCTTTTCTCAAATTCAAGTTGCAGGGTTAATCGCTTCTATTTCATTGACATAATCCAATGTATTGTGACGCGAAACCGGGAACGGGATACGAGTAGAAATCACGGAATTAATTTGAAAATGCTGGGAAAGCCCAAATTCAGGTTGTAGACGGTAGAATCTCGACCCGCAAATTATTGAATCAATCAACAAAACAAAAACGAAGTTTGAATGACATCTTGATTACAAAACCAACGAACATTGATTTGCGAACACCACAAAGGGTGTTTAATCCTTTGATAAGTTCTAAGGGTTGAACGTCACAAATATAACAACATTTGATAAATTCGATATATGTTCAATCAAGAACAAGGAGAAAGAAATTCTCAATTCATTATGTCAAGTCTTAATTTCCTTTACAATGAAGAAAATAAGTTTATTTATACTAAAACATAATTAATGTAGTTAAAACAAAAATAACTCTAAATATTACAAAAGATATCAAAAGATTGTATTTTAGTTAAACTAAAAAACTCCAAAAAATTGGAAATTTTCGGCCTCTTTTTGTACTATGCGGCCACATGGTTATACAATTTTCCACCAACTTGTTCTCGACATATTTTTGTATGATCACAAGCCCAAAAGTATCATGCGCTCGCGTAGCCTTGTGCAGAATTTCGTGATGATTTCGAATTTACTCATAGGCGAAAATTCGACACTCAAGCTGAGAGTTGTGCCCATTTTAATACACGCTATTCATTTTCTTTCCAAATATCTTCCAAACCTTGAATCCAACTCGTTTTGGCTCCCGAACCCTTCACGGAACTTGAATATTGGCTTGTCAACTTTATCCATTTGAACTACATTACTTGAACCATTGACTCGTGTGACCCGTCCAAGTGAATGTCTGTCCCAGATCATATCACATTGCACACATCTAATGCAGCAACTGAACCTCCATTCTCAAAAAATGAATGATCAAAATTCATAAATTCTAAATGAGACAAATAATAACCTTCAGGATTCTTGTTAAAAGTAACCGGTATCAAGTCCCTCCTGCTTAAGCGAAGCCCCAGTAGCTGGGTGCTTCCCAAATTTCCTAATGTATGGAATTATATTCATAAACACCACATTTGAAAACCAATGTAATGCTCATAATCCAATCATACTTCAAATCAAAGCAAAATCAAGGAGCACATAATCACTACACTGCACAAATACTTACATAATATCGAAACGATTTTGCTACTTGTACAACACAATGTACATCGGAGTGTACACCCCCCTCACATGTGAGTGGGACCCGCTTAAATAAAAAAATATTTTATGCAGTGGGTCCCACCCCCATGTGAGGGGGTGTAGCCCCTTATATACAAAAACTGATGTACAAGTAGAATTTTTCATATTGAAAACGGTGCCATCAACTGTGCAAACAGGGTCTTCGAATGGCGTAAAAGTTAGCCTGTAACAAAATTTAGCTAAAAGCAAATTACTTTAAAGAATAAGGAAATAACATAAATGTAGATTGGGGGCGGATGACGAAGTTCTTACGAGCAGCAATAAAAAGGGAGGCGTTTGAAGGGGGTCCTGGTTTCTTTAGATTTGGCGCCTCCCCACTCAGTGGCCCACTCTGTCTTCGTTATGAACATTCAATATTTGTTGTGCTGTTTCTTCCCCATGGGTGTGGAATACTTTGGGTTAAAATTCTGGTGCTTTTCTCCTCTTCAGCGAACTACAAGTTGGTAGTGTACAACTTTCAATAAGGGTTTTGGTAAGAAAATCTGAATCGGCTTTCACTTTTCAAGAAGAGTTGCGACGTCGCCATCAAATTCAGGAATTCTTTTGTTCCCATCACTGCCTTGCCTTGCAACAACAATTCCTAACATTTTCAATTTTTTTTCTAATTTTACCATAATCTTCATTTTGTAAAAGCGAAGGTCCCTATCATTTCATAAATATACAGCTAGAATCTAAATAGATGAAAAATATCCATTTGACCGTTAGTTGACCAACAAAGTCAAAATTTAATTAATTTTAATCAAATTAAAAAAAGCAATATGGTACTTTTGATATTTCCCATATTAAATAAGTTAAAAACTAAATTAAAAAACAAATATATATATATATATATATATATATATATATATATATATATATATATATATAAACCACCACCCCAACCCCCCAAATGAAAACAACATATCAACTAGGGGTGAACAAAACTCGATTGAACCCGTCAAAATCGCCCACATCGAAACAACCAGACCGATTTGGGTCGTTTTTTCGTTGTTTTTAAGTGGGTTCAGTATTTTGGCTTTGTAATTGGGTCGGGTTATGAGTCAACTCATGAAACCGAATAAACTCGCCCAACCTAACCCACCTCTTAAAAAAATTGGAAAGAAATAAAATGCCTAAACATAATCACTCCTTAGTTGAAAGAAGCCCTAAAATCACTCTCTTACCTCTCTCCCGCTCTCGCTCAAATCGCTAACAGTAGTCATCTTCGTTTTTCAGTTGCCCACGTCGATCACTGCACATCCAATGCTAGAAAACCTACAAGCCAGATATATTATTTTACTCATCATTTTTCAAGCTTCTTTAGTTTTTTACTTTTGCTTGAGTTTTTTGTTATATGCCACATTTGGTGTTTCTTCATATACATGCAATTGTTTTACTAATTATTATAGTTTACAATTCTTTAGTGATGTGGTTAATTGTTAATTAAAAATTTGTGCTTCAGGTTGTCCCAGACCGACCAATCCAACACAGCCAATACTTGATTGTGTTGTGTTGGGTAGGTTGGATTTCAACATTTACACGAGTTATGTTAGGTTAAATTTTGATCAAATCAATCATGTTGGGAAGGATTTGAGTTCAGGAAAAATTGGCCAAACTCAATCCATGCCCACCCTTAATAGCAACCATTCTTATACAACGAGACCTTATCAAAAACCATCATCATTGCCACCACAACTCACACTTACCACCACCTGACTCACCATCATCGCCTTTCAACCCATTGCACCTTCGAAAATCAAACCAAGAAAACTCACCCCCGCACTCGAAATCATTCCAAGAAAAATAACCGCACACGCCTACCACCATCAATCTGAAACCAAAAATCAAATTCATCTCTACTAACACGCCACCACACTGATTTTTCATTTGGAACGTCTTCAACAGCCCTACATAACCACCGCCACCAACCATCAGTTAACGCAAGAGGAAGGTAGACATACAGTCAATGCAGTTGGTACACGAAATATCTACTCCAAGTAACAAGAACCCTGATCCAAAAATGACCACCTAGACCAACACTTCTCCAAGCAAGATTGTCTTCATCACCTCTCCATACGAGTCAAACTCAGTTCTTGAACTCTACGGAAGCTCAACTCCTTTTCCCACAAAGATCATATCGAATTTTACCACATCTGGTACTGTATTTGAGGATTGAGATTTGGGTTTAGATGAAGATTTGATCCCTATTTCAAAACCCACTTCTCAACTTGGGTTGGGTGTTTTGGGATTTTCCCGTCGATGTTGACAAGTGGTGGAGTTGGGTGGGGGTGGGGGGTCATGCCGGGTGTGGAGGTGTCAGTGTTGTGTGGGTGGTGGCGGGGACGACAATGCTAACCACAGTGTGGGCGGGCTGGGGAAGTAGGAGGAGGATGGGTGAGTGGTTTATATTTTGAAATATTATAATTGTATTTTAGTTTAGTTTAGTTTAGTTTTAATTAATTAATTATTACAATGGATAAATAGGAATAAATAATGTTACTGGTGAGAACCGATTAGCATCTCGGACTCCACGTGTTGACAGGGTGACGTGCCACACGCCATCCGAGGCGATTGCGCAGAGGACGAGCTGCTTGCACCTGGTCCCCTTTCCGCCTCGCCCCGCCACGCCCCGGCAAAGATCTCCCGTACAGAGATCTTTGCAGTCAAGCCCGTGGTTGATGGGATGTGTGGCAGGACCCAAACGGTCAAATCAGCCAGAAGCACTTAATGCCAGCCAACCTATGGAAAGACAAGTTGACACCTACGATGGGACGGGCCCTAATAATCTAGCTACACGTGCCTCCCCATCCAACGGCCCTCATCTTCTCACACCCGGTATAAATACTAGACCCTTACGCTCAAAGAAGGGAGAGTTTTTGGAGAGAGAAAAAAGGAGAGGAAAAAAGGAACCTGGTACCATCTCTTTTCGTTTCCCTATATTGACACTTGTTCCCCAAACCCCGTAAACGGCCTTCGAGTGAAAACTTGGAGATCGACAAATAATTTCCGGCTGATCCTACGCTGACTTGACCGTCGGAGTGCCCGTGGCCGTCCCCACCTCTTATGGGAAAGGCCACGTGTAACTGACGTTGTGTGGTTCATGCAGGAACGGATAGACTCGAGGATATCACCTGTTGGCTCGGTGGCATATCCGTTTTTCGAGGTCAACAGATTGGCTCCGTCTGTGGGAAACTTGGGCGACATAAACCACGAAAACTTCCCACTAAAAAGCCTATTCGAACGCCCGGCAAGAAATCCTTGAAAAAGGAGGGCGGAAGGATTGGTAGGACTCCAACTTGCCAAGAAGAGAAAAAGTCTTACTGCTCCGAACCATGATTTCCAGTGAGGAGGAAGCCCCGGATGGGCCAGTTCGCCTTTTTCTCCTCTGAACGAGGGAGGCACCTTCCTCCGCCACGTTCTCCTCAGTAGCCTGCTGCCCGGCCCGGCTGAGGGAGAGAAGACGCTCTGACTGCTTCTTGTAAGCAGCTGAGCTCGTCCGCAAGGATTTGGCCTCAGCCACGCTGCGGCGAATGGAAGCAAGGTCAGGCTTCGGAGGCCTTTTGTTCACAAAATCCTCTGCACAAAAAAAAAGGGAACAGTAAGTTTCCTCGACTCAGAAGCACGATCAAAAGAACTGAGACTAAGTGATTTACCTCGGTTCGTCATAAGGCCGTGTAGGACGAGGTGGTGGTTCTTGTCAATGAGCTCTTTATAACTCCTTTCTAACGGGGGAGTTTGGTAGATCTGGCCAATAATGTCCCACTCCTCCTCGGATATCTCGCACTTCGGAAGGGAGCCTGCATGGAGCAGAAGTATTAAAACATGAGCAAAACTGTTCAAGTAAATCAGTTCGGTTAAATGACTTACTGTAAGTAGAGTAGGTGGTGGGGATTGTCAGAGGCGCCATGGGGTCGTTCTCTATGGTGTCCCACCTACCAGAGACCCAGAACCACGAGCTTTTCCAACCTTTAATAGAGGTAGGCACCCCGTGCAGGAACGGAGAATGGGACCCCCAAGGAGAAAGGTAGTACCATCCCCGACTCTCCTCCCCCCCGGCTACGTTTTTCGGAAAGAATAGGGAGTGGAACACGCTGAAGGGCATATCCGACCCGATGCTGGCCCGGCGCCATAGCATCCAAGTTCCCACCATTTGGGACCATGAGTTCGGATTGAACTGGGTCAGAGCCACCCCGTAGGACCTAAGTATTAACCTAAAGAAGGGGTGGAAAGGATGTCTCAGTCCGGCCCGAAGCAAATGATCGCTCACCGCCACACACCCGGGCCTAGGGTAGCAAGCTCTCTCATGCGGTTCGGGGATGATCATTTCGATAGTGTGGGGGATCCTACACACTGTCCTGCACCTCTCTAACTGTTCCGATGTGACTGTAGAAGGGTAGTTTGAAGCCCCCCACTGGACAGACGTATCTACAGGAGAAGGAGGTCGCCTCCAGATATTCTCTCCGGCCATGATGGCCTTGCTAAGTTCGTCCGGAGACACTACTATGGGCTCCCTAAGGGTACTCCCCTCGTCTCGTTCCTCCCCACTCTCCCTCACTATCGACTGTTCACTCGCCATCGCGAACGTTGTTGAAAAACCGGAGAAAAAAAAAGAAGGTGAAGAAATTGAAAATGTGCAAAGTTACCTAACACACCGCCGGGAGCCGGTTTAACGCCGGTGTTCACAGAGACGTCGCCGGAAATTGGTGATGGAATTCGCCGGAATGCAGAGATTCAATATGCCTTTAGAGGTTTTCGCAAAAGTAAAAGCTTGAAAGTGAAACGGATGGGCCTTTTATAGGCACCATAGGACTGGCCCTAGCCGTTAGATCACCCAAACAGCATCTAGGCCGTTCGATGCTGAGGTGAAAGGATCACCGTTGAAGTGAAAAGTCACTAAAATCAATGGCTACGATGGAGCGATGAGCCCCACGCACAGCCAGAGTGCGTCACCCCGAAATTCGTGGAGCCGTCGCCATCATTGCCATTTATGACGAAACAAACGTGTCTCGGAAGCAGCAGAAACGCCCCCTTTGCATGCATTGGAAAGGCGAAAAGCTTTCAAATCATTGGCACAATAACCAAGACTGTCTCTTCGGAAGCCATCGACTACCTTACCACCTATGGCCTCGGCACGATAGCTTCGTTCCGCAACGGCCCGCTAGAGTTTGCCACCTTGGTCTCCTCGGCCAGGGCGAATGGCAGAGTTGCCACAGCTCCCCCAAGAGTTGCCAACTCCCATGGCCTCGGCACGATAGCTTCGTTCCGCAGCGGCCCCCTAGAGTTTGCCACCTTGGTCTCCTCGGCCAGGGCGAATGGCAGAGTTGCTACAGCTCCCCCAAGAGTTGCCAACTCCTATGGCCTCGGCGAGATAGCTTCGTTCCGCAACAGCCCCCCACGGGGGATGATGGGCCATTTCAAGCCCGGTCCAACCAAGAACCCCGCACTCCTTCCCACACGCCCCGTCCACAGCCTTGAAAGTCCTCATAACGTATAAATACATATACAAGGACTTGGGGGACTATTGTTACTGGTGAGAACCGATTAGCAGCTCGGACTCCACGTGTTGACAGGGTGACGTGCCACACGCCATCCGAGGCGATTGCGCAGAGGACGAGCTGCTTGCACCTGGTCCCCTTTCCGCCTCGCCCCGCCACGCCCCGGCAAAGATCTCCCGTACAGAGATCTTTGCAGTCAAGCCCGTGGTTGATGGGATGTGTGGCAGGACCCAAACGGTCAAATCAGCCAGAAGCACTTAATGCCAGCCAACCTATGGAAAGACAAGTTGACACCTACGATGGGACGGGCCCTAATAATCTAGCTACACGTGCCTCCCCATCCAACGGCCCTCATCTTCTCACACCCGGTATAAATACTAGACCCTTACGCTCAAAGAAGGGAGAGTTTTTGGAGAGAGAAAAAAGGAGAGGAAAAAAGGAACCTGGTACCATCTCTTTTCGTTTCCCTATATTGACACTTGTTCCCCAAACCCCGTAAACGGCCTTCGAGTGAAAACTTGGAGATCGACAAAATAATTTCCGCCTGATCCTACGCTGACTTGACCGTCGGAGTGCCCGTGGCCGTCCCCACCTCTTATGGGAAAGGCCACGTGTAACTGACGTTGTGTGGTTCATGCAGGAACGGATAGACTCGATGATATCACCTGTTGGCTCGGTGACAGATCCGTTTTTCGAGGTCAACAAATAACAAAAGTACCATTTTGCAAATAGCATTTCTCTTAGATAGGGAAGATAGTACCCACCAATCATTCTTTTCACAAATAAAAAGAAGGGCAAATTGGATTTTGCGCCATTTTGGTGTTTTGGTGTAAAAATGAATAGTGTTTGCACCAAATTTTTTACCATTTTTATGTTTTGGTGCTCACATTGGAGATGGTCTAATAAGATGGCAATAGAGCATTCTAGACCAGATTACTTTTAATGTGATCAAAATTGGAAGACTTCGCAAAAGTTGTCATTTTTCGATTACAATTACGAAAAAAATCCTTTAGTAAAAATGAACAAACTATTTTTGTGTGGCCGATATTTTCTAGTTCACCATGTTATTGCACAAATCTCAAACAACAGCTTGTTAGAGAAGCTTGGTAAGTGTAACATGTTCTCTAATAGCTATGTTCTCAACTGCGAAGGCTACAGGAGTGAGGTTGCGTATATTATAGAGCGACAATTGCCAATTGACAAAACTCATCTCTACGCACATTAACTTTTGAAATTGAGTAGACGCATAGATAGAGTCATCCCATCAAATGCCTTTTCCTTTATCTTCTGCTTGCTGGCCTTCTTGTAGAGAGGTGCCAAATTCATCAAGGTCGGAATCAAACTTCATCGAAGATTCATCAACGCTGGGCATAGTGCTTGCAGAGTTAGAGCTTTCCCACCCAATGATAAGACGTATGATAGACTTGAGCTCTTCTTCTTCCTTGGAACTTGTTGTACCAGAAAGATCTTATCATGGTGTATGGAATGTATATGTTCATGAATCGGTTAGCTCATTTGATCACATCTTTGTGAGCTCTTCCGATTGCCCTTTTCTTTTGCTCCAAGCTAAAAGTCAAGTGTCGAGACTAGGACTAATGAGTGCTAAAGATTGTCATTGTCGCATATCCGCTACTATTTTACACTGACTCAATCCTATGTTTTACCACAACACAGAATCATTATCTCAGCATCTCTTTGCCAACCAACCAAGTATCAATAGCTCTCTCGATCGGACACTTGCTCTTCCTCGCTTGCTTGTTCTCTTGATATTCTACAACTATATGATTTGGAGTCAATCAAGTCTCACTGCGTGCCAAATTGTGTCAGGCAGGAAACCTAAGGAATATTCAGCAGATTTGTTACAATATCGATTTTTCTTTTTCTTTTTCTTTTTCTTTTTTAATAAACGAGAATTAAACAGAGGATATTAACATGTCCAAGAATCTTAATCATAGCAAATTCAAGTATTTAGATCTTGACACGGGTGATAAAATCTGCAATTTTTGAGTTCAATTCTTGATATGACAAAATTGCACTCGAAGCAATGAGAAATTTGGGTAGGTCAATTTGGATATCACGAAGTCGAGAACTCGAAATTGGTAAGTTTAAATTAAAATGTCAACTTGTCATTGTTCTAAAATTTTAATATAAAACGTATAATTGATAAATATCAAATAGTGGTAGTTGATGGGAGAATATCGAGTTTAGTGGCAACATTTCAAGTGCGAGGGCCAGATCTCAAGAATTGCCCAGAAACTTGCTTACACTCAAAGAAAAAGGAAAAAACGAAAAGAAAAAATTATGCTTGCACTCAAAAAGAAAAAAAATTATTTGCCCCTAGGCGAAAAGAATGACTTGCAAACACTGAAAAAGATAAAAATGCTTTTCTGCAATACATAACCCTCCAATAAAAAGAAATTTGCAAGTTGAACATATGGAAATTAAAACGTAAAATATGTGAAGTTTATTATTTAATTTCGCATTATTTATTAGATTTAAACTGCCAAAGAATATGGCGAAACAGACTGATCGATCAATTAAATAATTACAACAAAATATGCAAAAAGAAAACAAAGAGTTTTCTTTGTTGCAGGAGAATGGCTAGTTTTGAATTGCAAATTATGCTTCCAAGTAACCTTTTTTCTCCAAGTACGAAATCACTACTTCGGCCAAATGAGTTGGAGAATCACACTTCTCTTCTCTTTGATGTAATACTATCTGCAACATGGTAAATCGACAGCATCAGGGGCTGACAAAACATTACATCATGCACGACTAAATTTTTTCTTTTAACAATGTCCAATACTATCCAATCATCTATATGTCAAACATGATGTACATACTCGATCATTCTTGGCAATGCAGCTATCCAAAAGGACGGTTTAATTCTTTTCTTCATGGTGGGTAGTCATTTAACAATTCCCAAATAAAAGAACCTCATTCTACATGCCAACTCAACAGGGTAGAAGATGATAAATGTTACATTTCAATCTAAATATATTTGTAGCATCAAGAACACATAAGATCACGTATTACATGACCATTCTAGAACAAGTTCAACCGAAAGGCACTTCTAGTTTTACCTAAATGGAAAGCATACCTCAGAATTTAGTGGTGGCTCGTATGGATCATCAATGCCTGTGAAACCTGAAAGAACAGAAAATTAAATCGACTTAAAGCTAATAAAGAACTATATACACAAATAAGAATGGAGCTGCAAGGTGGAATAATATGAAATTCACAACTTCGAATAGACGATAGAGCAAAGACAGGACAGGTTAAGCCAGAATTTTGCCTTCTGAAGCCCCAACTCTCGAAAGGTACAAGTCAATCCATGCATGATGCGAGTGAATTCATACTGGCAGGTGGTATTGGCAACTAATGGCTGCTTGGTGAGAAGATCAGGAGGGTAAGACATTTGGAGCCTTATTATTGATTATTGTGTAGAAAAAATCTATGCAGTTTAAAAATTGAAAAGAAGGGTATCCAATCCTGGTCTCGCCAAAAATACAAGCAAATAGATGGTAATGGAGAAAAAAAAAAAAAGACCAGGTTTCCAAATCTCATCATCAGCTAAGGAACAAGAAAATACCTTTGATTTTTCCAGCTCGTGCAAGCTTGTATAACCCCTTAGGATCCCTTGCCTCACACACTTGTAGAGGTACATCCATGAATACCTGCAAAATTCAAGAATTTTCAATTGAAGAATTGGAACAAATACATATACACCATCCAAGAAAACTCAAACTTCACATATCAAAATTTCCAACATCAAAGCATGGGATAAAGTTCTGCTGAGTTGAGAAACACTAGCCTCGACAAAGTCTCCTTCTGGCAGTAGAGCTCGACAGGCATCTCGATCCTTCCTGTAGGGTGATATCAAACTTGCAATACAAATAACTCCGGCATCAGCAAAGAGCTTAGCTACTTCTCCTGCGTTTGATAAAATAACAAGCAGAATATTTTAAACTGCTAATAAAGGAGATATACTTTTTTGGAAAGAATAATCATATCATGAATCAGACAATAAACCAACCAATCCTTCTGATGTTCTCTGCTCGGTCTTCAGCTTTAAAACTAAGATCGCTGTTTAGCCCATGACGAACGTTATCTCCATCAAGGATGTAGGTAAGCTTTCCTCTAGCATGTAGGCCATGACTTAAAGCACATGCCAAAGTGCTCTTTCCTGAAGGAAAAGTTCAAGGATTAATTATTATATGCGCCGATGATCTGGACCGTTGGTTTCTAGATTGGCGGTGAATGGCAGGTATGAGGGCTAAGAACCTTGCTTTCTGTAGAAGAGCTTCGTGAAGAAGCTACCTTAATTTGTGTTTAGAAACTAATTTCTAAAAAAGCTTCCTATTCTGGAAGTGTTTTTAGAAGAAGTCACATTGGACTATCTTCCATCTAAAAGAAGCACTCTCATAAAATTAACCTAATGAAAAAGACAAGCACATAATCCCTGTAACAATCTCCTTCCTGCGCAAGAAGAAAAAGAAAATGTGTTATCCCGAGATCAGCCTATTGTATCCTTTAAGCCATAGTGTCTCTCTTGAACAATAGAATGTTTGGTCTCATTATTAGATAGGCTTGGATAGTACAACAAAATTCTTTCCAACTTTGTTCAGTCCTGTCACCTGTGTACCTAAGATGCTCAAAAGGAACCTGTGATCACATCAAAATTAGCCACTGGCTGTCCAAATGTATGGAAAGATCAAGAAAACTTCAGAAAATCACAAGTACAGCAAATTAATGAATGTTGAACAGCTCGAAGGTCCGAGCAACAATTGATTCGGGGAGCTACTACTAATTACATAAACTGCTGTTCGTGTTATACAAACCTGAACCACTGAGTCCAGTAATCCAAATTACACAGCCTTTTTGTTTAAGCAATTCCTGCCTGTCACTCTTTTCTACAGAACATTTATGCCATTGAATATTGGTCGAATTTCCCACTGTTGACATCTTGGGCGTACTTTTACCTAGTCAACAGTTATTCAGCGTCATTAGCATCTAAACAAATCCCCAAAAACCATTCTCCCTCCATAAGAAAATTTAAACATCAAAAGTGCAGAAAATATACCGGGGAAACCATCGCAATCCGTTGTCAAGAAATCATCAATAGCATTGCAACCGCCATTGATGTCTGACGTCGTTTTGGAAGCATCCATTGCCTTTATAGGCTCCAAAAAATTCGATCTCGTATCACCTCCGGAAATCCCCAATTTTTTACACGTAAAATTAAACACGGACACCTTTACAGGCCTCAACTTCGCACATAACGCCTCGGAATATTCCAAATCTAACGATTTACACAAACTCAATGATCGAATTTGAACTGAGGCCATTTTTTTATTTACCAAATTCAATGATAAATAATCCAGATCCCACTCGGTGTTCGAAAAAAATAATAACAATCCAGAACCCACCTCCGCAAATTATAACTATAAAAAATTTGTCTTAAATATTTTAAGAAGAGACTGTAGGAAAGCGCGAAAAATGGCGAGATAGAGACGTTACGTGATGAACCTGTACAGACCAGAAGTGCAAGTGGTGATAGAGAGAAAGATTGGGGTTGAAATTGAAATAAAGTTTGTAACGGGCACTGAGATTCCTCAGAAGATGGAGATTCCACATTAGTAAGGGCAAATTTGACTATCATTGAACCTCCGTTTGATATGTAAAATTTTCCATTTTTCAACTTTTGTATTGTTTGATAGACAAAATTTTTCCAGAAAAATATTTTCCAACTTTCCAAAATTTTCGACATTTTGAGGAAATGAATTCTTGATATTTTGGTGGGTAAATATTTTTTAGGTTTTTTTTTCTAGACACAATGGTAAAAAATATTTTCATTTTTATTAACAATTTTCATGCAAAACAAAGTCAAACGAATGGTATTCAGTATAATTATTTTTTTTCAATTTTTGACAATTGGAACAAATTTTGACCAAATAGTAGAAAATATTATTACTTTAATAGACAATTTCCCTTAAAATAAAGTCAAACATACTCCAAACTTTCAATATTTTTCATAGAAAATTATACTAATCAAACACAATTAATTACAATTCTCAATAAAACAATTTCTTAGAAATTTTTTCCCCGTAAAACATTTTTTTTACATTCATTTTTCACATTGCAATCAAACAGGCTCTAATTGATTTTATAATTTGCTATAGGGTAATTATATTACCGTCACAACATTTATTAAGTACATTACATTATATTCACACCATTCACGGAATAAAATATTCTACATGTATACCAAAAAAAATTCATATTTTTTAATCACATATTCTCATAAAAATCACTATTTAAAAACTCTCTTTTCTACGATAATGATTATCAACAGACTCTAAATGCTATAGATTCGGGATTCGGATGGTGGAGACGTTTTTACTTTTTACCGTCTTTTGTTGTTCTCTATCTATTTTTGGATTTAGCATTTATTTGGTTCTCATTATTTTTAAAATATTTTTTTTTCTCTTTTATTTTCAATTGCATATTTTTTAATAAAATAATATTATATGCAAATTCAAAATTTTTCTTTATTTTTTAACTGTATATTTTCCATTGAAACATTATTCCAAAATGTACTTTAGAGCAAAAAAAGAGGGGGGGGGGGGGGGGGGCTCAAACCTCCTTTTAGTTTCACGGACTGTCACTGAAGTTTGTGCAAATTTTAAGTTGGTCGATCAAATATTTTTCTCGCTCATTGTCACTGAGGGTCCGTTTGATGGGCAAAGGTGAAAAGGCATTCTGATTCCATGTCAGTTGGAAAATAAAAACTTACCAAACCTATATGAATTCGTTTTTCATGAAAACAAAGAAAATGCGGCTTAAAGTGATTGTACTTTGAAATTCGGTTTCAATTTTCATGTTGCAATCAGGCCAAAATGAAATTCGTTTTTCTCGAACGTATCATAATGAAAAATTAGTAATATCCTAGGTCCCAGCTTGATTCAACTAAGAATAAATATTAAATTTTAAGTTTTAGTTCACAACTAGTCCCCGTTTAGCCCTCATCATTTCAAATTATAATGTTCGAAATAATATACAGGGAAAATTGTAGCCATGGTACCAACCTATCACTGTTTTTGCAGACTATGCACAAACCTTTTATTTATGTCATCCACGGTACCAAATATTTAAACAATTCGCACCAGAGTCCAAATTGACGATTTCCATCAAATTGACCGTTAGTTGACCAAGAATAGTAAATTTTGACCAATTTTGACAAAATTAACAGGGGTAAAATGGTAATCTGACAATTTTCTCATTAAATAAATTTTTAAACCCCACCCCACCCCTGAAACCCTCTCTTGACCATTTTTTTCCACCGTTCCTCTGTAGCCACCACCACCACCTCTTCTTCCAGTAGCGTCGCGCCCTCTACGCCTGAGTTTGAACCTGAGTATGAGCTTGCTCCTGGGCCTGCGCCTGCTTTTGTGTTTCAACAAATCTGTTCATCCGCTCGAGCAATTGGGCACCCTTGCACTTGCCCCTTTCCGTGCCATTAGCTGTCAAATCATGTAGCGACCCATTACTCCTAGCTTTTGAGACTCGACAATGTATTGTTGGTCTCCGGAACATAGATGCAACAAAACAGTAGCTGCGTTTTCTTTGTTCCTCGGGGGGCCATTCCCGATGACATCGACTGGAACATGTACTGCCTCTGTAGCTCCAATACCTGCCTTTCCTTCCGGATGACTAGCCAATATTGCCAGTATAGCAAGAGCTTCATCTATCATACCACCTTGAGGTTCAATAAGCAGCCGCGTTAGAGTAGGGACGACTCCTACCCTAATGGTCTTTTCCTTGTTAGCTTGACTCCAAGCACTCAAAGTCACTTCCACTCTCCAAAATCGCCCAATTCGAAGAAGCACTCCAAATCCATTTTCGATCGATTGAGTTTATCCAAAAATACCCCTCAATTTTCCAAGAATTTCATCCGGGAAACCTTAATATCCACCCCCATATCAAACTCACTCCAGCAACCCTCGCTTGTTGGAAATGTTGAAATGGGAATTGGGTTTGCCTAGGGACTACGAGAAAATTGTAATTCCCGAGTTCCCAGATTATTTTTGGGTGATTAGTGGGAAGAAGATGAACATAACTTGGGTCCGAGTCAGAGCAGACTTATTGGGATCTCTTATAAAGAGATTTTATGTGGGGCTTGTATTTGAGAAGCAAATGATTTTACTTCTTGGAGACGTGAGGAATGAAGCTTTGAAGAAAACAGGCTGATGCCGATGGTGATGAAGCAACGCCGATGGTGGTAGTGGGAGAAGGCGGCGGCGGCGATGCCGACAGTGTGGTTGTGGTGGTGGTGGTGCCGGCACTGTTGACGTCGGGAAGGAGAACTGATTGCAAGTTTTTTGTTTTTTTTTTTTAAAAAAATTATGTAATGAGAAAATTGTCAAGTTATCATTTTACCCTTCCTAATTTTGTTAAAATTGGTCAAAATATACTATTCTTAGTCAACTCACGGTCAACTGTCCATTTGGACTCCAAGTGCGAATTGTTTAAAGGTTTGGTACCGTAGGTGGCCCAAATGAAAAGTTTTGGCAAAATCTGCAAAAAAAAAAATGAAAGATTTGATACCGTGACTGTAATTTTCCGTAATATATATATTTTTTAGAATGTATAGTTGAAAATAAGAATTTTTTTTTGGTTTACATATAATATTATTTTATGAAATATTTTATGGTTGAAAATAAGAGAGAATACTACTTTTTTGGGTTAATGGGGCCCAACGAGGGCTTAATTTTAACTCCATGGACTCTCAATTCGATTTTCAAATTTTGATATACAATATTTAAGCTTTCAACAGATCTTATTTGTTACCCTTTTAAAATATAAAGTGTAGTTTGTTTGTGGACATCTCAAGGACAAACTAAGAACCTTGAAAACAAAACTGGACTCCCAATTGTTAAACAGAACGAGAAAAAATCAAGAGAGCCTAATCTCTCTCTCTCTCTCTCTCTCTCTCTCTCTCTCTACTACAAGGGACGACCAAGACACGCCAAAAAGGGACGACCAAGACACGCCAAAAATGTAATCTTGTTTCAATCAATCTTTATTTTCTATTTTTGTTCTTTTTGCACATATAGACCCTAAATTATTATTACTTGTGCAATTTAGTTCTGATCTTTTACGCAAACTATTAAATGAACTTGATCGGACTTATGTAAATAAAATAGTCAAGTCAATTCGAGAATGCTCCGTATAATTATTAATTTTTGTTTCTTCCACTATGGACGAGATCCTGGACTTATAGAATATATAAAAATCATAAAAATAATAGAAATTAATTCTGTTTAAATTATATCCTCTTGACTTGTTAACTATTCGGACGTTGAATAATTAAGAGTCTGTTTGGTACAACTAAAAAGCTGATTAAAATTGAAAATATGACAGTTATCGGGTCATACTCGTTTAATAAAAGTCAACTATAACGGTTAATTTTTCAATTTTAATCCGATTTTAATCTCTACCAAATACACTCTAAATCAAGGCGAAATAACCATTTACCTGGCTATGTAGTTATTTTCTCACCCATGACTCACAGTCTTAATCGGGTTCTTTGTGATATAATCGTAGAATTAATAATTTGGATGATCTAAAATACCGAGCTCCAGTTTCAACTATTCTTCAAAGAAAATACTCAAGTTTACTTTATTTAAACATAGTCACGGATTTCAAACTCGAACTTTACTCATTGACATATCAAAGAATCTCCAGCCCACGAATATCAACCACTATCCAATTACAAATTATGTAATCCATAAGACGATCACGTACGATTAATTTCTTTAGCACGGTCCGCTATAAATTAATAAACACTTTATTTGGTCCAATTCAATACACATACATATTTATTAGTGTTATTACTCCCGAAAGTATAGTCTCCACAATAAAGATAAAATGTCTATTCCAATTGTTAAGAGTGATATCCATTATCCAAATAGAGTGCCAACATCTACAAGTCAATGTGGGACAAATTATAATAAATTGAAATATAAGGCCATGTTTGGTAGCCCACATTTTTCATGGAAAATGGAAAAAAAATTTCAATTTCCACCCTTGGCTCATGTTTAATAGACAAAATTTGGTATGAGAATTTTTTTCACACCCTCCCACCCACGCTCCTCTTTTCCAGCTTTTCAAAGAATTCATTTTCCCAACTTTTTGGTAGGAAAATAGAAATCCAACTTCTAGCCGATTTTTTTTTTTTTTTTGCAATAGAAATAGATTTCATCAATTGTAAAAATAAATAAATTTACTTTAATGGACAATTTCATGTAAAACGAAGCCAAACGAACACTAAATTTTGGTGAAAAAATAGTTTTTGAGCAATTTTTGTTTTTTTGTTTTTTTTTGGCAATGGTAACAAATTTCATAACCAATTGTAAAAAAAAAAAAAAATCACTTTAATAGACAATTTTCATGTAAAATAAAGTCAAACATAAACAAAAAGATCTAAAATTTTAAAATTTTTCAGGTGGAAAATTATATCAATCAAACACACTTAACTAACAATTTTCTGAAAAATAAGTTCTGAACATTATTTTTTTCTGAAATTCATTTTCTTTTCACCATTACAATCAAATTGACCCTAAGTTACATCTCATATACTTTTTTAGCAAGTCATAACTTATATTATCACAAAGCGGTATCTATAACTGTTTGCTTTTACATGTAATAAAAAATTAACTCAAAATAAATCAATATTTATTTATTAATAAATAACACTAAATGTTCTAGATTACATTTATCTCATTTTGTACAACCTTCAATAATTATTGGTAAATTTAACTGTATTTTTCTCATCTTGTTATCCTTGCTTTTTATGGTTTTTTTCCCTTCATCTTGACCCTTCATGTTAAAATGACATGGACGCATATTTAAATTGTTGCAAGTATTTTAGATGGAATCGACTCTTATAGCTTACAGATAAATAATATAGAAGAGAGAAAGATTTTAATAACTGAGTTTCTTTTCTTTTTCCTCTTTCTCACTTTTTCATGTCATCTATATGCACACCAATGTGCAAATATAAATAGCATTACTCCGCTCTTAAATTGTAAGTTGTAACTATGTCTTTATGACAAAGGTGTACAGATAGATGGTTATACGTTTTGTTTTCATTAAAATTGACCGTGAATCTCTCATACCCACATAATCACAAAAGGTGAAAAAAAAAATACAAAAAGTTAAACTACCCATTATTTGATCAATACAAATAAATCGACTCTTTTAAATATCTTCTCACGAAAATGTTTTCTTTTTATATTTTAGGGTCTGTTTGATTGCAAAAATGAAAAATTGGTGGAAAGAAAATGAATTCTAGGGAATTGAATTGCTTAGAAATTATTATACTGTGAATTGTAATTAATTGTGTTTGATTGATATAATTTTCTACCTGAAAAATGTTGAAAGTTTGGTATTCGTTTGACTTCGTTTTTCATGAAAATTGTTCATTAGAGTGATAATTTTTTTTTTTACAATTGAGTTTAGAATTTGTTCCAATTCCTAAAATAAAAAAAATTATTATACCGGATACCATTCGTTTGATTTTATTTTTTTTTTTTGCATGAAAATTGTAAATAAAAGTGATAAATTTTTTTACCAGCGTGTCTAACATTTTTTCCAATTGAAAAAAAAAAGGTGGAAAACCAAAAACCACCAAAACAACAAGAAAGCATTCTCATTCAAAAGTGGGAAGAGAAGAAAATGAATTACATGGAAATTGGAGGCTATCAAATACACTAAAACTTGGAAAATTAGAGCTTTCAAATAGGGTGTTATAGTGTTTTGTTCGAGGAAAAACAATTGACTGATAAATTTAGTGAAAATCAATGTGTGTGTGTGTGTGTTTTTTTTTTTTTTTTTTCTTTTACAATAGTTTTATAGGTATGTAGCCATAGGGTTTGGTAATGTTAGAGCCTATTTATTTTTTATTTATTTTTAATTAATGCTCCTTTAGTCCTTTTTAGCTTAAGATCAAGGTCCAGACTCTAATCGTGCCCAACTGCCCTGAACGGCTGTAGCATGTTTCTAGCAACTTTTATAAGTAAAAAATGACCCATGCGACATGACTTTTAAGATAAAAAATTGCTTTTAAATTTGTTTCATTAATTTTATTAAAGTACTTCTAATTAAAAAAATTTTTAGAGGAGATTGACCTAATATGGTTGTCTCTGAAGGCTCTTTTGAAAGAAAAAACTCTTTTAGCAATTAGTTTTAAAAACTAATGAAGGTAGATTCATCGAGAAAGTCTTCTACAAAATTCAGGAATCTTGTCAAATAGGTCATAGGACGATTATCCGGTGCTTTCATTAAAGTATTTAGCCAATATGTGATTTTTTGAGTTTTGATGCTAGTTGTAATTGTCAACTAATAATTGTTAACTTGTTATACGGGTCTTGTGGTAGTTGCCATTATTTCAACTTCAAAAGTATATATTTAATTCGTTGTAGTTATAAAATTGGGTAAATAGCACACAACATCTCTACCTTTCAATGTCATTGTGCAGAACATCTATACCTTTCATTTTTTGGCATTTTCACCATTGTCTTCCACTTTTCATTGCACAAAAGGTCATTTTAAACCTTTTTTCAATAAATGATGATTTTACCCTCATATTCAAATAAAACAAAAAAAGAAAAAGATGAATAATTGATTGCAACTATAGTCTTTTAAGTTTTTTTTTTAAAAAAAAAATTATAAAGGAATCATAAATTCTCCACCACCTTCACAACCTACTAAACTGCCACCTGTAGATCCACACAATATCACCTTTCGACCACCACGCCTACCGGAGTCCACCATCACCAACCTCACATAACTCATCCATCGTCCTCCCCACACGAATTTGAAGATTGGAGCACTAAGATCCACCAATTATGGTTAGATGGCTCTCTGCGTGCATCGCGTCCGAGGGAGAGTTTTGGACCAAAAATTGAAATGATTGGGAGAGATAATTGGTTCAATTAGATACACATTGTCATTTGGGTTTGTTGATGGTTCAATTGATGCCAATTTGGGGATTTAATGTTGTGGGATGCATGAATTGAAGGAGCAGAGTTTGGCAAAATGGACGTCGTCATTGTCGAATGTCTAGATTACAGTAGAATGATTTGAGACGGATTTAATTGATGAGAGGCCATGTATAGGTTTGTCGAGGTGAGGGGTAACCATCGGAAGAGGTGCGAGACCGTGAGTGGCGCCGAAGTGGGGTTGCCGTGAAGGGTTGTATACGACAGTTTAGTATTTTAGGCTGCAAATGTGGCTGTTTTCGACAATTTTTATGATAAATATTGTGGGAGAGAATGTTGGGAAGAGTGAAGCGAGGCTAGTGGTTGTGGAATCCGGCGGACCTGGTGGCCAAAAGGTGGCGGCTTAGTGGGGTTGTGACAGTGGTGAGGTGGAGAATTTAGGACTTATCTATAATATTTTGAAAAGTTTAGAACTATGATTGCAATTAGTTGTTTATTTTTTTTTTCTTTTTGTTTCATTTAAATAGGATGGTAAAATCGTCATTTTCTTGAAAAAATGGTTGAAAATGATATTTTGCGAAATGAAAGGAGGAAGGTATGGGAGAAAATGCCAAAAAATGAACAGTGAGAACGTTTTGCACAATGACATTAAAAGGTAGGGATGTTTTGTGCTATTTACCCTTATAAAATTCGTAGTTGAATTTTGGTTGGATCGACTAATTCGTCTATGACGTGCACGGATCATTTCATCCCTTCTACCAGCGACGTTCTCATGACCTTGGCCATGTCAAACCCTTCTTAGATGAGTAATTAATGGCAATAACTTATAGAAATTATTTTACCATAAATTATTAAAAATACAAGTGAAATTTGTTAGAATTACGATTAGCGTACCCATCACCTACCTCGTGTGGCACGTTTTCATAGCTAAATCGGATTACCCAAAACTTCGAAATCTTCCAATTTGTCAGCATTTTTTTAGCGGGGCATTGCAAGTACTAGGCAGCCACTTGCTTGCTTGCTTCCGTATCCAAATCACTAAAAGATTTGAAAATGATAAAAAATATATTATATAATTAAAGGAAAATGATATAAGTACGATTTTCTCCCCTCGCCGATCACAGGGGCGACAAGTAAGGGCCCATGACCCTGCACGTGTAGCTTGGTTGATAATTAATGTCATGTTTGATCCACATTCTTTTATATTCATTTTCAACCATACAATCTTCAATAAAATAATATTAAACGTAAATTTAAATTGTTTCTTCTATTTTAACCACATATTTTTCATCACTTCACTGTTTAAAACGTATTTTTTCCTTAACAATATGGATCTATTTTAATTTCAATACATTTTTTATTTTTTTCTTTTCAACTACACATTTTTCAATAAAGTAATATTACATGCAAATTTAATTTTTTTTTCATTTTTTAACCGTACATTATTTCCAAATATATTTTTCTCAAAATTACATTTTAATAGAGCCCAAACTAAATATGCATATTTGTGGAATGTGATTTCCTCTCATTATGGACATTTTATTCAAATGGTAAAGGATTGGTTTTCAATAAAGTCATTGTTTGCCCCCATTTTTGAGAATTTATAAATTTTGAAATAATGATTGATAGAAGAATGCGTTGTTGAAAAATAATGAAATTTTTTCGATTTGTGTGTAATATTATTTTATTTGAAAAATGTGGTTAAGATTAAGAAAGAGATTTTTTTTTTTTTTAAATTTTAATGATGGCCAAACATGGGAAAATTTTGATTATGTATTTGATATAGATTTGCCCTTTCCAAAAAATTATAAAAATTAAAATTAATAATTAATTTTAACCAAACATTTCAATGGACTCACAACTTTTTCAATTCTTCGATCATTCATTTTATCATTTTTTTTTATTATCAAAATCTACTTAAAAGTTTAATTTTTAGTAAAACAAAATAGAAAAATAGTGATTTAACTATTGTGGGAATAAGCTCCGTGTACACGGGAGATTGCCAAAGAAGTGTACAGGGACTGAGATGCCGAGATGGCAATCCCCGATTGAACGTTTTTAAATTTTTGACCAAATTCCAATGAAATGTTGCCAGCAATCTGTAACTCAATCTGACAAATCTAATGTACACATCGCATGGTTCACTATTGTAATGGCGCGCGCCTGGTGAGTAGAATAATTACTCAAAAACCAGTCATTATGGATGGTTAGGATTCTATGTACTCAATCCAATTGTGTCAGTCAAAACCCATTCAATTGAAGTTACATATTGCTACCATCATCAAGTTTTAATTATGGAAAAAACATAGGTAACTTGTGTATCTTAATTGTTGTCGTGTTTCATTGTAACATTATTAGGAAATGAGTTTGACATTGGCCAATGCTCGTGAGCCTGTTACTGATTATAGAGCCTAGCATATGTGACCTTAGTCGAGTGTTGATTTAACATTCAAGTTGAGCGCAGACCATGTAGCCTCAGCTCAAGTTATACTAAGCTTGTATCTTATTTAAGATCATTGTTGTGATTTGACGTAAATCATTACATGTAGAAGGTTATTCAATTATGCTGTACATAGTCATAAATCATAAAACAATATTGTTTATCAGGTGCCCATCACTTGGATTTGCGTCCGGCGACTGCTCAGGACCCTGATTGGCTGGTCGAGCAGAGGACGGCTGCAATCGAGTTGATCAAAGGCTGGCTAGAGGAGTATTGTGAGAAACGAAAGGCAACTTTTGACATGTAAAAGTGCAGATTGGTAAATTCCACTTATTTAAACCTTTGATGGCATTCGTGTATCATGTATGTATTCGATAACATGGGGCCGTCAAAACTCAAGGACACGCGTTCTACTAACTCAACTCAGGTCGAGTTAGAGTAAGTTGACTAGGAGTCAAGTTCCACGATTTAGTCTTGTGTGGTGCAACTCTACCCATTTTCTTTACTTGTAACTTTTGAAGTCAAACTTAGCTGAACTACCGGAGTTGATATACTCCATGAATAATTTCGTTGTTTGGTTTCATGTCAATTCTCCAACTCATATTCAGTTATGCACGTTATTGTGATTTAAAAGTAGTAGATAAAATGTCCTTTAGCAATTGCAAATCAAATCTTGAAATTAAATCAAAATTGAGTAAAGAAAGAGAAAATATCAGGTGATGTTACCTATGAAAATTCAAAATTGCAAAAATGTGCTACTGTGATGTTTCATATATATATATATATATATTGCAAATCAAATCTTGAAATTAAATCAAAATTGAGTAAAGAAAGAGAAAATATCAGGTGATGTTACCTATGAAAATTCAAAATTGCAAAAATGTGCTACTGTGATGTTTCAATGACATGAAAAAGGGCAGAAAACCCGCTGATTTTCCCTCTGGCGTGAGAATCAGTATATATATATATACATACTAGGTGCAAGCAACGTGCAATGCACATTTGCTTAGTTTATATTTAATAGTTTTGTTTAAGAATTAATTTGTTATTAATACAGATGTAATTTTTTGGTTAATTAAATAATTAATGATGTAATGTTTATGTAATTGATAAATAATTAAATAAAGTGCTTCTATCTGTTGTCTCCGACCCAAAACCACAAACATAAAATTCAAAGTTCATATTATGCACAATAATATTATACTATATCTAAAAACAAATGACAAGAAAAAGATGCCCTAAATGGAAATACATTTTGAACATCCAATGACATTAACATCTATTAGGCAAACTTCAGTTAGCTTCGTATTCTTATTTTTGTGTCTACGTGTCAAAAGAGTCACAATCATTATTTATTTCATCTGACTTACATTGAGGAAGTACCTCTCTTTGAGTTTTTCACCTTCAAATACACATATGAAGTCGGTACAGCTTGCCATAGAACTATAGTCTACAGAGGGTATGTGGGATCGCGAGGTGTAATCTTCGTTCTCAGTAAGCTCACCTATTACATTGTGCTCGAGATGGAGGAATATGAGGTGGGCGGGAACTGCAAGTGAGAAATGGGAGAAATAGACTATTTCCTTCCTCTTTGCCCTATTTTGAAACTGCTTCTATCTCTTTTCCCTCGAATCGGTCGATTTTTTTATTTTCTGTAAAGCTTATGTGAAACAGTAGCCTGTAAGTCCAACATTTCTCATGAATTGATTGCTGGATTTGAATGGATTAAATTGGATGTCTCCAACTCTCCATATATTGCTTGTGCGAGAGAAAAAGATGATTATTGCGCCCATGATTAATCCAACTAAGATGATGGGCAAGCACAGCCGGGCCCCAACCCCCGACCACTATGATTTGTTGGGGGCGTCGGCCATGAAAAGGAGGAAAGAGTTTATCCATTAAGGTTTTTCCAGTGTTTTGAAAATCGACCCGGAAAAGGTCAATGGTCAATGGTCAAAAGGTTCAATCGGGGTTGAATCGGATGCAATAAATACATACAAAAATAATAAAATAATATATATTTTTTAAAATTTTCATATTAATAATTCAAAGTAAATATATTTTTACTAATTAGATTCATTATCCTACAATTAGTCTCAATACTAAAAATTAAAAATCAATATGTTAAAATAGTTTACCTTGTTAAATTAAAATAATTTAAACTTATAGAAAATGATATCTAACATTAATATATTAATAATCAAGTGTAATTTAAGTTAAATTTGAAAATTAAATAAATGAAAGAATGAAGGTGAATATTACAATTTAATTAGTTGTTATTAAAAATCAAATTAGTCAAACATACATTTGAAAATGATTTTGATGAGTATTTTAACATTTTTTTGGTTTTATATCACCATCCCACATTGGAAGTTTATGAAACATTTGGAGAGAAGTGCATCTATAAAATGAGCATGACATCCATTACTTCTCCATGGGCCTTAGAATTCTAAATAAATTTTGAAACCTATTTATGAAGTTAAAAATTTTTAAACCAAAAAAAAAATCGAAAATCGGGACCGGTTTGACGGGTTTTAACTTTTAACCGATTTTGAAAATAATAAAAAATCGAACATAATTTGGCCCGGTTCCCAGTTTTTCCGGTCAAACCGGCCGGGCTGGGCCGGGTTGACATCATTGGATTTTTTCAGTCATGAAAGATTTAAGGTTTTTTTCGGTTTTTGGGAGTTGAGGAGGCGGGGACTTCTTGTGTAAATTTGATATGTTAAGGTCCTTGGCTGCAATTTAATGATTAGAGTTAAATTTTAAGTTTTAGCCCCTACGGTTTTAAATAAATTCAAGTTGGACCCTAAAGTTATAAGTTTTCCGTTAAAATAAGAAATTCCGTTAAACCAAGAAATTCTGTTTCATAGCCACTTTTTATATATAAAAAGAGATATATTGTAGAGAGACTTTGTAAAAGTTGAAAGAATTAATCTACGCAGCAAATACTTTCATCCTTTAAGCCTATATATAGAGTTTACATTGATGACGTAATCCAAAGTTCGAAGTAGTGTTCTATTTCAAATTGTCGAATGTGAAAGGAGGTGTGCTTTTATTTATTTTGTAAAGTGTGGAAATTTAGGAAATAGTTTACGATTGTTAAGATACATGAAATGTTAGTGAAAGGTCACATATTAAATGAGTTCGACTTCTACTGTCCCGTATAAGGCTGGTCGAGGTTGGCCCGTTGCACATGGGGTTTTGTCGACACTTTGACCAACCCCTCAAACGTCTTTTATAGTTTACCACGAGCATCCTTGCCCTCTAATGGGGCTTCTTAGGATCGAATATCTTTGATGCCACATGAAAGTACTCAATTATTTTGTCAGGTTTAGGATTTAGTACTATATGATAGTTTCACATTTTTCCATTTGATTAATATTTTGCTTATGATAACTCTACAATTAATATATTAACTTAGAATTTTTATTATGGTTTTTTTGATATTTCGTAATGGACTAAGATTTTGTATCATTGTAAAAATAAAATCACGAGTCTTTTGAAAAGGGTATTTGATGAAATGAAAGATTTGAATCAACGAGTATTTTATGCCTAGCTTTCTATAAATTCACGAGCGAATCAATATAAACTAGAGATTTGTTCGTAATTTCCATATTATCATGCTTTTGTACCGATACTTTACGTTCGTGAATATCATAGATGTATTCATCTTGGAAACAACATGTTAGAACCGTGAAGTACAATGGAAGGATGCCTGTGATCACGTATGGTATATCAAACAACATATTGTTGGCCAAAGAGAATGATGCAGCCACTATGGGAATTATCACTTGTTTTGGTAGTGCTAGGATTTTAGTGTTTAAAGATAGATTTTAGATTTTTCTTTAAATATGGTTTTAATTATGACAATTTAATATCTTAGGTTAATATTTATGTATGATAAATAGTATTTTCTTTTTAGAAATGATTCTATTATAAATAAATTCGTTACAATCTTTTGAAATAAGAGGATTTTGAGGAAATGAAAAACTAAGGGGATTGTTCTCTTCGTGTTTCAGTTTTTAGTTTATAGTTTTGAATTCATTTTGAGTTTCTATTTTGAGATTGTTGAAAACACGTTCTTTTTGTCAATTTGAAAAATTGTTTTAAAAAATAATAAAATCCATTTACATTCTTCCCCTCCTCTCTCTCCCCCGCCTCTTTCTCGTCTCCCTTCCCCTCTTCACTGCGACAACAACTTTTCTTCAGTAAGACACGCGTCTTCACCGCTGTAGAACCGCAAGAAACACTGTGAGCGGTACTTTGCCGCCATCGCACACAACAATTTCATCAACAACTGAAATAAACTAAAGATTATTCTTTGGCTATCACATGGAGATCAGATGATTATGAACAAATCAAACCCCCTTGCTCAAATAACACTGTCAAACTAATTTTTTCCCATTTCTAACACTTTTTCTTTGCTAATCTCGGTACCCGAAAAGCACTCTTCAATCCCTTCATGAATCTTTGACGAAAACTCATCCTTGTTTTTCCATCAAGTGAATCTTGAGAGGAAGAATAGCTTACACCGACACTATTTCTCACATTATGAAGACTAATGGAAGAAATCGAACCAATCTGCCCCCTTTCTATCCTATTCTCCGAGCTTAAATGAAAACTTGCAGACCTCCCCAAATCAGCCCTATTGGTAATAATTTCTGATTCATTCAAAAGTTTCCTCATGCCACTCAGTTCTTTCTCCAAGCACTGAACACGTGAATTTGTGGAATTCATCACTGCCTTGAGCTCTGCCACTCGATGCAGCACTGCATCGCGCTTGAGAATTGAGCCAAGTGTCACAGCATCTTCAGTTTGATGTTTGTGATCTTGGTGACCAACAGTAGAGATGATGGAGCGCCGAGTGTTCAGTTGTTCAACAAACATGACGTGTACAACAAACCTCAGTGGCATTCTAGGATTCTGTACAGCATGCATGAGAATCTTGGAGGATAAGGTGCTGCAGTCTACATAAGTACACAGTTCTGTTTTCTGGTCCTCTGTCATTTTAACATTGTGTTCCTGCATAATGTAAATAATGGCTCATTTAGGTCCACAACACAACAATGAACAACCAACAATTCAACTACTTAACACTCCTTGTTCTTATTCGATACTCTCCAATCCAACAAATCAAACATGTTGATGCACAAGATAAGGTTCGGATCTTTCCAACAAATTTGAAAATGAAATGCAGATCAATTCATAGACACCATAGATAAACAGGAGTACGAGTATCATACCTTGAGGTAGAGGTCAATCATTATATAAAGAAGGTCTTGACATTCGATCAACCGTTGACTTGTTGACTTCAAAATTAATTGAAAATCCTCAAAACAAAGTTTCCTAACATCGTGTAAACAACTTGTAACGGCTTCCACATCTCCCATCAAACTTAAGGCCTCGATGCACCTACTAACAAGACAAGCTGTTGTTTCAACCTCTGGAAGCAGTGAAAAACAAGATCGCAATACAATAGAGACATACTCCAGGTTAACAGCGATAACAAGACGAAAATAGTTTTCCGTTTTCTGACACAAGTTCTCGTCTCTCGGTCCTCTAGTTTCTGACATATTCAGCAACTTGGCGGCTATTAAAAGCGAGGCAACATTAAATGGAGTTATGGAAATACGGGCCCCATAGCAGAAGTTTGTCACCACAGAAAATGTCTCGGCCGTTATATTTAACGGGAGGGAGAAGGTTGCTTTGGAAAATTCTATCAGCTGTCGTTCCAAATATCCACTCCTTGCTATCAAACGATCCTGATACAGAAGAGTAGAGGAAATAATGAATGCACACATTAGAGATACCCTCAATTTTCTTGCATTCATTTATTTACGAAAACTTGTAGAAATATTGATATTCCTTTTACTTCGAAACGTTTTCATGGCAAAACGGGAGATAACTTAAAGTAGATTAGAAGATTGTAGCAGAAAACGTGAACCAAAAGAAAAGAACCACAGAATTCATATTAACGCCAAGCTTGATTAACTGAAAATTATCTTCTTATGACTTGCAAAAACTATTTGATTGTGTTTTTAATTTGACTATCACCATTAGAAATACAGCCAATCTCTTTGAATATGTTGACAATCACCCCTTATAATATTAAAAGTGCCACAAAATACCCTCGATAAGGGTTTACTTAACAAGGATTCACGAACTGGGATGCGGGTTAAGATTTTCATCCAACTAGCTCCAATTTTCCCACTAATGTATTTAAATCAGAAAAGATTGTACAATTTTGCAATCTCTTTATTATCCCTCAAAACTTCAAAGATTGTAAGGTTGTTTACTTTAGGATAATCAGTATATGGGAATGGTAATGAAAGTTTGAACGTCAACCATAAAGCCTCTGATTCTCTAACAATAATTGCTGAAATCATAACAGTCAGAAAACAACTAATGGAATGAAAAAAAAAAAAAAAAAAAGAAGCAACCTTGGTCATTTCATAAATCATGGCAATTTCAAGAATGAAATTCCACTCACAAACTCATGGCAACTAAAAAAAGCAAACTTGACAATCCCAAGATCCTAGCAATGAGGAGATAGAAAATCCTATAATTCATGGCAATTATGAGAATGAAAATTGCACATATCGTGGCAATGCATTCTACAATGAAAGGTTATTTTTTCCATTTTATACTGAATTCAAGTCATTGTTTTCGAAAATTTTCTCTCGATATCTCATTCTAAAATTGATTAATCTTTCATTCATATGTAAAGAGCACCATCAATTTACCTTGTGAAGCCGGAAACACGAATCCTGGATGTGTATAATTACATCTGGTTCACGGCAAGTAGCCAACGACCTTAGATAAAGAAATCATTTATCATAAAATTATAACGAGCAAAATGGTACTAATATTAAACAAAATAAACTACGGAAATCGAGAAGAAAAATAGTGGAAAAATTACCAAGCTTCCACCCGTCTATTTTCAGGGGTAGAAGATGCTGTTGAATCCGGTGAGAGAGAAGGAATGGTGGACAAATCATCATCATCTTCTTCTTCTTCTTCATAGATAATATTGGAGACTCCCAATTCATTCCATCCTCTCGGTACCAATTCCATTATTCACAAATTATGCAGTCTAACAGTGTCTCTATTTAGGGTTTTGGGAAGGTGGGACGAAAATCCCACTGGTTTTAATTTGGTTTGCGCATTTACGGCTGACATGCGATAAATCATAAATGCTCGCCTTAATTTTTTTTCCTCGTGAGAATTCAATTCGTTTTAATTCTTATTTTTCCAGAAATTTTCTTTGCTTTCCAATATTTGGGAGCAGGAACTGGAAAATCTGAACTGAAATGAGACTGAGATGCATCGCAAGGATATCCATCGATGCAAAATTCTTGATGCTCTAGACATGCACAGTATTTGGTTAAAATTTAGGCAAACTGGATGAATCATATTTTAATAACACAATTTACGAAATTTACAACTTTTCAATAATTTTTTTTTTATTTTTTTATCTTACGAAGTGATTGTATCTTTTAATGAATTTTAAAAACTAATTAGAATTAGGTGTTCTCAACTCCTCGTTTAAACAATTTAATTAAAATTTAGATATTTGACTTATAGATTTAGGGTCTGTTCGGTAGGGATTAAAATCAGATTAAATTTAAAAAACTAACCATTATTGTTGACTTTTATTAGACAAGTGGGACTCAATAATGGTTATATTTTCAATTTTAATTAGATTTTAATCCCTACCAAACGGGGCCTTATTTTATTAATTTTAAGAATTTAAAAAGATTTTTTGTGAATTCGAGCATATACATCTATAAATACTTAGAAATCTCGGCCTAACCCTTCACACGTTTCATTATTTTTGAGTCCATATATATCTTTCTATATATAAAAAGTGGCCATTAAACGAAATTTGTTGGTTTAACGGAAAAACTAACGGAATTTCTTGATTTAACGGAAAAACTAACGGAATTTCTTGTTTTAACGGAATATCTTTTTTCACCCCTCCTTACTTTCAAAATTATAATTAAATAATAATAAAAATAAATTAGCTTTTGATAATTCTTTCAAACTAAAATATCTTGAGTTAACTTATCCGAATCGACTTTTTCTCAAATCTGATTTATGTATCTAATTACGATTTATCCAACGAAACCAATATTCATATATTTACGATAACTCCATCAATATCTAAATATTTGACACAAATAAAATATAATTTGATAAATGTATCATTTAGTCTTTAACTTTCAAAATATTAAAATATAGTATATAAAAATTGAATTATATTTTATGAGAATTTTTGGGGTATTACATTCTCACCCCCTTAAAATATTTTCGTCCTCGAAAATTTACCCGTCACTTACCAGTACTAAGTCTAACACATGATATACATATATTATCGTAATACATATCATACGTTAACGATAAAATGAATTGCATTATTACTTAAAAAGAGTAAAGACTTAAGTCATGCAAAAAGTTTAAGCCTCAATTTGTTTCTCATTAAAAACCCATAAAAATGAAAAATATGACCGTTACCCATCACATCAATCTATCAATTTTGAATTTCTATCTCTTGTGTGGGGTCCAATAACAACTATATTTTTCATTATCATTCTACATTAATGAGAATCAAATGGAGCCTAAGAAAACTCATCTTCTTACCTCTTAACATACATTGAGTTTTCTGTTTGTGATTTTGGGTTGGAGATGACAGAGAGAAGCACTTTATTTAATTATTTATCAATTACATAAACATTACATCATTAATTATTTAATTAACCAAAAAAATTATATTTTTATTAATAACTAATTAATTTTTAAACAAAACTATTAAATATAAACTAAGCAAACGTGCATTGCACGTTGCTTGCACCTAGTAAAGTTAAAATTATTTATATTGTTGACAAAATAGAAGAACTTAATAGAAATAAATAAATAATTAAAAACAAGAGATCTGCTACATTTACAGTCATTAAGAGCTGTAAATTTTACAACCCACTCACATGAACGTGGGGCCCACTCTAAAATTCTATTTATTGACTAAACATGTTTTAGTGTATATATTTATCGAGAGAATAACCACTCTAAAATTCTACACTGGATATACGAAGAGTCTTAAGTAATTTATTATAACTTCCAATAATTCAGAAAAAAAGTTATTTATTTTGAAAATATATAGGAATTTTGTTTTGTATCTTTTATTTGATAGAAATTATTTTTGACTAGCGTGTCAGAATTAACCTCATATAATCATCAAATCCTTACCCCTATAATTTAAGAGAAAATTACTTGAAATAATATTTTTTAAGTTTTAATTTCATTAATCAGACTTTAATTTTTTTTTCTTTCTAAAATTAATTGGTCAAATGAAAGGAACTTACATGTCACGTGATCACATGTCATATTAAGAGTCATATTGCAGTTACTGTTCATAAGCCGCAAGTCGAGCCGGCTAAGTCGTTTTTTTTTTTTTTTTTTTTAACATTTAATTTAGTATTTTAGGTTACAAATATGCATTTTAGGCGATTTAAAATTTGTTTGAAATATTGAAGTGCGGCGATGATAAATATATGATCGATAAATTTTAAATATAAAAAATAATGTTACATTAATTGTGAAACGTAAAGTTATGATTGTTTATGTTTTTTTTCAATCTCAACTTCATTTCAATGTCCTTTTTTCGAATTTTAGTTTTCCTACAACATTTGATTCGATATTTCGCGATATAAATATCAATTTGGATGATTTAAATTTTTATAAAAATAAACTTACAATGTGATAATAATAAATATATTGTTCATTAAGTTTAAATATAAAAATTATCTTAAATTATTAAACGTAAAATCATAATTGTTATTTTTTCTTTTTTACTCACCCTCAACCTCCATACTTACATTAATTTCTCTCAATTTCATTTTTCTTCAGTTTTTATCTTAAATTCAGTCGATTTAAAAAAAAAAATTACGTTTGATTCAATATTTTAAGTTACAAATATACGTTTTAAACGATTTAAAATTTGTTGGAAATCTTAAATGCGGCCATGATAAATATATGGTCGATAAATTTAAAATATAAAAAATAATTTTACATTAATTGTGAAACATAGAGTCATGATTATTTATATTTCTTTTCAAACTCAACCTCATTTCAATGTCTTATTTTTTTTACAATGTTTGATTCGATATTTCGTTATATAAATATCCATTTGGATCGATTTAATTTTTTTTTTCAAGAAAACTTAAAATGTGATAATAATAAATATATTGTCATTAAGTTTAAATATACAAATCATCTTAAATTATTAAACGTAAAATCATAACCGTTAATTTTTCTTTTCCACCCACCATCAACCCCTATACTCACATTAATTTCTCTCAATTTCATTTTTCTTCAATTTTTATCTTAAATTATTAAACGTAAAATCATAATCGTTAATTTTTATTTTCTACCCACCCTCAACCCCCATACCCACACCAATTTTTCTCAATTTCATTTTTCTTCAATTTTTTTCTTAAATGCAGTCGATTTTTTTTATTTTTACGTTTGATTCAAATATTTTATGTTACAAATATACGTTTTAAGTGATTTAAAATTTGTTGGAAATCTTGAAGTGCGGCGATGATAAATATATGATCGATAAATTTTAAATATAAAAAATAATGTTACATTAATTGTGAAACATAAAATTGTGATTGTTTATGTTTCTTTTTAATCTCAACCTCATTTCAATGTCATTTTTTGGAATTTTATTTTTCCTACAACATTTGATTCGATAATTCGCGATATAAATATCAATTTGGATGATTTAAATTTTTATAAAAAAAAACTTACAATGTGATAATAATAAATATATTGTTTATTAAGTTTAAATATAAAAATTATCTTAAATTATTAAACGTAAAATCATAATTGTCATTTTTTCTTTTTTACTCACCCTCAACTCACATACTCACACTAATTTCTCTCAATTTCATTTTTCTTCGGTTTTATCTTAAATTCAGTCGATTTTTTTTAAAAAATTTTTTACGTTTAATTCAATATTTTAAATTACAAATATACGTTTTAAATGATTTAAAATTTGTTGGAAATCTTAAATGGGGCCATGATAAATATATGATCGATAAATTTAAAATATAAAAAATAATTTTACATTAATTGTGAAACGTAGAGTCGTGATTATTTATGTTTCTTTTCAAACTCAACCTCATTTCAATGTCCTATTTTTCTTACAACGTTTGATTCGATATTTCGTTATATGAATATCCATTTGGATCGATTTAATTTTTTTTTTAAGAAAACTTAAAATGTGATAATAATAAATATATTGTCATTAAGTTTAAATATACAAATCATCTTAAATTATTAAACGTAAAATCATAACCGTTAATTTTTCTTTTCCACCCACCATCAACCCCTATACTCACATTAATTTCTCCCAATTTCATTTTTCTTCAATTTTTATTTTAAATTATTAAACGTAAAATCATAATCGTTAATTTTTCTTTTCTACTCACCCTCAACCCCCATACCCACACCAATTTTTCTCAATTTCATTTTTCTTCAATTTTTTTTCTTAAATGCAGTCGATTTTTTTTTATTTTTACGTTTGATTCAAATATTTTATGTTACAAATATACGTTTTAAGTGATTTAAAATTTGTTGGAAATCTTGAAGTGCGGCGATGATAAATATACGATCGATAAATTTTAAATATAAAAAATAATGTTACATTAATTGTGAAACATAAAGTTGTGATTGTTTATGTTTCTTTTTAATCTCAACCTCATTTCAATGTCCTTTTTTCGAATTTTATTTTTCCTACAGCATTTGATTCGATATTTCGCAATATAAATATCAATTTGGATGATTTAAATTTTTATAAAAAAAAAAACTTACAATGTGATAATAATAAATATATTGTCATTAAGTTTAAATATACAAATCATCTTAAATTATTAAACGTAAAATCATAACCGTTAATTTTTCTTTTCCACTCAACATCAACTCCTATACTCACATTAATTTCTCTCAATTTCATTTTTCTTCAATTTCTATCTTAAATTATTAAACGTAAAATCATAATCGTTAATTTTTCTTTTCTACCCACCCTCAACCCCCATACTCACACCAATTTTTCTCAATTTCATTTTCTTCAGTTTTTATCTTAAATTCAGTCAATATTTATTTTTTATTTTTACGTTTGATTCAATATTTTATGTTACAAATATACGTTTTAAGCGATTTAAAATTTGTTGGAAATCTTGAAGTGCGGCCATGATAAATATCTGGTCGATAAATTTTAAATAAAAAAAATGATTTTACATTAATTGTGAAACGTAGAGTCGTGATTGTTTATATTTCTTTTCAAACTCAACCTTATTTCAATGTCTTTTTTTCGAACTTTATTTTTCCTACAACGTTTGATTCGATATTTCATTATATGAATATCCGTTTGGATCTATTTAAATTTTTTTTAAGAAAACTTAAAATGTGATAATAATAAATATATTGTCATTAAGTTTAAATATACAAATTATCTTAAATTATTATACGTAAAATCATAACCGTTAATTTTTCTTTTCTACCCACCATCAACCCCTACACTCACATTAATTTCTCTCAATTTTATTTTTCTTCAATTTTTATCTTAAATTATTAAACGTAAAATCATAATCGTTAATTTTTCTTTTCTACCCACCATCAACCCCCATACTTATACAATTTCTCTCAATTTCATTTTTCTTCAATTTTTATGGTTAAAAATGGTAAATTTATGGCGTAAAAATGGATATTAAAGGAACTCAATGAGTTCTTATTATTTTAGGTGGATTTTGTGTTTAGATTTGTTACATTTGTCCACCCCAAATCTATGAAACTCCGGTACAGATCTCAAAATTAAATTTTTCTACATACCTTCTTTTTATTTTCCCTCTTAAATGTATTATTAACTACTTTTAATAAACATTCCAACACGAACATATGGAGAACAACTCTATAATTCAGACAACTACACATGAACACATCTTATACATAAAAACTAATGTTTTAAAAATCGACCCGGACATCAACCCGTAAAAGAGTAAAGCTCAAGGGTCAAAAGATCGAACATGGATCCACTTGTTTTTTTTCAAATAATTTTACAAAAAATCATCAAAATGAAAGCAAGTTTTTTGAAATAACAAAAAGTCAAAAACTATAACAGGAACTCATCCATACAATTAATATAAATAATTAAATAAAATCAATAAATCAACGTCTCGCTCAATCCAATTACGTAATGTAAAATAAGTCCATAATTTTAAGTAATTAACTATGTTAGTTTGAAAACTTAAATGGTTAAAATTTAAGAGTTTCACATCAGGTTGTTCTCAAATAGAAAAATGTCATATTATAATTGAATTCAAAAAGTACATTAAATATCAAAAGATCGAATAGTTAAATTTCATCTTCATCGTTCTCATCTAAAAGCCTGAATCCTTGATCATTCCGAATATCACTTGACATTTAACCTGAACATCAAAATGAACTTTCTTACATTGAGATATTTGACCTTTAATTCTAGCAATATGATACTACTTCATTCTATTAATTCCCTCACCTTTGAAGCTATTGTTGCAATAAAGATTCTCATGCAGGATCACTCTTTGCACAACTAGGAGATGTGGAACTTATAGATTGACTTCCTAAAGATTGCGTATTGCTATCCATCCTACATAAAAGCAATGAAATGAATATAAGTGTTATTCAACAGTAAAAGCAAAAATGAACCCATTTGGATTCCTAAATAAAGAATTATAGATACATATGTATGCTATTAAACGTTCAAATCCGTAGTCTGAAGATACATATGTATAAAGTTATAAAATTGTACAAAATTATTATTTTTACCATTGCACATAAGAATTATCAAGTATTTTAATATTTTCATTGGTCCCTTGTTAGCAAAGTAAAAGGCAAACAGAAAGGAACTCATTTGATTCAAAGAAACAAAATATGAAGCATCATAAATCAGAAAATCACACACAACTGAACCGCAAAAGCATATAAAAATTTGTAAATAAAGTTTCAGTAACTAAATAAACCAACAATTTCCCATCCAAAACAAAAATCATTATCTGACGAGAAATCTAACCTTACTGAAAGGATTGAAAAATGAAAACTCAATAGTCATAGTCTTCAAAAGAAGATGGTCTTTAAGGCAGTTGACGACTCAACATAGAAGAATGAGGAAACGACATAGAAGAATGAGAGGAGATGACATAGAAGAACGAGAAGAAATGGAGAATTTTGAAAGTCTAAAGGGTTTCAAATGCTTTAAAGCTTTGAACCGGCCAAACAGTATAAACCAGGTACGGGTCAATGGTTTTATAAAAATCGGGCGAGTCACCGATTTTTTAGGCAGGTTTTAATTTTCAGGTTCTAAATGCCTAATCGACCCAATTTTGGGCTTGATTCCCGATTTATCCGATTGAACTGACCGGGCCGAGCCGATTTTAACAACATTGATAAAAATTGTAAACATAGAAGCAACGACCAACAAGGTCCCATATGAAGCCATCTTTTTCCTTGACTCACACAACTTCAACGTCAAGACCATCTAGCTACCAACATGATACAACAAAAACACTTCACAGTGATCCAAACGTACAGATACAAACATTGCACCAACAAGCAGCTCGACAATCCAGAGACCATTTATACAGGAAGTTAACAAAAAGCAAAAGCAGGAGCAGTAGTTCAAGAGTTGAAAATATGTATTTTGAATCTCTTTTGCATGCTTATAGCCACAGTCCAGTACTTGAATCCCATCAGCTCTATTTGTCATACTAGATTTTGTTCATTGTACATATTAACATGTTAAAACCCATGTATCCAAGTGTGACATGTAAGATCTCTCATTTTTGTTTCATAATACTATCACCAGTGTATATACACGTGGACACATTTTATATAATCCAATGTAATCATCTTTTTTCAAGCATGTTTCGTTGTTCATTAAAATACCACATAACCAAATTTCAACATTATTAGTTACATTACATCACCCACTACACGTGCATTCACTAGTATTTATAAAAGATATTCACCAAGGACGAACACGGGGGGGCGGGTGGTCCGGGGGCACGTGCCCCCCAAACTTTTGAGTTTTTTTTTTTAAATTCGTGCTTGGTATCGATTGAAATCTAAATTTTAATCTAAATCAAAGTTAACAATAAAATTTAATAATATATTTCATAGAATCCATAACTGTTTTAACTTTGATCAAAATTTATTACAAATTTGATTTTAATTTCCACCAAATAAGGGCAAAATCACAATAAATTCGAATTTCGATAACATACTAATTTTAAAAATTCACCGACAATTGTACGCTAATCAAATCTACAAATTGCTTATGTAATTTCAAAACTTATTTCAATAACTACATTATGGGTATATCGAATAGTCCAAATAGATATAAAAAATAGTTAAAAATACGTTAAACGTGAGTCTTAAAGAAAAACGTCTAACTCGCATTTTAAAAAAAAAAATTCAATTATTTCATTAACATTTATTATTTTTGCGACACACCTCAATGTAATTTTCATCATTTTATTAGGAAACTTTATATGGAATATGACATCAATTTTTTTTGAAATTTTACATCCGAAAAAGTCGTATTCCATGTAAATTTTCGGATGCAAAATTACATGGGATATGATTTTTTTTTTTAACGTAAATTTTCGAATATAAAATTTATCTCAACTTCTTTGCAAGTTCGAGTGTGCCCCTCTAACTTTTATCTTCTGCGTCCGCCCTTGATATTCACAATCACATTCTCGAAAGTTTTTTTACGACTTTGTTAATTTTAAAATTGTATTATTAAGTCTATGTTTGAGCCATATTATTTTTTTTTCATTCTCATTCTTCTACTCATTTTTAACCACATATTTTTCAATAAAATAATATTTTTCATCACATCAATAATTTTTTTTTTTCAATCACATATTTCCAATTTCCAAACAAGCCAGGCCTATGACTTTTCAGAGTTTCCAGGCCCAATGTATTAAATCCTTATCCCATTCGTGCCATAGGCCCATTCTAAAACCCAACAACTACCTATTTATTCTGTAAACCCTATTGTCGTTATTTTCTCCACTTTGGAGAAACGAATCCGTACCGCAAAAATGAAGTACAACACGCGAGTCTCATCCTCCAGACGCAAGAACAGGAAGGCCCACTTCACGGCACCGTCGAGTGTCCGCCGTGTCTTGATGAGCGCTCCCCTGTCCTCCGACCTCAGGACAAAGTACAATGTTCGTTCTATGCCGGTCCGCAAGGATGACGAGGTACAGGTTATCAGGGGTACATACAAGGGTCGCGAGGGTAAGGTGGTGCAGGTTTACAGAAAGAAGTGGGTCATCCATATAGAGCGGATCACCCGTGAGAAGGTTAACGGGTCCACAGTCAATGTCGGCATCCATCCATCTAAGGTAGTCATAAGCAAGCTGCGCCTTGATAAGGACCGCAAGTCTCTTCTCGAGCGCAAAGCCAAGGGCCGTGCTGCAGCCGACAAGGATAAGGGCACAAAATTCACCGCCGAGGACATCATGCAGACCGTAGATTAATTAATTTAATCTTCGACTATATTGGTATTGTCGCTCGATTTTGCTGTTGGGTTTAATTGGTGCATGTCGATGAGATGAATTAAATGAAACTATGTTGTTCCTACTTCGTTTTTGGTTAGATTTTCGTACTAGGAGACTTTTGGATATTGATTATGCTTTATTTTTCGCATGGTTTAATGAAATGCTTATAGCTTGGGTTGTTAATTTTACTTGAATTGAATCATCATCTGTATGTTTGTTGGCCTTTTGTTGCTATTACTGTTTAATTTTTGCCAGTTCTAGGAATTTATGTTAAAGAGAGGAAGGTGGAACTGCTTTACTGTTTTTGTATTTTTTGGACTCAATTAGATGGTTCTGGAATTGTGATTTTGAAGCTGCTTGAGCTTTTTTTTTGTGTGTTCAACTAAACGCTGGTAGTTAAACATCACAAATTTTGGGTTCAGTTTTGGTATATTTCACTGTGATATAATAATTTTGGAACGTTAATATGCATAAATTATATATGCTTGTTTAATTTATCTTCGTTATTTTGTGATTCTTGATATTTGCTGTTGTTTGTATTACATTCTCGGCATGTCATGCTGATATGTGTGCTAGAATTGTTGTGTTATGCAGTGGCTATTTGCTTATTGGTACTTGATATTAAAATTACGAAACTCTTTGCATACTTTTGGTATATGTTGTGAATTTGTTTTTCTGAAGTTCAATTACCGTGCTTTTCGTTATGTAGACTAATTCGTAAATTAATTGATGCAACAAGTTTATTAGCATAGAAAGAAGTGTGAGTTGCGTTTCATTATAGGCTCCACTTTGTTAGTATCTGATAATGAAATGTGACACTGAAGACTCGTGGCTGAATGGTGATATGTAAATTGGGAAGAACTTTTATACTTGTTTATTTAAACAATTAGTTTACCTTCCTTTTTATGGGACCTATTAAGTCTCTCTCTCTCCCTCCTTTAGGAAGCGCAGAATGTTTGTGGCAACAACATATCCATTTTTCTCTAGAGATGCACGAGAATCAATTTGTCTCAACTACATTACAATGAGAGATGGCTTCTACCGTCCATCTCCCACCTCACAATCAAAGAAACTAAGTGTTTTACTCCTGTCCATGGATGATGAACTCAAACAAACGATAAGGCACTGTATAGCTAATCAAGAATTAGCCGACGTTGTTCATATTTTTGGTACTAGTAAGTGCTACCAGGTTAAGGTTGTATATCTAGACCTCTTTCAACTTAAGGGACAGTTACACGTTGTTCTGTTCTTATAGTTGACAGGTATTTTCCTTTTTGATAGTTTTCCACAATGCTTGTTCCAACTTGCATTCCATAGTTGCTTTATTTGTTATTTGGTCCCAATATGTTTTGTTTTTCTTTCCCTTAATTTTTTTATCTGCCCTCCTCGGTTTCCCATTTATTGATGGAAGATAGGAATGTCTTTAAGGATTCTTGGATAGAGGGCAAGCTAGGTTGTCATGGTTGTAGAAGGGGGATGGAGTGATGAGCGGGACATGAGGTAAATTGAGACTGATATTTGTAAAGAGGTGTAGGGTAGGGGGACTGTGTCATTAAAGAGAGGAACTGGGTGTTTGTCGAGTTAAGGGGTTCGCATTGTTTGGGGGTGGGGCGGAGGTACTTGAGAATTGGCTGGGAGTACTCGAGGATGAGGTTAGCGGTGATGGATGATTATGAAGGCAAGTGTGGTTGGAAAGATAAGAGCACATTTAAAACATAAATGAGTTGTTTCGCTTTGTCCAGTGTACTGTAAAACCTATACTTCATCCAAAGTTTGGTCTGAAATTGCCGAATTTAAATGTTTGTCGTCTTAAAATCTCGAAATATAACCTACCAACTGTTTCAATGGAAAAAAATGCGACGAGGGTAGGAGGAAAACTTGCTGTATACTAATAGCATATTTAAACTTGGAAAATTTTAGCTTTGAATGTTACAGATAGTACATGGAAAATATGATCTTGGCTTTTGGATCAAGATATTCTCCTCTTCCTATAATAGGAAAAAATATATTTTAATCTAAAATATGATGAACTTCCAAGTCCAATGCCACTTTAAATTCTGAAAAGTATATGTATTGCGTAGTTAGCTTAGGGTTTATCATTGATGCAACGGATTTCTCTATAGGATTTAGTTGCTTCATCCGAAGCATTAGATGAAAGAAGTTGACGTTACTGAAATAAGCATCGATTGGAATAAGCATACAGAGAGAAGTTGATGACCTAATTTACAGGTTAACGAAACTCATTCCATTCTATAGCAATTGCCAAAACACAATAGGTGGGAGTAAGTGGGATATGCTCAAGTAGTATACACGTACGAACTACAACTTTGCCTATAAAACAAATTGTAATGCAGAAAGATAAAATGGCAAATATTACAAAGAAGGAAGGTTTGATTAATCTATAAATTGCCCTCTTCTTAAAAAAATTTGTTGAAAGAATCTACACAAATATGATTCTATCTATCATTAGTATTTTCCAGGAGGGTTAATTTCACAAGTAGTTATCGAACTTATCTAAAAATTACAAAACAGTCATTAAAGTTTAAAACTTGCATAAACGGTCACTCAAGTTTCATGCGTTTCCACAAATAGTTACTGAAGTTTTAATTTGTTTCACAAACGGTCACTGAAGGACCATTATGATTTTAATTCAAACTTAAATTATCAAAATACGTGGATATAGAAGTTTAACCACCTCAAGTGCAATTTCTTGCTATTAAGTGTCACAATTGGAGTAAATTAGATGGAAATTGTAAAAATGATATTTTAATTCTCTTTTCGTCTATATACGTACAAGACCATAAATTTAGATATAAGATATAAATATTTTTCTATGTTTAAGTGTGATTGTACATATATTTCCTAACTTTTAATGCACTTTTATTTATTTTAGTTCACATAATAATATAGTGTATCCTTGTTTAAAAGAAATTTGCACTTGAGGTGGTCAATCATTTATGTCCATGTGTTTTGGTTCTTTAAGTTTGAATTAAAATCATAACGGTCTTTCAGTGACCATTTGTGAAACAAATTAAAATTTCAGTGTCTATTTGTGAAAGTGCATGAAATTTCAACGACCGTTTCTGTAAGTTTTAAATTTTAGTGATCGTTTTGTAATTTTTAGGTAAGCTCATTGACTGTTTATGAAATTAACCCATTTCCAGAATGAAGAGAGAATTATTATTTGAATCAACAAAAAATAAAATGATTAAATTCATTTACAATAAGGAAAATGAAACAAATCAAGAAATGTTTAATAAAATTTTTAATTGAATTGATTTTGACTATAAAAAAAGTCAGTTTATAATATTAGTACGATTTATCGTACTTGTCATGAGCATATGTATTTTACATATTATCACAAACCCTGAAGACAAATAAATGAAGGAGATGAGTGGAAAAATGAAAGGCACGATGGCAGCATTGTTTGGTGTGAAGGCTGCTAACTTGGGGGGTAGAGTACAGTGTTAAAGGTCCTCGTAGACGGTTTTTCTTTTCAGCTGTTGTCCATCCTGGGTTTTTCCTCGATAATATAGCACTCTATAGTTTTCTTTGTTGAGATATTTTTTCCCCATTCCTCCTAGGGATTTGTTGGATAGTTTGCTCCCATGCTCCAAACCTTGTTCTTCTTCTTTCATTGCGAGCTGGAAGCACACCAACAACTTGGGTTGCGTGATTCTTCTATGTTTTATGCTCTTCGCCGTGTTGGCGATTTTTTCGGTTCGGTAGAGAACTTTGATTCGTACGGCATGTTACGCTAAAGGGCAACTTTCTTTGTAGTTTTGTCAGGCAATTGCTTGTCTAGAAGAGCTATCCGCTCTATAATCTTGATGATTGAATTTAAGTGCCTATTTGTGCCAAATTATTTTTTCATTAATAGAAATAATCTGATCATTTTTTTCAAACTTGCATTTCCCACAAGACACGACAAAGTCAACAATTGTAGGCTGCTTACTGTTCCAACGAATCTATTTATTCTATTAATGTTCAACAAACAGACCTTAAATTTGTTTTTCTAGTCATTGAATTATTAAAAGGATAGAGCTACATGAACTCCCAAATATGTACACCTTTGTTGATGCCTACCATGTGTCAACAATTGAACTATTATTAAAAAAATAAAAATTGTTAAGATCAATGTAATGAGATTTGACAACTCATAGACGTGTAAACCTTTGTGTACATGTAGCATGACCCTTATTAAAAATGATATTTATGTATCATTAAAGTGATTTTCGTTAAAATGGTTGTTAATATAATCGACAATAATTGTAAGTTGTCCACGCTGTTAACTTTATTCATTTGGGACAAATCTATTCAAAGGGTTCACTAAATTTTTCATCATATTATTTGATGGTCATCGAACTTATAAAGAGGGTAATTGGGTGACCTAGACCTCCAACATTATCGTCCTTAAATAATATGTTTCAAATCCTATTTTATTTTTTTATTAATTTTAAAAGTGTGTGGAGGTACCAACATATTGAAATGACCAACGCACCCAATAATTCCTGTCACTAACAAGGTTATAATATTTTTTTTAAAAAATATATATATTATTATGTAGTACCACTCAATTTTATCAGTTATTCTTTTGATATTTTATTTAATATTTTGAATTAACTATTTATTTTTGTAACATCGCACAAACTACTATTTATCAGTATTCTAAAAGACATAATACGTGACGATGCGTGGTGCCAAACTATGGGTTGACGAGTTTAATCGATGCACATGCGTAAATTTTTTTTTCTTATTTTAATTTTTAGTAAATAAAAAAAAAATCAATAATTAAAAATAATACTCATCAAATATTTAAAACAGATTTATAAAAATTTTATAAAATTTCTAACAAAAAGATAAGTTTCAAATTGTAAACCAACCTTTAAATTTTAATTTAAAAGAATTGTAAATTTTAATAATAATAATAATAATGATGATGCGCGCCTAGACATGCATTTGCGGTCAACGATTGCTGTTGACCGCTAAATAAGACGCCAAGTCAAAACTTTGCTTGGCGTTATGCGGCACCTAATGGCGCCTTTTACACATTGTTATTTATATGCAAAATATATATTATTTGAATATACAATGTGTTTCACGTTACCGTTATTTGAAATTCTTAACTATAATTTGATGTGTTAATAAACTACATAGAGATAAGACTTCATTAAATATTCTAAAGGCATGGAAAACGCATAGAAATGATGATGAAAAAGCATAAAATAGTGCATACAAGACCCCGTAGTTGACTCTAAAAGAGAGAGAGAGAAAAAATGAAAAAAAGGAATGCAAAGACTTGCCTGCCTTAGGCTTGGGGGAAGAATCAATCCAACCTCAAGGAACCTACCCTTTTCACAGTTAACGCGGGAAGGCTAGAAAAAATTATTAAAGAGAACAAATTAAATTTTAACTAATTGTAGAAAATTTTCTTTAGAAATGAATTTAAGATATATCAACTTCATTTTAGATTATATATGGTTCAAAATGACGTGTTTAATACTCAAACTAGAAGAGCGGTTGATATAATTTTTTAAATGTTAAAGATGGCCTGTTTGGGCCGAATTAAAATTTAATTTTAATCTACACCAAACACGCTCTAGATTTTTAGTGGATTGTGATAGAAATTTTTGAAATGTGTGGTTAAAAAGATATGAGACCCATGAAAGGTGTGGTTAATATCGATTGTTTAACTTTGACTTAAATTAAAATCTGATTTTAATCTGTACTAAATAATGCCCTAATTTGAATCCCCAACAAAACCCAAAGCGTTGTGGATTCTTTGGAATATATAGACATTTGTTGATGGTATGATCAAAAGATTATTGAGTCATTCACGAGAAGTCAATTAAACATGATACTTCAATACTCCATGAATAATATGTTTGATCAACTTTTTTTTATCATAAAACAAAGTACTTTGAGCACACGTTTCCTAAAATAATAATAATAATCATAGAATGACATGGGCAATTTGATTTATGTTTCAAAAAAAAATAATTCTTCAATTATATATTCTTTAAAAATTCACTTGACACACACTTCTTACAACAATAATTTGGTCATGTTTGGTATACATTAAAATTTTTATTTTCGTTCTTCTACTTATTTTCAACCACACATTATTTAATAAAATAATATCTTTCATCACATCAATAATTTTTCATTCATTTTCAACCACATATTTTTCACTAATTTACTGTTCCAAAATAACGTGGCTCAAACCCACAGTTGATTTATGTTTCTTGTGTGGACCAGTGTGGTAAATCAACTTTAATAAAGTTCAGAGCCGGCAGCCCCACACGGACTGGTCTTTCAGTATTGATTTGGTCTTCTCAGTGTTTCAAGCGCGTAAGGAACCTTCCAAGACACACGCTTTATCCCCCACATGTAAAGTTTAACATAAACAAACTCCTTAATTTTGACTTAATTAAGAATAATTAATAACAATAACTAAAATCCCACGTTCACAAATTTACTTTAACATCAGATTACGAAAAATTAGACCCCATAAACACGAGAGAGAGGACAGGACCGTTACAAAATTAGCTATTTTAGCAATTTGCAAAGGTCTGCCATTCATTTATAACTTCTGTAGCCAAAAAAATCGGATCATCATATTTGAGAAATTTCTTTTCTTTTAGTACGCATTTTACTCATTTTGTACATTCAAGAAAACAAGTGGAAACTTCTCGAGAGGGAAGGGGATACTGCCTGGTAGTTGCTGCTACCTTTTGGAGTCTATAATAATAATGTGTTGAACGGAATCACTGGATCAAAAAAGAGCAATTAAGACGAAGAAAAATACAGGAAAGATAAGATTTTGTTAGGGAAAATGGAGAGTTTGTTAAGTGACAAATGGGAAGTGAAATCGAAGCATTCATCGGAGGAAGTGTTGCAGCGGTGGAGGACTCTTTGTGGAGTGGTGAAGAACCATAAACGCCGGTTTCGATTCACGGCCAACCTCTCCAAGCGTTATGAAGCTGCCGCCATGCGCAAAACCAATCAGGTCCCTCCATTTCCATTTGTTTTTTTCCCCCCAAAATTCTTTCATTAACTTGAGCCAATTTATGCTAATTTATAAATAGTGTCTGTATCCATTCTTTTTCCTTTTTGGGTTTATCCTTCAGTTGTTCGAGTTTAACTGTAATTGAGTAATCAAGAAACGATGCCATTTAAGAATGTGGCTGATTGTATTGTGTCTTGTGTAATATAGGAAAAGTTGAGAATTGCAGTCCTTGTATCTCAAGCTGCTCTACAATTCATACAAGGTGAGATTTTCATTTTCCTACTTAAAGATCGTTTTGGTGACCTAATAGTACGTAGAATTTCGATTGACTCCTTTTTATTGTATAATTGCAGGAGTGAAGCCAAGTGACTATACTGTACCTAAGAACGTTCAAAAAGCTGGTTTTCAGATTTGTGCTGATGAATTAGGATCCATAGTCGAAGGTCATGACATGAAAAAGTTAAAGTTTCATGGAGGGGTGTCAGGTATTGCAGATAAGATTGGCACATCAACCACCAACGGGCTGCCTACTGATGATGAAGCCCTCAAGTGCAGAGAAGAGATTTACGGGATCAATAAATTCGTTGAGGCTGAAGCAAAGGGCTTTTTGGTATTTGTTTGGGAAGCTCTGCAAGATATGACTCTCATGATCCTTGGTGTCTGTGCATTTGTCTCTCTGATTGTTGGAATAGCTACAGAAGGATGGCCGAAAGGAGCTCACGATGGCCTTGGAATTGTTGCTAGCATTTTGTTGGTGGTGTTTGTCACGGCCGGTAGTGATTATCGCCAGTCTTTACAGTTCAAGGATTTGGACAAAGAGAAGAAGAAAATCTCCATTCAAGTTACAAGGAATGGTTATCGACAAAAAATGTCCATCTATGAGCTACTACCTGGTGATGTAGTCCATCTTTCTATTGGAGATCAAGTACCTGCAGATGGTCTTTTTCTTTCAGGATTTTCTGTTTTAATTGATGAATCTAGTTTGACGGGTGAAAGTGAGCCGGTGATGGTCGGTGCAGAAAACCCTTTTCTACTGTCCGGAACCAAGGTTCAAGATGGCTCTTGCAAAATGCTGGTTACTACAGTTGGCATGAAGACTCAATGGGGAAAACTAATGGCAACTCTCAGTGAAGGAGGAGACGATGAAACTCCGCTACAGGTTAAATTGAATGGAGTGGCAACCCTCATAGGAAAAATAGGCCTCTTCTTTGCAGTTGTGACATTTGCAGTTTTAGTGCAGAAAATGATGGGCCGCAAATGGCAAGAGGGAACAACTTTAAGCTGGTCTGGAGACGATGCTTTGCATTTGTTAGAATACTTTGCCATTGCCGTTACCATTGTTGTCGTTGCAGTTCCTGAGGGACTCCCTCTTGCTGTGACACTGAGCCTTGCCTTTGCCATGAAAAAGATGATGAATGATAAAGCACTTGTGCGCCACTTAGCAGCTTGTGAGACCATGGGATCAGCCACTACTATCTGTAGTGACAAAACCGGGACCTTAACAACTAACCACATGACCGTGGTGAAATCATGCATTTGCATGAATGTCAAAGAATTGAGCAAACCAGGTGACGGTTCTGTTTTGCGCTCGGAACTCCCGGATTCTGTAGCAAAAACTCTGCTACAATCAATTTTTAATAACACTGGTGGAGAAATTGTTGTTAACAAGGATGGAAAATGTGAGATTTTGGGAACACCAACCGAAATGGCTATTTTGGAGTTTGGACTATCACTTGGTGGGAATTTTCAAGAAGAACGACAAGCATCTACACTTGTAAAAGTTGAGCCATTTAACTCCACAAAGAAGCGAATGGGTGTGGTATTGGAGCTTCCCGAAGGACGTCTACGAGCTCACACAAAAGGTGCATCAGAGATAGTTTTGGCTGCCTGTGAGAAGGTGGTCAACTCAAGCGGTGAAGTTGTTCCCCTGGACGAACAATCCGTCAATCATCTGAATGCTACCATCGATCAGTTTGCCAGTGAGGCTCTTAGGACTCTATGTCTTGCCTACATGGAACTGGAAAATGGGTTCTCTGAAAGTGACGCCATTCCTTCCTCAGGATATACTTGTATAGGGATTATAGGAATCAAAGACCCAGTACGCCCTGGAGTCAAGGAGTCTGTTGCCCTTTGTCGTTCAGCTGGTGTGACTGTTCGGATGGTTACGGGAGATAACATCAATACTGCAAAAGCTATTGCTAGGGAATGTGGGATATTAACTGATGACGGTATAGCAATAGAAGGTCCAGTTTTTCGGGAGAAGAGTATGGAGGAATTGCTCGAACTGATTCCAAAGATACAGGTATTTCACACACTAATCTACAAACTTGAAACTGATGATGGGCTCAAGTTCTGTTGTCTGAATGCAAGGCACAATATCATCTTCTTATTTCAAGTCAACATGAAATTAAAAAAATATATTATTTCCAGCTCCTAGCTCATGGTTTTTTACACTTTCTTAGGTAATGGCTCGTTCTTCACCGTTAGATAAGCATACACTGGTGAAGCACTTGAGAACCACTTTTAATGAAGTTGTGGCTGTAACTGGTGATGGAACAAATGATGCTCCTGCTCTTCATGAAGCAGACATTGGACTCGCAATGGGCATTGCTGGAACTGAGGTGAACTTTCGTTATCCTCTTTTTTGTGGTCCCTTGTGAATGAAACTATCCATGGAGTGAAACATTTTACAATCCACAGTGTTTTTAAATGGAGGGTTTAGAAGTGGGTTAATGGGTGGCTTGTTTAATGAGGAACAATTCTTATGCTTTCCTTTCTTAAGGGAAGTATATCCTTGTGTTGTTTGCCTATAGCATGTTGAGAAAATATGATTAACATTGCCCATAGAGTTTGAGGCATCTTATAAAAAAATTCTATCAGATCTACATACTTCAGTGTCGGTCAATGTTGAAAAATCAGGGCATGTAACAAGCGGACCAGACTAAAGAATTTTGTATGCATCTTACTTGGGATTATATGCTTCCGGGTCTATATTCTTTACCCACATGATCATAGAGGCCAGAGGGCATAGTTGATGGCAAGAGATAACGACGGCATATCATATTATAAAAATTATTACATTTTGGCATTAATAACAAAAGATTTTACTTAGTTGATCACAGTTGATGGTTGGCGCTGTTGTCTTTGTATGCCTTGCTGTAACCACCTTACATTCGGCAAACTTTTTGCTGTGTTCAGCATATTAATTTGTGATTATTTTTCTGAACACAGGTGGCAAAAGAGAGTGCTGATGTCATAATTCTGGATGATAATTTCTCGACAATCGTGACCGTAGCCAAATGGGGGCGATCCGTCTATGTAAATATCCAAAAGTTTGTTCAGTTCCAGCTGACTGTTAATATTGTTGCGTTAGTTGTAAATTTCACTTCAGCTTGTATGACAGGTAAGGAAGTTTGTTCAGTTTCTCTTCTTTACACAGTAATTTGAAACTTATAATTCGATTAATTCACATGCTTGCAAACGAACGGCATTGCAGGAAGTGCACCCCTTACTGCTGTTCAACTTCTGTGGGTCAATATGATTATGGACACATTGGGAGCACTTGCACTAGCAACCGAGCCTCCTAATGATGAACTAATGAAGAGATCTCCGGTTGGAAGGAAAGGAAATTTTATTAGTGCCGTTATGTGGAGAAACATCTTAGGACAATCCTTGTATCAGTTCCTAGTGATATGGTTTCTTCAAGCATATGGAAAAACGATTTTCAGACTTCATGGCTCCTCTGATTCCGACTTGGTCCTTAACACTCTTATTTTCAACTCATTTGTCTTCTGTCAGGTACTTCAGAAACTAATTCGAATTTGAATGTAATTGTTCTATTAGAAACGATATCTGTTCCTAAACGCTTATTGCTATCTCTGCAGCTCTTCAACGAGGTGAATTCCCGGGAGATGGAGAAAGTGAACGTGCTTGAAGGTATACTGGACAACTCTGTATTTGTAGGAGTTCTTGGTACCACTGTCTTCTTCCAGATCATAATAGTTGAATACCTCGGGACATTTGCAAACACGACTCCTCTTACAATCGTACAATGGTTCTTCAGCCTATTTATTGGTTTCTTAGGAATGCCAATTGCTGTATTCTTAAAAGGAATCCCTATGGAATAGTCATGAATTCACAAGGATGCGTTTCCTACAAACTCTTTACATCTATGTAAAGAAATGGACGGTTCAGTTCTTGCAATCTTCATCACTGCAAATATTGTAAGATTCAACATTTTCCTTTTCATTTTTTTTTTTCGTGGCAAGTTTATGGCCAAGGATCCTGTCAAGAATCTTTTAATTGAATTCAAATTTGTAAGAATAACAGTAGTATTCTTTATTCAAGTAGTTCTTTCCCAACTCAAGAATAAGTTACAAGTAGGTATCACGTCCCCATTCCTTAAACAAATGTTGTTATTAATTTACATGTAGGGGTCGACCAAGGTCCCACCGAAGCAGATGTGATGTTTAACAAAATAAAATTGCACGAATAACAAGTTAGCTTTTAACGTCACAAATCATCTAACGATCTAAATCTACGACAAAGTGTTACATGATCTTCAAATCCAGCCTTGTAAAGAGAGGTTATATTTTTTCATGTGAGTCGTGTTTAGAAACTTGAAACAAATAACGTATTTGTGACGATGTATCAAAGATTTAAAGAGAATATGAGCATAAAAGATTGATTATAATTATCCTCGTAGATTTTTCTATTAAAAAAATGGTGGATGCCATTGCCATGCCAATACTCTCTCTCTCTCTGCGCGGGAGATAAACAGATGTAAATGATGAATTGTGATCGTACAAATTGACCGGGAATAGGTGTTTACGTACGTCTCACACGTTTTTGAGGTGCAAGTTGAACACTGTTGGCATCGAAGCTGACAAAGATCCGCCTAATTCCCACAGTTTATCAAATCAAATTCTTCTTCTTATATACGCAACCTTTCTCTTCTCAAACTCTTGCTCTATCTCTGGCCTAAAAAGGCCAAACGTCCGATTGCTACAAGAGAAGGGTGCCCAGAAAATCTTTAACATTTGTGATAGTTCTTTTGGAGATTGGTTGAGGAAATCTTGGGATTAATTATTGTACATTTTGTAGAAAACTGTATTAGCGAGAGAAGAGATCCGAGTGGAATTCTGAAATATAAAAAAAGGTTTGCATTTTGGAATTCTTGCTGTGTTTCCATCTGCAAATCTTCAAGGTATTGGATAGTTCTTTTAATGGAAAATGTCAAATTTGATTTTATGTACCAGAATCACATAATAAACATGAAAATTAACAATATGTTGCAGAATAATTTCTGTGTATACATTATACAAGATACATGGGTTTATATACATTTAATACTAAGCTATATTTGTCAAGAAGATAAACTATATAAGCTAACTTATAAAGTTTTATACCCAAATATATTTTCCTATAATGATACAGATCCTAATGGATCTACACGTATTTAATTATATTGCAAGATTTAACTTTCCCGTCAACACTCCCCCTCAAATTGGAGAGTGTATGTCAAGAACACCCAACTTGCCAAGAAGGGAACTGAATGATGCCTGTCCAAGCGGTTTCGTGAACATGTCTGCAAGCTGGCTACCAGAGGGAAAATGTGCAGTCACAATTTCTCCTGATTGAATTCGTTCTCGAATAACAAGACAATCAATTTCTATGTGCTTGGTACGCTCGTGGTAAACTGGATTGGCTGCAATGTGCAAAGCCGCTTGACTATCGCAAAACAATTCGGCTGGTTGTAGATGCTTAACCAATAAGTCATTCAATAAGTATTTGAGCTAAGTGATCTCACATGTAATGGAAGCCATTGCTCGATATTCCGATTCTGCTGAAGACCTCGATACAATCATTTGCTTCTTAGTTTTCCAAGAGATGAGAGCTCCTCCAAGAAAAACACAATAACAAGTAACATATTTTCTTGTGATAGTGCATCGAGCCCAATCCGCATCGCAAAAGCCTGTGATCTGTAAGTCTCCTTTGGCTGGAAAATATAAACCTCGTCCTAGTGCCCTTTTTAAATATCTTAGAAGGTGGTGGACTGCATTTAGGTGTGGCTTTCTCGGCTCTTGCATGAATTGGCTTAAAATGTGAATTGGGTATGAAATTTCAGGCATCGTGATAGTGAGATATATAAGTCGACCCACTAATCTTCTATACATGGATGGACTTTTTAATAAATCCCCTTATGTGGGCAGAAGTTTAACATTTTCTTCCATGGGTGTATTCAATGGTTTTGGCTCCAAGTAAACCAGCTTCGTCTAAAATGTCAAGAGTATATTTGTGTTGTGAAATCGAGATTCCCTGACCAGATCGGGCTACCTCAACTCCAAGAAAATATCGCAATTGACCGAGGTCTTTGATGCGAAATTTAGTGCAAATGAAATCTTTAAGTGCAGCAATTTCCTTATTGTCATTGCCAGTAATGATCATGTCATCCACATAAATAAGAACAACCGTGAAAGAGTTACCTGATACCTTAGTGAACAAGGAGTAATCAGCTCGAGACTGATGAAAGCCGTATTGTTGGATAGCATTGGAGAATTTTTGGAACCAACTTCGAGAGGCTTGTTTAAGTCCGTAAAATGCTTTGTTGAGTTGACACACTACATGTTTCTCCCCCTGGCGACGAAAACCAGGAGGAAGCTGCATATATACCTCTTCAAGTAAATCACCATGGAGAAAAGCATTTTGAACATCCATTTGGTGAAGTGACCAATTACGAACAGCAGCTATGGCAAGAAGACAACGAACAATAGTTAATTTTGCAACAGGGGCAAAAGTCTCTTTGTAGTCGATTCCTTCACGTTGGTTGAAACCTTTTGCCACCAAACGGGCCTTATACCTTTCAATAGTGCCATCAGAATTATATTTGATCCGGTATACCCATTTGCACCCAATAGGACGATGACCAAGTGGAAGAGAAGTAAGTGTCCATGTGTTATTTTGCTCAAGAGCGTGGAGTTTTGTAGCCATGTCTTCTTGCCACCGAGGATCCAAAACAGCCTGTTCATAAGTTATCGGTTCCATAGCAGTAGTGATAGTACATATAAAACGGAGATAATGAGGAGCAAGTTGGGCATAAGAGATATATCGATGAAGTGGATGACGCGTACCTGAAGAAGATGATGAACCTGGAGCAATCATGGTCGAGTTATAGAGATGATAGTCACGAAGAGTTATATTGGGTTGTTGATGTCTACTTGATCGACAAAGGGAATGGACAACATAGGATGGTTAGGTAGTGGCATTATCAAGGGAAGTGAGTTCAGTTGTTTGAGGCACATCTAGAGATGGGAAATTTTTGTCCGTTGATGGTAGTATATTGTCACTTGTGTTCGTAGGCGTATTTGATTCAGGTGAAGTTTGAGGTAAGGGAAGCACAACACTATCCTGAGAAAATTCCTGACTTTGAGATTTGAATGGAAATATGTGTTCGTGAAATATGACATCTCGAGAAGAAAAGAACTTACGTGTGAGGGGGTCATAAACTCGGTAGCCCTTTTGGCCAAGGGGATAGCCAACAAATATACAACGACGAGCTCGTTGATCGAATTTATGTGTTGGCGTAAGATTGGTGGCATAACATAGGCATCCGAAAGTGCGGAGATGGCTGTACTCAGGTGGTCTTTTGTGGAGTAGTTGGTATGGAGATTTATTGAAAAGAAGTGCCGTAGGTAGGCGATTGATCAAATAGCATGCAGTTTGGACACTTTCTCCCCAAAAACTCAATGGTAAATTTGCTTGAAAACGAAGTGCTCTGCTTACATTTAAAAGATGGTGGTGTTTCCGTTCAACAACCCCATTTTGTTGACGTGTTGAAGGACAAGAATGATGAAAAGACAATCCCTTTAGTGTCAAGAAAATCTTTCATGGATACAAATTCAGGCCCATTATCTGTACGTAAGATTTTAACACGATAATTGAATTGTGTTTCTACCCAAAAGAAAAAAGACTTTAATAGGCCATGTGTTTCGAATTTAAAATTCATAAGATGTATCCATGTATAACGAGTAAAATCACAATGTACCAAATATCGAGCCCCAAAATGTGAATTAATTCGATGCGGTCCCCAAATATCACAATGTACCAAATCAAAAGGTGCATGTGAAGAAATTGAACTAGATGGAAAAGATAAACGAGTTTGTTTAGCTAAATGACAAATTTCACAGATATGATTGGAATCAAAATAAATTTCTGGATTGATTTTGGAAAGAACTTGAAGCGGGCCTGAAGATGGATGTCCAAGTCGTTGGTGCCACAGATGCGAGTGTTTGCTGATGTTGTAGGCTAAGGTTATGTTCTGATGTTTTGTGAGGTAGTAGATACCATTATTTGCTTGCCCAGGCCAATCATCTTCCTCGTAGCAGCGTCCTGTACCACACAAAAATCAGGAAAGAATATCACTATACACTTCAATGCTCGTGTCAACTTGCTAACAGATAATAAATTGACATGGAATTCAGGAACTTTAAGCACTTCATCAAGTTTGATATCTGGTGTGACACGTAAAGAACCAACAGACTCAATTTGTGTCTTACCACCATTTGGAAACTGAATAGTGGCTGATTTGGGTAAATACTTTTTGTCTGATAACTCAGATGAAGATGTTACATGATCTGTAGCTCCACTATCAATAATCCAGCATAAGTTTGAGGGACAAGTGACTGGAATAACAGTAGAAGATGGTGTAATAATACCCGTGTTGTTTGCAAAGTGTTGTGGATTACCATCATTATTTTGCCGAAGCATGGCCATCAATTGATTGTACTCAGTTGTGAATTTAGGTTCATCATTAGAAGAACCTGTATTTGTCACTTTTTCTGATTCAGTTTTTATATAATTGACACTCGAACGCCGTTTGTTGGGAGGCTTGACATTTTTTCCATGAAGTTTGTGACCCACTGGAAATCCATGAAGAAAATAACATTTTTCAATGCTGTGATAGTCTTGATCACAGTATGAACAATGTAATGTGTCCCTTGATTTTTGCTTCTGAGCTTGATTTGCTTGTATTGCTTTGCTTTGCCGATCTATTAACATAGCATGATGATTAATATTGCCATGATTGAGAGAAACTTCCACCTGTTTTTCTTGTTGGAGCACGAGCGAATAAACACGACGAGTGTCAAGTAGGGGTTGCATCAACAAAATCTGTCCATGAGTGGCAGAATATCTATCATTCAATCCCATGAGAAATTGCATGACTTTCTCCTTCTCTTCCCTTTTGTTAAGTTTTTCCAGGCCACCACATGAGCAGGTTAGAGAGTCATTATAGGATGAAAGCGCGTCCCAAAAAGCCTTAAGTTTGGTATAGTATACAGAAATAGATTGCTGCCCATGTCTATGTTCTGCGATTTCTCGCTTGATTTGATAAATCCTTGAGTCCTTCCTTTGAGAGAAACGCTCTTGTAGAGCCTTTTTTTTAATAGGTGTTTTATGAGTGTGTAAGGCTTGGCTCATCAAGTGGTGGATGTGATAGATAGGGCTTTAGTTCGCTTTTACAAAGCTCTCCTTTATATTATATAAGTATTCTAGTAGTAGTAATTATGAATAGGAACCCGGAACACAAGCTGGACATGTTGATGGGACAATTGCATTGCCTTTCATTTCTTTAAAAAGCTTCCCGCTCCTCCTAAAAGACAAGAACTAGAAGCTAGTAAAGAAGTTGAGATTCTAGCCATAGCTTAAATTTCCTATATTTTAAAGAGGACCTCCCTCGCTCTGTCCCCGACTCTTGTGAGCCTGGTGCCTTACTCAACTTCCTTCAGTTTTCGACTTCCCGAAGCGGATATCTCTAGGAGAAAGACCAAAGAATGCCAACATCGCAGGTTTTTCATTCAGCTGGTAGCCCAAGAACGCGTGCTTCTCGCCTCACCTATCGAATTAGCCAAGTCTTCCCCTTCTCCCATTGCACCAAAATGGAATCAAAGACCTGATAGATAGTGACTAATTTCACATCAAAAGAGAAGATTGGCCCTCCCCACTGGAAAGAGGTCTTCCTTCTTTCAGTCTATCTATAGGCAGATGCCTCTCCAACCCGCCCGGATCAGTCTATTAAGAAAAGGATGCCTCACAATTGAAGTTGGTTGGAAAGACTTTGGGACTTAGTCTGGCTATTACATCATCCGAGAATGACTGTTATGAAGAAGAACCCCATCAATTGAATCGCGAACCTTCCCATCTTGTCAATGAATACAACAGCGGACAAATACCGGAACTCCCTCGTCACTTCCTTCGTCTGCTTTCTTTCGCCAGTACTCTTCTTGCTCATGACATAAGGAGCCATGTGTTACTCCGAAAAAAGGCAGCCCAGAAGCTCACGGCTGTTTTGATATTTAGATCGGTGGCCCAAACCTCTGCAGCAGTTTCTGCATATATGACGCTACTTGTGATGTCTGGATTAACAGAGTTCAATAGCCATGACAAGACCATATCATTGCACCGTTGCCATGACACGAAACTTGCGTCTGTCGAAGGAGGCGGTTTGATAGAACCTGTGACAAATCCAATTTTATTTTTAGCACTTAAACCAATGCGCATAGCATGGCTCCATGTGCCATAGTTATCTCCTTCAAGCAGTTTGGAGACAAGAACAATACCCGGATGAACCGAGTGATGCAGAGAATAGAGATTCAATTTATCGGTGTCTATTGATGTTTCTGTAGTCATGATTTCTGTCATGACGTGTTTTTAGCGGAAGGTAATAGGTTTCAAGAGCTATTAGGACAGTGCTCTGGTACCATGAAAATTAACAATATGTTGCAGAATAATTTCTGTGTATACATTATACAAGATACATGGGTTTATATACATTCGATACTAAGCTATATTTGTCAAGAAGATAAACTATATAAGCTAACTTATAAAGTTTTATACCCAAATATATTTTCCTATAATGATACAGATCCTAATGGATCTGCACGTATTTAATTATATTGCAAGATTTAACTTTCCCGTCAACAAAACAAGAAAAATGAAAGCTGAAGTGATCATGGTAAAACATTTCTTTCTTCTGTGTTTGTGTCCATGAATCAATCAGTATTTAAATGTTGTTAGCCAATTCCAATGGTAAGGGAAAAAAAGAAGAAATTTCCCTTTTGATTAGAGAGGATAATACAAAAATTCTGCAACAACATCTTTAATATTTAGCTGACATGACGTCCAATTCCTTGCATAATAGAATGACATATCCTCTCCCACCTCCATTGCCAACTCAAAAAGGCTTTATCTCCACTAAATCGAAGATCAAAGCATACTCCTCTGCCCAATGTACAATTGGACTGTCTCTTTGATGAAGGTTATCGAGTAGTAATGGATTATGATGACATCTGTTGGAAATATCGAAGTGGAGAAGAAGAAGATGGAAACAAGAAATGAAGAATAAAGAATAAATTCTGGAGATGATAGAAATAGGAGTTGTGATTTTATTCATTGAGAAACCATCAATATATAGTACAACTCAATAAACTAAATATGTAAAGATGAATAACAATTCCTAAAATTAAGCACATCATCATAAATCATCTTGATCAATTTGTCTCAATGATTCCTTGCTTTCCTCCATCATATGTTTTTTTGTGTAAATCTCCATAATGTCAAGATTTGTTACCGCTAATACCCTCTCTCAAACTTTGTCGGGGTTGGAGGCAAAGTTTGTTGTTTAAATCTTCATCCTTGTGAAGATATGTCACATGTTGTGATGATGTGAATTCGCCTTTTTTTTTGCGAATCTCGTGTATCACATATTGCATGGGTTGTCTCTGAGAGTTTGTTCAGAGAATGTTCCGATGATTTGGACTTTTGATAGGCAATGGATTCATACATTGATTTTTGGTATGAATTTTTGTTGTTGTTGTGTTGTTTGAATTTGGTGCGGGTAGGATATTGATCTGTATTGTCTGGATCTTGAATGATATATATGGTGGAAGATAACTTGAGATGAGTGAGAATCAAATTGTTATGTGTAGCAAAGTGAAATCATGATGATTCAGATAAAAGCATCGATGATCACGATGAGAGATTTTGTTTTCTCAAAAAAAGAAAGGAAAATGAAAAAGTTGGCCGGACGAGCGGCCCTAGGCCGCTCGTCGGAAGCGAAAGCTCGAAACCTGCTCTGATACCAAGAAGAAATTCTGGAGATGATAGAAATAGAAGTTGTGATTTTATTCATTGAGAAACCATCAATATATAGTACAACTCAATAAACTAAATATGTAAAAATGAATAACAATTCCTAAAATTAAGTACATCATCATAAATCATATTGATCAATTTGTCTCAATGATTCCTTACTTTCCTTCATCATATATTTTTTGTGTGAATCTCCATAATGTCAAGATTTGTTACTGCTAATAAATAAGGTTCGGACATGTATGTCGTACATTATCCTAAACATGATATTTGTCTGCTCTAATATGCTTTTAGGATTTCCGACTAATAGTTTAAAGGATTGACAAGCTTTCAAGATAGAAATACAAAAGCAAAAATGATTTTTTCTAGTCGAACTTGTTAAAAACTTGAAGAAGGTAAATCAATTGTAGAAATGAATGTCAAAATCTTGTGTTGTTTTCTTATATTTGAAATTGAAAATCTATCATCTATTTATAGATTTCTAACATTATACCACGAAAAGGCTCCAAACACATGAACAGTTGAGAACTTTCCACCAAAAAGCACCAGAAATTCAAATGAAAAATCAACCCAACATCTAAATTTTTTTAACCATGCGTACGCATAGTAGAAGTAAAATTGTTTCAGTTTCTTGTAAACAACTTCTTGTGTACGCAAGGCCATTTGACTCATGCTTACATAGTTAAACAAGAATCACCCAATATTGTCTTCTAATTTTATCACCCAACATCATCCATGCACACACAAGTATTTTTGTAACTTCTTCCTCGTTTTTCTCACAAAATTTGTATAGTTCTCATCCATGGGCCATTAGGAATTATGTCTAAATCATTAAGAGTGTGTTTATTGTATATTCTGGAACATCAATGGAAGAGATGATCATATTGAATAATGGACTTGGCTTTAAATAGCCCTACAACTTGAGATAACAGAAAAAAAGGGATAAGTCCCATGAATAACAAACACTAAAATCATGTGATTCTCCTAATGATCATGCTATATGTACTTGTTGGCTTCCACTATGATTTACACTTTCTGATAAAAAGACAGACATGTCCTTCTTCTATTCTTTAGTCAAGTCAATGCTTTTTATCCCCAAAATAGGATAACTTTGGTTTATTTCTCCTAATAAATGAAAAAGTCAATTATGCTCGTATTTATCTATATATTTTTTATTAAAACAATCGTTTAATATTTTAATTCTATTTTCTAAGTTATTAATTTCTCTATTAATTCTAATTATATTTTCTTTTATATGCACAAGTATATCTCTATTATTTTTTAAAAAATAATTAAGTACAATATAAAATGGTTTACTTTTTTTACTTTTTCTTTCATAATTAATTTCTAATTTTCGAATACAATTAACTAAAACGTAATAAATAGTAATAGTGAAAATATTAATACAAGTAACTGACATAAATAAGAAAGATATTATAGTATTGAAGTAGAAGGTAAATGCAGATTAATATCAACGAGATTTCCCTCGAGCTTGCTCCCATATGTTTGTATACTCAGATATAAGTGATCAGTGTTATTTGAATTTAAAAAAGTGGGTTATGGTCCAACACGACTTCCACACTCTTATTGGTTTTCTCTCTAACTCTTTTGTATATCTCACAATGGATTACACGGAATCACAGTTTTCCTTTCAACTCCTAGTTAAAACATCACCTTGAATGGTAACAGGGTTCTCAAGGCTTTCTCTAATAACGCCTAAAACGCCTACACACGGCAACAAGATACTTGCACTAACCCTCAAGGTTTTAACCGTTGGAGTATAAGTAAGATAAGAGCTTTTGAGAATATAATAAGAATGAAAAGACAATGTTTTCAAACAACTTTGATTTCATAAACATATCACACTAATATCTCTTACATAAGAGTATGCATACATACTTTAGCTACACTCTTGGTACTTTCTCTAAAGAGATTAGAACTCCATAGAGATTACCTTATTACAAGCTTCAAATGAAAGAAAAAAACTGAAATGGCTACAAGATTTGAAAAAAAGAGAGAAATAAGTTTTTGCTTAAGGATGTGATGCCTTCTTCTGAGAATTAGTCTTCATTTTAAAGACTCGAAAAAGCTCTATAGTTGTCCTTCATTATTGTTGTGTTATTGTGTAAGATAATGAGAATCTTACTGTGGTCTAAAGTTGTTTGTCTTAACATGAAAAATAATGTAGGTGAAACCCCACGATTTTTTTTTTTATCAAAGTGACTTTGATAAAGTAACGATAAAGGGGGTTCATTACTTTTCCATATGAGACTCAAACCACTCATCCGGAAATTCCTCTGGATCTAGTGAGATTGGTGAGCCATCTTCTTCATTGCTACAACACTCGCATTTATGGTTTGGATAACACCAAAACTGTTTACATAACTCATTTTTTGTCTTCTGTGTTCCACTAGCGCTTCCTCCAAATATATGATCGCACCATGTATCAAGATAATGTCAATCTTCTTATTTAGTGGGTGTCACAGTCTTGCTGTAAATCAAGTGGTCTTGTGACCATACACCCAAATTTTCTAATTTTCTTCAATAATTTTCTAGAGATGCTCAAACTGTTCCTCATATCCATTGGCTTTACGAAAAACTGTCATATTGATGACATCTTTTGGTGTAGTTTCGTGGATTTCACTCTTCTCAAGTTGGAGATGCTTGGAAGTAGTGGCAATCCTTATGACATGGCTAACTAGCAGCAACCTATCTTCTTCATTATCTCATTCGGGACTTGCTGAGAAAAACCTAATATACATATTCTTATGTTTAAGAACTTGACAATATCTTTCAATAGCTCGGACTACCTCTTTTGGTAGCATAGTAATTTTATTTAAAGATTCTGATGGGTAAATACAAATTATATTTCTCATTTCAAATAGAGTACGAACCCAATATGCTGGGGCTCCGGATATAAATTCACTTTGTTATAGGTTCCATATGTTAAGGTTTTCATCCAATCTCCAATACTGGTAAACCAGCAACATGCGAGATTAAACAGTACATATGCTAAAATAAAATCGTTTTTACTTTTGATATCCATAACACTGGGAGTGTTACAGGGCTTGATGATATTTGAGCGATCTAGCTCTGGTATGGGAAGCTTTCCTTTGTAAAAAATTTCTCCCGTAAGGGAGACAAAGTAGTATTCTCTTAGACTGATAGTTTATGAAGCTTTAATGCTTCTTGTTCAATATTGGCACTGAGGCCTTCGGATTTATTGGCACTAGGGCCTTCAGATAATATAGCCTTATTGGCTTTCTCAAATATCGGCTTGACAGCAGCCATTTCTATTAGTGTTATCTTGAACTCCACAGCAGCAATCTTCATATTCATTTCGAACTTCAATGCTTCTAATTCCTTCCTGATTTGCTCCATTCCTGGTTAAAAAATCTGGAATAAAATTGTCTTTCCCTTTAATATGGACAATATCAAATTTAAATGGTGCAAACCACATTTGCATTCTAATAAGTGGTCTTTCAGCTGCACTTGTTCCAAGTTTATTTGTTAAAAATGATTTTACCTGAGTATTATCTGTTCTAATAAGGAATTTCTTAGATAGCAAATAAGGTTCAAATTTTGTTACACCTTTCTTAACGGCTGAACATTTTTTACGATTGATATCATACATCGTCTCGGCATCTTTGAATATACCTGAAGTATAAGCAACAAGCTCTTCTAGGCATTTACATAATGAATTACAAAGAAATTCTTTATGATTTTCTTTTCTTTTGAGGATTGCTCCTCAGTGTAATAAAGATGCATCAGTTTCTAAAATAAAGAAATCATCATCATTTGGAATATTTAATTCTGGTAGATTTTCACATATTCTTTTAATTTTATTTACCATTTCTATATCTTCTTGTGTCCATTCCCATTCAACTCCTTTCTTGAGTTTTTTTGGTAAAATGGACTTTGTATTTTGCACACTTTTTAATAAATTTTTCAGAATAATTTAATAATCCAATAAAGTTTTGTAACTCTTTCTTATCTCTAATTTCTTCTGAAAATTCTATAATCTTTTTCCCAATATGGAGTTGTTGAAGTATTCTTTTCTTCAGTAAAAAATATATCCTAAGAATTCAATTTCAGTCTTAGCTATTTCCGATTTTCTTTCTGATAAGGCTAATCTATATTTTCTAGCAATATAGTTGAATTTCTTAAGATGTTCAATATGCTCTTTTAGATTCTTACTATGAATAAGAATATCATCTACATAAACAATGCAAAAGTTTTTTATTGGTCTAATAATCTTATCCATTCTTTGTTGAAATATTGCTGGTGCATTCATCAATCCAAATGGCATAACATTCAATTCGAATTGTCCTAATGGATTAGGGGTAGTAAAACTAGTTAAAGATTTTGATGCTTCATCTAGTTTTATTTGTCAATATCCAGATTTACAATCAAATTTAAAATATATTTTACTTCATTATATTTGTTTTATTAACAATTCTTTTATTGATAGTTTATAGCTATTTGGTACAGTTTTAGAGTTCAAATCTCCATAATCAATTACCATTCTAGCTTTTTCTCTTTTAATTTAACTATGATTTCTAACCATAAATGCTGGACTATTATATGGACTGGTTCATTCTTTTATAACTCTTAATTGTAAGAGTTCTTTAATTTGTATTTCAAATTCTTTTTTATCTTTTTCGCTATAAAGAAATTGTTTTCCTAATGTTTTAGCATCTGAGTCTTTTAGTTCAATGGTTGCCATAAGTTTATCTTTATCCCATTTAATTAAGGGGTGTTCATGATAACATTCTTTTAATTCTAATTTAATATTTTCTAATTCTTCTTCTAAATTGCTAATTCATATTACTGGAATTTTTTATTTTTGATTAATTTCTGTATAACATCCACCACGATTACCTGCAGAACTTTGATGTCTGAGTTTATGGTGAATTGGTTAATGTGCAATTCCAATAGCTTTATAGATTTTTGGTGTTTTAATTTTGTGATTACAAGGTGTTGTAAATTGTGCTAAGTCTCTAAAATCTTCATGTATTTGTATAAAATCTCCCGAGACTTTATTGATTTCCTTTTGGTGTGTAGTAGTAAATACATATAAAGCTTTACTTCTTGGTGGCGTAATTAATCTATCAATTCTATGATATAGATTTAATCCCATACTTAAATTTTCATCTAATAGGGACATGGCAAATCCAGGTCTTATAGTAAATATAATTTTCTTATATACTAGATTTCCATAGACAACTCCTAATAGAACGTTTATACGATCATGAAGTATTCTGTTATCCATTAAGTACATTTGTATAGGAATATCCATTCCTTCTTTAAAATATCCTTTAATCATTATTTGGATTCCTCCAATCACTATATTCTTTAATATTTCTCTAGTAGATCTATTTATTTTTGCTAATTTTCTATTAACTCATTCTTTAGTTATTAGGAGTATAGTAGTGTTGCCTTTAACATTTTCGATGTTAATAGGTGCTTCATCATATTTAACAATATATATTGTTTTATTAAACCAAGATAATATTGATCTTACAAAAACATCTCTATCTTTTAAAGATATTTGTTTTTCTTTTATAACTCCATATCTTTCTTCATCAAACACGACTGTTTGTGAAGTTCCTTCTTCATTATCTAAGTTGGTCTCAATAGTATCTATAATCTCTTGATTCATATAAATCTGTTCAAATTCTCGTTCTTCAATTTCTTCTATATCTAGCTCATATATTGAGTCTGTTTCAGATAATTCGTCTAAGTCTTCGATTATCTCATAGTCTGAGTCAGATTCTATTTCTTCCATTATTCTAATAGTTTTAACATTTTCTCTTTTATTCTTATTAGGACAATTGAGAGATATATGTCATATTTCATTACACGTAAAACATTTATATTTTTTTTTATAAAATTCTTCTTTAGATTTTTTCTGAGGTTTCTTATATTAGTTATACTCATTTTTCCAAAGTTTTTTCTTCTTAAAATATTTCTTGTGACTCTTAAATCCTTTGTTTCTCTTCCAAGGTTTAAGATACTTCTTATAATATGGTTTCCTAGGCGATTGGTGACAACCAAATTGCGGTACTGCTCGTATTTCTCCATAACAGTATAAACTTGCTTTTTTACCATATTTTCTAAATAAGTGTTGGTACATAGATTTTCTACACCATTCAGATATTTTTCTTGTAGCGAATGAAGTTCTCATTCCTAAGGTAGCTTTACGGTTAGGATCTTCCCATTCTATTTTATTCCAATAAATTTGGTAATTTTCAAATAATTTCTGACCTCATGGCCAATGTAGTTTAAGAAAATATCTATTTAGTAATTTTACATCTTCTTCTGATAAATTCCATTCTTTTATGGATTTAGAAGCTTTAATATATATTTTTTCGAATTTCTTAGTATATTCGTTTAATTCACATATATCACATATTTTTAATAATTCCATTTTTCTTTTAGCTAGTAAGGCTTCTTAAGTGATCATGTCTATTTTTGTTTCTGGTATAACTTCTCCTAAGAGTAAATGTCTAAAAAAAATTTCCATTCGTTTTAAAACTTCTTTAAAATTTTCAGCATCTAAACTTTCATTACTATCTATAGTAGTTGTAGATTTTTCTTCATATTTAATTTTATTTTTTGTTTCTTCAGAAGTTCTCCTCCAGATATCTGAAGTAATTCCTCTAAAGGTGTGAATCAAAAAGTTGTAAGTTTGAGTTGTATTCCATTTATGAAAAGCAACAGCTAAATCAGTAGCTTTTGCCCACGAGTCAATAATTTCACTTTTATTATTGCTATTATTAATATCTAGCCAGATTCCTGTTGTAGGAATTGGTTCAGCAAATAATTTAACTGGATTATTATCCATAAGATGTATATGCTTAGTTGACATAATCTTGAGTTCTTTTCTAAAATTGTAACCTTCTCGTTCTTCAGTCATTCCATGTTCTTTTATCCATTCTAGATTCTAGTAATCAGATTCGACTTGTGTCCAACCTGTAGTAATATTAGTTCTACTTGTCTCTCCGACTAGCGGTTGAGTTTAAACTTGTTGATTTAGAGGTTCTTTTATCCATTCTAAATTGTAACATTCTCGTTCTTCAGTCATTCCATGTTCTTTTATCCATTCTAGATTTCAGTCATCAGATTCGACTTGTGTCCAATCTGTAGTAATATTAGTTCTACTTCTCTCTCCGACTAACAATTGAGTTTCAACTTGTTGATTTAGAGGTAGAGTATTAATTTCAGTAGTTTCCTCTTTGGGTGGAGGATCATTCATATAAATATTCTCTGTTTGAATAGATAATTGTTCTAAACTTTGTTTGTAGACTTCTAGTTCTTCTCCAGTGGCTTCAAAGAATTTCATTTCTAATTCTTCTATAACATAAGCCGGTGAAGGTGGTTCAATTGATATACAAGAATATCTTTTTAGTTTTGATTCTTTTAATTTTGATTCAATTTGTTTATATAAGATTTTTGGTCCTATTTTAATATTGTCATTAACAATTTCTAAATTTGATTCGATATTTATTATTTGAGTTAAAACATCTTGATTTATGATATCCATTTTTTTTTAAAAGTTGAGCGTAATTATCACATTGTTCTAAAAATTGATTTATTATAACGTATTCTTCTTCATGTTCGAAAAATTCATCTACTAAAATTTGTAATCCTTTATTTTTTATTTCTGCTAATTGTTGATAACTATTTATTTGTTGTATTTCTTCACTTAGAGTTTTATATTTAGGACTTAAATTTGTCGCTAATTCTTGTAATTTAAGTCGATTAGTATTAGTTAAAATATTAATATTTTGTAATTCTTCTATAATCATTTTATCTTTTCGATTCATTTTAAAATATATTATTTAAGTTCTAAAAATTTTCCTTAATTTTGTTACTAGGCTCTGATAGTAATTATGGGGGTTAAATGCAAAAAATAACTAACATTTAGAAATAAGGGGTAAAATGGACAAAATACTCACTAAAAGACAAAAACGAGTAACCTAAAAGATAAGAGAAAGAGTACAAATAGCATTTTCCTTCTCCTAAAATAATGTTCAACAGACAAGACTCTTTCAAACTTTTAAAAAATTCCCTAAAACTCAGGGATTATTTAGCTAAACACAAAATTAATTAAACTACCAATACTTTTAACGGTGTTTGATTGACGTGGAAAATATATCGTAGCAATCAAACTCTTCAAAGTATGAATTTGGATGGAAAAATGACATTTTCCATTTAAAATAAATGCAATCAAACACGTCATAAATTCTTTTTAAGTCTTTAGTGTTGGAATTTGATGTTAAATGCAGAAAATTCATGTTTAGTTCCTGGATATCTACAAACAGCGTGAAGCTTCTCCTGTACTAAAAGGTATGCTAAAGCAGCAGAGATGCTGTGGACATAATCGTGAGCGAGCAATCTCAATTCGTGGGGTTCCACCCTAGGCTATCCGAGTCTTCATTCGTTTCTTAAATTCTTCCCGGTAACTTTCAATTTCTCAGTCTTTTTTCAATTGTATATTCATATTAGCTCCACTCTGCACTTCACTAATTGCAAGTTGTGCTTTCATAGCTACGAAGAAGAAAAAATGGAGGATTTGCACCTCCTTTACTGGTGTTGTCACATGTATATTGAAGCGACTGCAAGTTGTGGCTAGAGCAGAAATTGATGAATTTCGAGAATGTAATCGATATCTTTTGGATGGCTTTGCTTCGTGATAATCTCAAACCAGTTTCTGCATCTGAAGGATGGAAAATAATGAAAATCAGCCACCCGAACCTGGAAAAGGAGATTACTGAGTCCGTAATTTACGAGGACGTTGTGAGTATATTCTCCATTTCTGTGATTTCTTTCTTTTTGATATGAATACCATGTGTTAAAGTTTACATTTTACCTACCAAACAAGGCATAAGGAATCAATTAATATAACAACTTCTTGTGGTTCCATATTGTCCTTTTTGTAATCTGTTAGAATTGCATACCAGCACGTTAGATTTCAATCATTTGATTTGTTATTTTTTACTTGCTCACCACTCCAAGACAATCTATATATCTGTATCAGATTTATTGTAAATAAAATGAAGTAGCATTTGTGCTCTCAATCTTCTCTGTGTTTTACAAGCTCAATCTTGAGCTCTTTTCATTAATTTCAACTTGGTATCAGAGCCTCCAAATGGCCAACACAGGATCAACCGACAATGCCCAATCTGCACAGCCAGCTACCAGCACATTGATGCCTTCAACGTTGGGAGGAAATCAGGTGCAATCGTTTGGGACGAATCTAACTCAGGTTCCTCCAGTAAAGCTGGACATGAACAGTTTCTTGTTGTGGAAAAACATGGTTATGCCCATCATCAAGGGCCACAATCTTGAAGGATTCATCACTGGGACAAGACCTTGCCCTGCTGAGTTTCTGGCTATACAAACCACTGGTTCAGCTGGAGTTACAGTTGAGATGACACCGAATGCAGAATATGGGAAATGGATGTCCACAGACCAACTATTGATGGGTTGGCTCTATTCTTCAATGACTCCTGAAATTGCCATGAGAGTTATGGGTTCCCTGACCTCCTCAAGCCTCTGGAATGCTGTCCAAGAAAGCTTTGGAGTTATGAACAAATCAAGAGTCACTTTTCTTATTAGTGAACTCCAAAGGACAAGGAAAGGCTCTATGAGCATTGATCAGTACCTTAACACCATCAAGCAGTTGGCAGACAACCTTGAAATTGCAGGTAAAAACGTCCCTCGTAATGATCTTGTAACACAAGTTCTGGCTGGGCTTGATGAGGAATACACTCCTATAGTGGTTCAGATTAATAGCAGGGAATCAATTTCCTGGCATGAACTACAATCCATATTGATGACCTATGAAAGTCATATTGAGCATCTCAATGCTGTGAAAAACAGCTTAGCATCAGTTAACCTAAGTCAAGCATCTGCCAATTTTGTGCATAGACCTAGTTTTAACAGAGGAAATAGGTCTAATTTTGGTGGAAGAAGCTTTAACTATAGAGGTGGAAGAGGTAGAGCCAGAGGTGGCAGGCAAACTGGTAACAGAGGTCCTTGCCAGATCTGTGGAATGAGTAATCACTCAGCTGAGAGATGTCATAATCGATATGATGAGCGTTACATGGGCACGAGACCTGATCAGCTTTTTCAAAACAATAGTTCAGCACCAGCTGCTTATATGGCCACTCATAGCAACCTTACAGATCCTGCTTGGTTCGCTGATTCAGGAGCTAGCAATCATGTAACTGCAGAGACAATGAATCTGTCTGAGGCACACCAGTATGTTGGTAAGGAAAAACTAATGGTTGGAAATGGTAACAAACTTCCTATCTCTCATGTTGGCACTAATAAACTGAGCACACTAAAGAGTAAATCCTTAGTTCTTAATAACGTTTTGCTGGTACCTGAAATCAAGAAAAACTTGATAAGTGTGTCTTAGTTAATTTCTGATAATGATGTGTTTATGGAATTTCATCATAATTTCTGTGTTGTTAAGGATCAACAAACGAAGGAAGTGCTGCTGGAGGGGAAGCTTAAAGATGGGCTATATCAGTTCGTGCATCCAGTTCCATCAAAACAGTCTTCACATCAAAAGCAAATCTATCCAAATAAATCGAGTCCTTTAGTTTTTACTGTCAAACCTGAAGTGTCTAGAACTTCTGTCAAGGATGAGTCTAGAATGAAACAATGGCATATGAGACTTGGACATCCATCATCACCTGTAATGTCTCAAGTACTCAAGTCTTGTAATGAAAAAATCAATTTCAATAAAATCAATCAATTATGTGATGCCTGTCAGCTTGGAAAGTCTAATTCTCTGCCCTTCAAATTATCTGATTCACATTCATCTTCTCCTCTAGAGCTAATTCACACAGATGTATGGGGTCCTACACCTATCAACTCAACCTCAGGTTTTAGATATTATATCCTTTTCATCGATAACTTTAGTAGATTCACATGGATCTACCCAATGAAAAACAAATCTGAAGCTATAAACCATTTCATTCAGTTCAAAACCTTAGTTGAAAACAAATTTGATAGGAAGATTAAAACAATCCAATCAGACTGGGGAGGTGAATTCAGAGCATTCACTCACTTCACTCAACAGTCTGGCATAGCTATGCGTCTCTCGTGTCCTTATACTTCAGCCCAAAATGGAAAAGCGGAGAGAAAACACAGACACATTACAGAAACTGGCCTCACTCTCCTTTCCCAGGCAAGTATGCCTTTGCACTATTGGTGGGAAGCTTTTCACACCGCTACTTACCTCATAAATAGACTTCCAAGTCCTACTTTCAAGATGAAATCTCCTTGCCAAATTCTCAGCAATGAACAATTCGACTACAAGTCTCTAAAAATTTTTGGCTGCTCCTGTTTCCCTTGCCTCAGACCTTATCAGGATCACAAATTTAATTTTCACTCTATAAAGTGTGTTTTCCTTGGTTTTTCTAACTCTCACAAAGGCTATAAGTGCCTTAGTCCCATGGGAAAAATCTACATATCAAGACATGTAGTTTTCAATGAGAATGAATTTCCTTTTCAAACTGGTTTTCTCAATAAAAAAAATTGATCAACAGCAACCTGAAACCATTATTCACTATCTACCTCTTCACTATCCTCAAATCTGTACTCCAAATTGTCTAACTGATATAGCTCACCTTGATGCTACTCGACTGCAACACCTTCCAGCAATGATCAACCTGTGTCAGCAGATAATCTGATAGCTGATGAGAATGAGACTGGTAACACAGAGGCTAGTAATGAAGGTGAATTCCCAAAACAGAATGAGATCATTCAGGAAGAGCACCCTGAAGGAAGAAATGACTTGAATCATGATGTGGCAGAACACGAGGATCAAGTTGTTCACCATCCTATGATAACTAGAAGCAAAGCAGGGATTTTCAAACCCAAGGTTTACTCATCTCTTTGTCAGGAGTACAAGTTGAATCACAATAATCAAGAACCAAACAATGTTTCTGAGGCACTGTCCAATGAAAATTGGAGGACAGCAATGGAGGATGAATACAATGCCTTGATGAGAAATGAAACTTGGGAATTAGTGCCACCACTGGTAAATCAAAAAGTCATTGGGAATAAGTGGGTCTTCAGACTTAAGCGTGATATTGGAGGAAAAATTCTGAAGCACAAAGCGAGACTTGTTGCAAAAGGTTTTTTACAAACCTCAGGCGTGGACTATCACGAAACGTTTAGTCCAGTAATTAAGGCATCCACCTTGAGAATTATTCTTACCCTTGCAGTTTCAAAAGGCTGGAGCATCCGACAAGTAGATATTAACAATGCCTTTTTGAATGGAAAGCTTGATGAGGAGGTTTACATTAAGCAGCCAGAAGGTTTTGTTAATGAAGAAAAACCCAATTTTGTTTGTAGACTTAGAAAGGCTCTCTATGGGCTCAAGCAAGCCCCTAGAGCATGGTATAATCAACTGAAAATGACGCTGTTAGAATGGAAATTCTCAAGATCAAAGGCAGACAACTCTCTCTTCTTCTACATGAATCAGAAGCTGGTAATTTTTGCCTTGGTGTATGTCGATGACATTGTAATCACGGGAAATGATCAAAGAGTGTTGCGGAGCTTCATTGATAAGTTAAACACTGAATTTGTACTGAAGGATATGGGGGAGTTACACCAATTCTTAGGAGTCGAGGTAAGAAGGCATGAATCTGGAATGCACCTTACCTAAGTTAAATACATACAGGACTTGCTGAAAAGGTTCAATTTACAGCATCTAAATCCATGTGCGACACCAATGACAGTAGGGAAATATATCTCCAAAAATGAAGGAGAAGAGCTGGCAGATCCTACCCTGTATAGAAGCGCCATAGGTGGACTGCAATACCTAGCTCACACTAGACCTGATATATCCTTTGCTGTGAACAAAATGAGCCAATTCTTGCAAAAACCTACTGATGTTCATTGGAAGGCAGTCAAAAGAATTTTTAGATACCTTAAAGCAACAATTGAACAAGGCTTATGGATCCAAAGGAGTGATAGAACTGATCTCACTGGCTTTGCTGATGCTGATTGGGCTTCCTGCCCTGATGACAGAAAATCCACAGCTGGATATTGTGTCTACCTTGGTGATACCTAGGTGGCTTGGTCATCAAAGAAGCAACAAGTTGTCTCAAGATCTAGCACAGAATCTGAGTACAGGGCTCTTGCACAGGCAGCTGCAGAATTGACTTGAATTGAATCCTTGCTTAAGGAAATTAAGTTACAGCCTTTTTCGCCTCATGTGCTCCGGTGCGACAACTTGAGTGCAAGCGCTTTAGCCTCAAATCCAGTCTATCATGCACGAACTAAACACATTGAGTTGGATGTTCACTTTGTTAGAGATAAAGTCCTTAAGGGAAAACTAAAAATCCAATATGTTCCATCATCAGACCAGATAGCAGATTTGCTGACCAAGCCTCTTGCACAAGCCAGATTTTTATTCCTTAAAGACAAGCTTGGAGTCAAGAGGTGAACTCCAGCTTGAGGGAGGATGTTAAAGTTTACATTTTGCCTACCAAACAAGGCATAAGGAATCCGTTAATATAACAACTTCTTGTGGTCCCATTTTGTCCTTTTTGTAATCTGTTAGAATTGCATACCAGCACGTTAGATTTCAATCATTTGATTTGTTATTTTTTACTTGCTCACCACTCCAATACAATCTATATATCTGTATCAGATTTATTGCAAATAAAATGAAGTAGCATTTTTGCTCTCAATCTTCTCTGTGTTTTACAAGCTCAATCTTGAGCTCTTTTCATTAATTTCAACTCCATGTTGATTTTTACTTGTTCAGGCGAAAAAGGAAAGGACGAGAAAGGTTAATGAGAGAAATTTATCTACAACTATACGAGGCAATGGAAGCTCTTATCCATATATGTAGAGATGGTTGTCGAACTATTGGCCCGCACGACTAGATATTAAGAGACGATCGGGCTCCTTGTATGCATGAAGCTTGTAAGGGGTTAGAATTTAGAAATGCTTATTCGCCACTTTGCTCGGTGTAAGATGAGAGGTCTCGGTGGCTGCATCCATTTCAAGAGAATGTGGCAGATCTTGGAATTGCGCTCTCGTCTTTTTCTTTCTCAGTACTGTCCCATCTTGCTTGAATGCGCCCCTGTTTGAAACCCATTTTTAGGTAAGTAGAAATTTTGGAATAGTGATTGATGTTAGAATGTGTGGTGAAAAAGTGATGAAAAGTTTTTGATTTGTGTGTAATATTATTTTATTTGGAGAATGTGTAATTGAAATGAAGAATGAGAATGAGAAAGAAAAAGAAAAATTAAAGGGTGTCAAACGGGGGCTATAATTTATTTTGACTATCGATGTTTGTGGTGTGTCACGTTTGGTCACCATTAAAATTATAATTTATTTTTCTCTCTTTTTATTAACAACACATTTTTCAATAAAATATTATTACATTTAAATCCAAAATTTTATATTTTTAACCATATTCTTAAAAAAATATTATTTCAAAAACTAAAATAGCAAATAATGGAAGCCAAATGGGGGCAAAATAGTAAAAATATGTTAAGTTCCAAGTCAAACAATTAGCAAAATTTCTATCTGATTTTAATTCTAATTTGAAGAATTGAAAAACAATTATAAATGTTTAAAAATGAATCGCTTCAAAATAAAAAGTTAAAAAAAAAAAAAGTTTATTATTCAAATAAACACTATAAAATACGGAGCCTCAAAGACTTCCCTGTTAATTGATCCCGCCTTTCTTCTACTTAGGAGCGAAGGTTTTGAATCAACACCGAGATAAATTCATTTCGATGATCGTGCTCCGACGAGACTTCCGATCCATCAAATTCCGGCGTGTTTCTGTAGGTTTCGGTCGATTTCTAGTTTAATTTACTGCCATTCGCCTGTAAGAATAGACGCGTTACGCAAATTGTTAATTTGAATGGAAAAAGATTTACTAACCGTAAAATCAAAGTTCAGGAGTTTATGGATAAAATGAAGAAGCTCATTTGAGAGCGGCGTGAAGCGATAACTAACTACACAGGCGAACGTGTGATGAATAATTGTAGGAAGTAACTTCTTTACCTTAGTTTGGATTGGATGAATCAAAGCATTAAATAAATTATCTATTCGCGATGCCTTGATTTGATTTTATGTTCTCTTGAATGGCTATGTAAATCACTGCTCTAACTAGTTCTGTATAGTGTAGAAGCGTCTATTTGCTCTCAAATTGCCTATCTCCTGGTGTTGAGACTCAATTCTATTTGAATTGTATGAAAGTCATTTGTATTAATCCACAAGTTCTTTTGTGACGGTTTGCCTGCTGATTCTGTAAGCTTTTCAATAGATGCCTTTATCTTTCTTCTGCTGGAATGTGGATGGAGCTGGATAATTCGATCTGATTCTATACAAGATGCTTCTGAGGTACTTGTCTATTGATTTTTATCCATCACCATTAACATTCTCGTCAACAAACTATGGCGAGGCTCTTGTGTTAGCTAAGATGACATGCTTTCATCGTCAGAACTTCTATCATGTTGTCTATTATATCTATTGAGCACTGGAAGTGATGCAGTTACAGGAATTCTGAATGATCTCGCAGCACCTATTGTTGTTTTGTCCTGCATTGTCCCAACATCTTTGCAGACGCTATCCAACGTGGAGAGAAAATCTCTCACGATCATGAAAATCCTGAAAGGATGGGCCTCCTCTCTTACAGCATCTCCGTGGAAATACTCTGTCAGCTCTTTCACCAATGATAAGGTCGCCGTCTCTTCAGCCTTAACCCCATTGATTTCCTTTTGAGCATAGTCAAGAAACATTTGCATTGAGTTGAAAAATTTTCCTTGTGAATTTTGTTTCTCATGCAACAAAACCAATCTGACTTTCTCAAGTCCTATTTCAAGCTTGGAGACATAACTACTCAATAAATCTGAGTCCATACCTGCTGCCCTTCTGACATTGCCAAGCTCTTTGCTTAACCCTGCTACAACTTGCAACCCTTGCGTTTTAAAATCCTCCTCTTTAAAGCTGAAGTTTGTTTTATCTGGCATACTTTGATTAGTTGGGTCAGAATCTGCTCCTTCCGATCTGAGAATCTCTTGGACCACAAAGTGTAGTAAAGTTGTCTTACCATCTGTTCCTTTTATGTCTACTAATTTTAACAAAGTATCAAGTTTAAAAGCTCTGGCATCACCACGGTTGGTACCGACATTCATTCGGTTTCCTGTCCTTAGAACAGCTTCAAGGAGTTTAAGGAATAGGCGACTGTTTCTCAGTTCTTCACTTGCTTCCTGCATGGTGTAATGAGTTAAATGCAAGAAAATTCATGCAATTAATAGGCACTGATATTTCCAGTTGCACTTGAATAACATTTGGTTAGGCGATTACTATACAAGCATGCACTTGAACTATTTCTTTAACAAGCCTTATCATTTCAATAACCAAGCTAAATGGAATAATTGATAGTACCTCTATGGTTAGAAAGGACTTTCTCAAGTATTTTACTTCTGTATCGAAGTTTGCTCTGTATAGCATGGCCTCCACTCGTTTAAAGGCAAATGGAATATCAAGAACTGCCTTGAGGAATCGCTCTGCTGTCCCTAATTTAGAGATATCACCTTTGTAGTCTTTAAGTTTTATCTCTTCCTCCTTGGTTGGTGTCATCTTCACTAAAGTCTCTAAAAGGTCTGCACCTAATCCCTCTGGATTTCCTGCACCACCAAACACACTTGCATCGGTTATGAGTGGGAACCGTAAAAGAGTAGTTTAGAATGAAATTTGCGACTTATAAGTAAAGTTAATTGTATTGGGACAGCTTGTGTGTTCTGTTAGTTCACATCTGAGAGTGCTGATATGCAAGTTTTTATGATGGTGCACCGTATCACTGGTAATTGCATGTGCAAGATATGTATGCTTCTGAAGTTGATCCAATAATAAAGAAGGGCATATAGATTTCAGTTAACATATAACTTTTTAACCAGTATGTCTTATGCGAAATCTAAATGAAAGGATCATAATCATACAAATATATCCAAATGCAAGACAACAAGTGAGGAACCAAGCGTTGGCGCAAAGGAAAAAGTTAATTTCTTCCTTTATCCTTATTTGCCTCTAAAGAGAGAGATTTTCCTACAATCTGCCTTTATCCCTAGTTTCCTCTAAATAAGAAAGTGACAAAATTAAACCACCCACGATGAGTGCACTGGTGCCTTCTCAATTGTTTAGGGTCATTAACCTTGATAATGATAATCCATTAGCTTGAATTGCTAACTTTTAAATTGCTTTGAGATTGCATCTCTATTAGAATGCTTTTATTGTTCTAAAACCATTAGCAGGGGAAGAGAATGGGGTGTATTAGTTATTATCTTTAGTTGCTGGTCTTTGACACTATTAACCTATGACGTGGTTTCAATATTGTCAATTAATATGTGATGGCGAACCTTGCTCCAAAGGGAGTAAGTCCCATTGTCCTTTGAGGATTTTTGTGTAGGTAGAAAAGGTTGGCAGTAGGTGACGGACTCACAAACTCCAAGTATAAAGACCAGTAATCAGTTATCCCATTCTGGTCTAATAGAAGAATGAAGACTGGGTTATAGAACATAAATCCTGTGATTGATATTGTGTGGCATCTTTTATAAGCATCCATATCCATCAGTTTGTGCTTGTTAATGGGATCTTATTGTTATACCTGTCTTCTTCTATAGATCAATTACCTTAATACTTATGTTATTCAAGTCCACTTGAAATGACTATAAATTTTTTGTTTGTTCATTTTGTACCTGATTCCGTTTTGATCTGTGCATAATCCTCATAGAGAGCAGCAAATGAATATGTTCAGATATTTTGCATCTGTTCTATAGAAATTATTGGATAACTTGAATTCACTTGGATCTTTCAGGAATGGAGACAGAATTTCATACCATCTATAAGTGCTTCTGAAACCTCATCCCTTGTCACATTCAACGCTCGTAATAGTATAGCTATGTTCTGAGACTTCTTTGGGTCCAGCACTCTGTTCTCCAATTCTAAAGGAGGGAGGACCGACTTCCTAGTTGATTCTTTAGGAACTGAATTTGCAGAACTCCATCCAAAAAGTGATTCCATAGCTTCCTCATTTAACCTACAGGTTGATATCTTCTAGTGAAAGATTGTAAATTGCTATCAGTGATAGTAGCCTAAGAAATGTATGCCGTTCTACTTACTGGAAAGAGCTTGAATTTAGCTGGTCCCAAACAGTGGCTCTGTCCGAGGTTGTTCGTACCTTGTCCCAATGAAAAGGCTTCAACTTGGGTTTTGATCCTTCACTGTCCTCTGCATCTTGTTTCTCCGATGAATTGACACCTGTATTAACTTCTTTGACTGGACTTGTCTTCTTAATCCTTGGAGTTTCTCTGGGGCTAGGACTCCTTGCTTGTGACCTTATCAACGCGGAAGCCGGTGAAGGTGTATTCTTTACAGTGTTCAATCTTCTTGAAGTTGGCATTGGTGGCGGTGGCGGAACTGGAATTTTGGATGCCTGCTGCACGTCATTGTTTATCCATTGAAGCCGTCCAATATCCAGTGGTGGAGGTGGTGCTGAAAATTTAGGCCTTTTAGGAATATATGGTTGAGCTGATATGCTCGGCTGCTCTTCAGATTGCTTCAGTGACTCTAAGGAAGAAGCTGGTGGTGGTGGTGGTGGAGGAGGAGGAGGAGGAGGAGGAGGGGGTAGCAATTGGTTAATTGTTGGTATGATAGCATGTTTTGCATCTGGGGAAGACATTGAAAGGCGAGACTTTGGTGAAGTTCTCTTGGGTTGAGGGACAACATGATCCGGCCTTGCCGGGTGCATCAGGCTAGAATTATTGCTTGGATAGCTGTGGCGTGAACTGGGCGACATGTTGCTTACTGATGAGGCGTGTGCGCTGTAAAAAGTAGTATCATAACTCTCATCGTCTGATGATGATATGGGCGGCGATAAATTTATGCTAGGTGGCGGGGGCTTGTTCAATGGTGGCAGTGGCTGAAGGTCAGGACTAGGCCTATACCGTTTCTGTTCAGATCTTTCTATAGATTTCAATTTTTGACTAGGCGAGATATTAACAACATTTGTCTCGCTCACTGATCTTGTAGTGGACGGCTCCACCGTCCCAACATATAGAAAAGTGGATGGTCCTACTCCCGAGTCTTCATTGATCCTCTGTGAATTACCACTAACAAGCTTTTGCGAAACATCAGGATGTTTCACTCTGTGTTTGTAGAGATAGAATGCCAGTGCCGAAAACATTCCCAACGTAACAATCCCAACCGATATCGCAATAGCCACTTTCTTTGCTGGCTTGGATGGTTGAGTGACAACTGGATTCCCCACTGTTGTGCCACTGGCTGGTGGCTGTGGAGACTGGTGGACCTGATCAGGTGTCGACCCGTTGGGGAGTTCATGGAAGAAGGGCTGGTCTTGATCTGGTGATTCTGGGCTGTCTGGAGGAGGAGGTGGCGGCGATAATTCTGATGGAGGTGGAGGTGCTGAACTTGCTGGAAACAATGGTTGGTGCAAAATTCTCCTGTTTTTCTTCTCACAAATGGAATCTTGAAATCTATGCTCTTCCGCTCTTGTGATTTGAAGTCTGAAATATGTAATCAATGATAGAATCAAGAAAGCGATCATACAAGGAGGTCTCATTTTGCTGTTCTCTTGACTGGAAGCTCCTTTTTGTTATTTTCTTTCTTCGCCCTATTCATCTGATTTTGTTCCTAACCTCAGCGTCAAGAAGACTCTGTATGACAGAGAAAGATCCTGTACTTCTCTAACTGAAGATCTAGTTGCTCAAAGTGAAATGATCTCAACCTCTGCAGCAGCCACACTTTTTCATTCAGGTGTGTTCACATTTGTTTATTAATAAATACAAAGCTACTTATTTCCAAACTATTAGCCCTTAATTCTTTTCTATTAAAATATATTTGACTTTATTTACACATTTTGAGGACTGATACGTAGTACTCACTTATTAACCACTCATTTTTATTTATCTATAATTTCATTTGTTTATAAACACTTTCTAAAAAATAATTTAGTTTTAAGTAGTTTTACTCTTAATTATTTTCTAGTTCTCCTAAAATAATTATTAAGGAAGATGAATAGAATATGGCCTTATTTTGTGCTTTTGTAAATTAATGGGCAATGATGACCATGCAGCTAGGGTAAAAGGACCAAGTTTGTTCCTTTTTGTTCTAAAGAATTTTAGAATATTTGCTTTTCGTGGTTGCCGAGTGGGTGGAGGGACATGTTAGAGCATCTTCATTGAAACAATTTGCAATGTTTACATGTGGTGAGCAAAATAAGGATGGAGAAACGAGCATCTCTAATTGGATTGTGGATTGAACTAATTGTTAGTTTTATGTATAAGAGGGGATGTAGGAAAAAATGAAAATAAATTATGAAAAGTTAAATGAACTCATCCTTTAGGAAAATTAATTCAAAGATGATGGTGTGACACCTCTTTTTTTTTTTTTTTAATATTATGCGAGACCATTGAAGATGCTCTTACAGTGTTTTGTTCTTGGTGCCGTTAAATCCTAGCATAAATCAATTTGGTGTCATGTACAATTTTCATCACTTTGCATTGAGGAATGGTTGTGATTGATGGGGACGCAATGAAAGCAATACTACAATAGTCAAATAATTCTGCGTTTTCAAGTCATTCTTTTCCTTTTCTTTTACTTTGTAGTTTAAAATAAGCACGTTTGATAGAAATTTAAATTTTAATCTAATTTAAAATTAATAATTAATTTTAAATATATTTTTTGTGGAATTCATCAATCTTTATAAAAAATTATTTTTAACCCTCACTAAATAGAGGCTAAATTTATTTTGTGAAAGTTTTTAATCAATTAAAATTATTTTACAACAAAATTATGGGTTTTTGAGCTTAAAATTCGATTCATAGATATTGTCAAATTCAGTTTTTGAAAAATATCTAACTTTTATGGTAAAAACCATTCAAGTCAGATAAGAATTTTAGACATTCGAAGCAATATTTTATTTTAAAAATGCAGAGTTAAAATGTAGGGCAGTGTATATATAAAACATTTTCTCCTTTTAAAAATAATTCGCTAATATTTGATCCACCACCGACAATGGCTGTTGAACTTATGCTTTTTAGCTATTCTCTTTCTTTCAATTTCAATTCTCTCTAGCTTGAAAGTGACGAGGCCAACTGGCTTATTGCTCATACCACAACAAGAAAAGGTCAGAGGTTTACACGTCTACTTTTTCGTTTATAATTGTTTGAGTAATGCTATTCATCCCCAATGTATTTATAAACACAGTCTAGGTGCCTCTAAATGATAGGTTAAATAAAAGGTGAAATTAAATGACTCACCTATCATTTAATGTCCATTAACATCACCTAGACTGTGTTTGTAAACACACTGGGGATGAATAGCATTACTTTAATTTTGTTGTGTTCCATAATCAATCATGCTACTTTTGCATCATTGTTTACATAATACAATTTGGCAGCATACAATTGAACAGTTTACAAAACACTTTACCCATCCACAATTTTTAAAAAATATGAATGATGTAAAAAATAATGTACATCAAAAGATTAGTACGATACCGACCAATTGAGAGCATGAGATTCATTCTTTTGGACTTTCTAAGCTAAAACTTTTTTGGTAATGACTGGCTACCAACCAATTTTTATAACAAATTAAAGATTTATTGACAAATTGTTGATTCTTATTTTAGAACTTTGCTCTTTTTCATTAATTTATCGATCATAGGGGCATATTTTAATTGAATTAATTACTAGAGAGAAATTTTAAACAAGTGACTAACTTATTGTAAGCTGTATGTTAGCTACAAATATTTTAAATTTAATGTTAGGTCTTTGACGAGTGAATTAAGGTTTACGTTGTGATTATGAGATATGTCCTAAATCGTGGTTTAAAATGATCAATTCGATGATTGGATGTTTATTGCCAGCAAAAAAGCCGAAAATGAAGGGTCTGTCTAATCCAGGTGGTCAATTTAGAAACAATCATACTTTGGAACCATCATTATACCCAAAAAAAAAAACAATTTTCTCTCCAATAATTTTTTTTTTTTTTTTTTAAAAACAAAGCAAGTGTCAAATATAATATATTTTTTTGGAGTGTACAAATGACATTTCCTATTTAGAAACGGTGATTGTCGGTGCACACCCATTGTTTTTATTTGGAAATCTGTCACTCTACCCTGCAGTGAAAAATTCGCCATTACTTGTTCATCTAAAAATAAATGATTATTGACTGTCACTTACTTTTAAACAAAATTATTCATCAATCACCAATCTCAATTTTATCCCTCCAGTTGGACAAAAAAAAAAGATTTTGCGTGTCAGATGAAAATCCTATATGACCATTGACGTGAGACATGGACACAACTCGTTTTAACAACCATTTTTTTTTTTCCCTTACAAATAGAAAGAATCATTCTTTTCCAAACTCCATAAGCATTTTTAATTTTTCCCCATCTTCGCATCAAAAACCTAATCGAACTTAACCACAATCACCTCCACCTCCACCACCTCATCACTAAATTCTATGCCCCCACCATCACAAGTTAGTTAAAGATACTTGGTAGATCATTCTCTTCAATTATATTATAATCAACATTTATGATATAATTACAGTTAACGAATTGATTCCATTAAAAAGAAAGGTATATAATTTTTTACCATTCCCATCGAGGTAAATAATAAATTCTTACATAGCAAGCAAACAATCATACTACTTTATTATAAAAAAATAACTAAACCTGTTTATTATTGAAAAAGTTGGGAAATTCCATTTTTGTTTCGCAAGTTCAGCATCCCACCTTTGCTTGGATAGTTGGATGTCTTCGATTCCGACACTATCGCACAACAAAAGTTGCCTTTCCGTTCATCTGACCTATAAAAAATAGACGTGAAGTTAAACCAGAATTTGTGATTGTAATCACTCGACATTTCAGTAGTATCCTCAATTCTTCCACATTACACACTTGTTTTCTATCTATCTATCTATCTTGTTTGTAGGCTAAGGGCATCTCGAATACATTACGTCGATCGCATTTGGGTGACAATTAGATTAAAAAACTTCTAGTTTACGTGACATTTGTGTCTATTGGATAGGTATTTAATTTCAAATTTCATCTCCATTTTGTTTAGATTACAACTAGAAATGATTGCTTACATGTATTTTATAAACTCTAAAATAAAATAAATAAAATTGTCTTTATGAAAATCAGGAATCTGGAGAGGAGAAAGTTTTAAATTTTTCGTATTCATTCCATCTAACTGAGCTTATATGCCTAAGTAAACTTCTTGACGGTTTATTTTTTTCCTTTGCCATAGCTAAATAGAGTCACAGTCAAATTGCATGGTAGGAATTTTTTAAACATTATCTATTCTTACTTATATGACAATTTCTTTCGAGTAAATCACGATAACATTGAAGATGCTTCTACAATTTGCTAGTGTGGCATGTATTGGAGCCAAACGAATTGGGTTGACCACAAGAATTTTGACTATCGACTCTCCAATCTTCGAACAACTCTTTCAATTGGTACATGTTTGACGAAGTTTAATAATTAAAAATAAAACATACTTATCGTACACATATTACTATTCATTTATTATCTATATATTATACAAGACTAACAACCTATAATCACTCTCAAACATGCATTTGAAGAAGGAAGACAACTTTGGGCACAAGTCATCAATAACTAAAAACTACCCAAAAAAATTGAAGTTTCAGTGACTCATGGGAATTATTACACACTTTGGTGCTACCAAAATTGGAAAAATGTGGTTTTAAAGCGACGTTTTGTTAATGGAAGCCTTTATTGAGATTGTGATACGTGGTTGATTTGTGGCTATTTGATAAGGCTTTTGGATGCTTCTATTGGCTTAACCCTATGGTTCTGTCATTTTTGAACGACATGTTCGGTTTTGCTTAGAGGACTCTCGTTTTTCTTAGAAGTTCTCTCTCGAATGCCCTACTCGAGAAATCTCTTCTACTTCATATCTTTCTAGTTTTACTTGGTATTGATGGTGTTAGGATTGATCCACTTGTTGTGACATCAATCACCTGATTGAGATGTTGAAGTTATATGACAAAGTAAAGAAAGACAAGAATATGACGGATACATTAAGAGATTTTATTGCATAAAAAATAATGGAAAAAATAGAAAAATATTACAATGATCCTAAAAACTAGTAATAATAAATCTCACACTATAAAATTGTATAGAATAACCTAATATTTATAGGAAACACGTAGGGGACGTCCAAAACCTCTTGGTAGGATTGTTGATGAAGTAGGATGTCAAAAACTGAGTTCAAAACGAAGTACGCAAAGAAAAACGCGAAAAAACACACATTCGGGCTCGGAAGTTCCCTGCGGGCACGGGCCGGGGCGCCCGAGCCCCGCTCCTAGGCATCGGGGGCTCTGCCCCATAATTTCATTGTGGCGCTGTGTTGGAAAAAATAATCGTAAAGTGCAGAAAAAACTTATCAATAGATCGAGTCTCGTGACAGCACGATGTCCTAAAGTGAAATTGCCCGTCGATAACTGCTGCGACCTCCGTGGACAATCACCTCAAGGATACAACGATCAAATAAACCAATTGTGCAGCAATTACAAAAGGTTTTCAGAACTCTCAAGTGTACTCCAGAAATATGAAAAAATAATTTGAGTATAATATTTTACTGTATATATGAAGAGACAATTTCGTTTTTGTTGTATATATTTTCTAAAGTCCAGAAGTGAGTTTATATAGCCAGAGAATAGAGGTAACTGCATACCCCATGACTCAATATTTAATTACAGTTTTAATGGCCAATGGTAATGGGTTGTAAATACTGGACAGTTAAAATAATTATGTTTTAATATAGTGCGTGAGGCGTGGCTCGAACCCCTGACCTTCCACACAAATTCCACGTTTTTATCAGTTGGGCACTTTATATTAATTAATTATTTCTTTCACATATTATATTTATTGTACAAATATATAACACGCTGCGGCGTCATTTCCTTGGCGCTTGGCGTCCATCTCTCGGGTTAATGTTCCAAAAAGTGTTTTTTGCCATCCAAAAGTCTTCGTTCAAATCAAACTCCTAATTATCTTTGAAATTTGATCCTCATAACTTAGAACTATACAAACCCAAAAACTTTAAATTTCTTCCAATCATCCAAACACCAAATTTTCAACTCCCAATGAGCTTCCAAAATAGAACTTCAACTTGATATAGGATTTTAGAACCATTCCAAACTTAAATTCTTCGTAACGTGCACTTAAATTAGAATTCTTCAATTACTTCAACAAGGAATCCGGGCCACACCCAAATTCTAACAGATAGATTGAAAACTTGATGTTCTCTAGTCTTTGTGATATATGAACGTGTATACATTAGAATGTGGTTTTCTGCGTTCTTAGTGAACAATAATATTAGTGTTTGTTTTTGGTTTTTCATGTAAAATAAGCCCCGTGTGACTTAATAAAACTAATGCACAGCAGAATGAAAGAAGGTGAATTCCTTTATGTTTAACTCACATCAATTACAATGAAAGTGATAAACTTTTATATGTACAAATCTATTCTAAACATGGTAAATGAAATATGGAAATAAGGTGTAAAAGGAAATAAAATATTTCTGTGATTGTATTCCTTGATTGCTATAATATGAATGATTTGATTGCTGTAATACTCCCCCTCAAGTTGGAGCATGGAGATCCGTAATGCCCAACTTGGACCGAAAAAAGACAAATAACTCACGACCCAAGGGTTTAGTAAAGATGTCAGCTTGTTGCTGAGAGGTTGGAACGTAGGAGGTAGCGATGAGACCAGACTTAATCTTCTCACGAACTAGATGACAATCCAATTCAATGTGTTTGGTCCGTTCATGGAAAACGGGGTTGCGAGCAATATGGAGAGCAGCCTGATTGTCACAATAGAGCAGAATAGGCTTGGGATGTGGCACAGTAAGTTCCTGTAGAAGAAGACGAAGCCAAACAAGTTCACAGGTTGTAGTGGCCATAGCACGATATTCAGCTTCAGCAGAAGAACGAGAGACAGTGGTTTGTTTCTTAGCGCGCCAGGAGAGGGGACTATCACCTAACTTGATGATGAAACCAGTAGTGGAACGTCGTGTGAGTGGACAACTAGCCCAATCAGAGTCACAGAAAGCAGATATCTGAAAACTACAAGAGGATGAGAAGAAGAGACCATAACCAGGAGTAGTCTTCAAGTAGCGGAGTAAACGGTGAGCAGCATGAAGGTGAGGCTGGCGAGGAGTGTGCATAAACTGACTCAAAATGTTGACGACAAAGGCTATGTCCGGACGAGAGATGGTCAAATAGATCAGACGACCAACCAATCGTCTATATGAGCCAGGATCATCCATAAGGTCACCATCCGAGTCAGTAAGCTTACAATGTTGTTCCATGGGAAAATAGGCAGGACGAGAGCTGAGTTGACCAGAATCCGAGAAAATGTCCAGAGTATATTTTCTTTGATTGATGAATATGCCCTTAGGTGATCGAGCAACTTCAATTCCTAGAAAATATTTGAGATCACCAAGATCTTTGATTTTGAATGTCTGAGCAAGATGTTGTTTGACAGAGTTGATGGCAGAGATGTCATTGCCAGCGACTAGGATATCATCAACATATATGAGAACAGCTGTAAACATGGGACCCTTAGTCTGAGTGAAAAGACTATGATCAGATGTAGACTGACGAAAACCGGCAAGGATGAGAGTATGAGACAACTTCGAGAACCATTGACGGGAGGCCTGTTTGAGACCATATAAAGATTTGTGGAGACGACAGACGCGTGTCTCCCCCTGAGGGCAATATCCTGGTGGTGGTCGCATAAATACTTCCTCATCAAGGTCACCATGGAGGAAGGCATTGTGAACATCTAACTGCTGTATAATCCAATGTTTGGCAGCAGCAATAGCAAGGAGACAACGAACAGTAACAAGTTTAGCCACAGGAGCAAATGTGTCAGTATAGTCAAGGCCTTCTACCTGAGTAAATCCCTTGGCAACTAAACGAGCTTTATGACGTTCAATGGAACCATCTGCATGCAATTTGGTTTTATAAACCCACTTGCAACCAATAGCCTTCTTACCAGGAGGAAGATGGTCAAGAGTCCATGTGTGATTAGCCTCGAGAGCTTGAAGTTCAGAGGCCATGGCCTTTTGCCAATGAGGCTCAAGAATGGCTTGAGAGTAATAGACAGGATCCTGAACATTTTTAGAGACAGAAGAGAGAAAAGCAAAATGTTGTGGACTAAAGAAACGATAAGATAGAAAATTAGGTAAAGAATGGACCGTACCTGAGAAATGCTGGGAATGGGATGATGAACGTGGGTCCTCTAGAGGTAGATCTGAGCAAATATAGTCCTGAAGATATGCGGGCCGAGTGATTGTACGGCGAGGTCTAGGAGAGGGAGGCGGAAGAGTAACGGGTTCTAGGGTGTTTGTTGGCCTAACATCATCTGCAGGTGTTGGTAAGGAGGATTCAATGTCTAGAGGAGATGGTACTTGGGGAGGGGAAAGTGGAGTGTCACGTGTATCAGGAGTCGGATGCAAGGTGAAATCGAGGAATGATGGGTTATCTTGCAAGGTGTGTGGTAAAGGGGCGTTAGGGGGTGGTATGGTAGTGGCAAATGGAAAAGTAGACTCTACAAAATGGACATCACGAGAGAAAAATATCTTCTTGGTGTGTAAGTCATAAACACGATAGGTGTGTGGAGTCTGGGAGTAGCCTAAGAATATGCATGATGTGCTACGAGGAGAAAATTTGTCCCGATGAGTGGTTAATGTGCGCGCATAGCAAAGACACCCAAAAACACGAAGGTGATCATAGGTAGGGGATTTGTTGAAAAGGAAGTCATAAGGTGTTTTGTCATTGAGGGAAGGGGTTGGTATGCGGTTAATCAAATAAGTAGCAGTAAGAATGCATTCACCCCAGAAAGAAATTGGTAAATGTGCATGAAAACGAAGACACCGAGCCACATTTAACAAGTGGCGATGCTTTCGTTCAGCGACACCATTTTGTTGTGGTGTCTCAACACAAGTACGTTCATGAATAATGCCATGGGTAAGAAAAAAATTTTGCATACGTTGGGAGAGGAATTCTTGACCATTATCGGAACGAATATGCTTGACAGGACAGTTAAATTGCGTGTGGATCATTTGAATAAAGGAAGTTAGACAAGTGAATGTATCAGATTTGAAACGCATTAAGTACACCCAAGTAACACGTGAAAAATCATCGACGATTGTAAGAAAATAGTGAGCACCAGTTGTGGAGGGTGTGGGATAGCCACCCCAAATGTCACAAAAAATTCGATTAAAGATAAAAGTGCTTTTATTGTTGACTAATCTGAATGGAAGACGTGTTTGTTTGCCTCGAATACAACTGTCACAATTTTTGATTTTATCTGAACTACATAAAGATTTCGGAATGCAAGAATTGGAGGGATGACCTAAACGGAAATGCCATAAATCTGATACGATTGTAGGGTTGGCCGTGACCTGTAAAACGGCTGGAGTTGAGTGTTTGAAATGATAGAGGCCACCACGTTCTTCACCCATTCCAATCAGCTTCCTCGTGTGTTGGTCCTGAAATAAGCAAATAGAGGAGGAAAAGACGACAAAACAATTGGATGATTTAGTAAGTTGACTAATGGAAATTAAATTAAAATTGAAGTTTGGAACAAAAAGAACGTTATAGAGACATAAATGAGGGGATACATATATATGGCCCATATGTGTGACTTGGGCTTTAGAACCATTGGGTAATAGAATAGTTTGAGAATGGGCCCAATAATTGTGGGCTGTAGACAAATTAGAAAAAGAGGAGATATGTGCAGAGGCTCCACTATCAATTATCCATGGAAGTGGTGTGAGGGAAAGAGAATTACCGGAGAAAGCCGAGACCTCAGTGGTGTTGGGTTGCAAGAGTTCCATCAATTGGTGGTAGTGCTCGTTAGAGAGACCTGGAATAACACTCGAGGTAGAAGAAATGGGGGGTGTAGACACCGTGTTCGCCGTGGGTGAGCCCGCCAAAAGGGGCGGGCGATTGCTGGCGGAAAACGGCAGGCGACTGCCGGCTGAAGGGCGACCCGGCAGGCGACTGCCGGCTGAAGGGCGACCTGGCCGAACTGGGTACCTCGGTTTCGGAGTTGTCCAGTGGGGGGGGTAGCCAACGATTTCGAAGCAAGATGACTCTTGATGGCCGTCCTTCCCACATTGGGTGCATTTCTTGCCATTACGGGGGCGAAACCCCTGATTTCCTTGAAAGCTACTTCGTGGGACAGCCATGGCAGTGGTGTCTTGATTGGGCAGTAGAGGAATTTGCAATAGTCGTTGAGTTTCTTCTTGGTGTATAGTGGCATATGCTTTAGAGACTGTAGGAAGGGGATCCATAGCTAGAATTTGGCTTCGAATATTGGAGAAGGAGTCATTGAGTCCCATGAGAAATTGGAATAGCCGTTCAATGTTGACGGATTCTCCCAACCCTTTGCGGGCATCGCAAGTACATGTGTTGGGTTCGGTTATTGCAGTGAGTTCATCCCATAGCCCTTTGATTGTATTGTAGTAGGTGGTGACGGGCATGGTATTCTGTTTGAGATTAACCAAGTCACGTTGGAGACGGTAGAGGCGAGGATGGTTGCTTTGAGAGAAACGGTTGTCCAAATCTGCCCAGATTTCAGAAGGCAGTGTGCAATAAATCAAGCTCTGCCGAAGGGATTTATCGATCGAGTTCAACAGCCAAGAGAGAACCATGTCGCTGCAACGGTTCCATAGGTTGGCAATTTGTGTGTCTGATGGTTTCTTTAGAGTTCCGTCGACGAAAACAAGTTTGTTTTTGGCGTTCAAGGCCATTCGCATGGAGCGTTTCCAGGCTGAAAAGTTTTCTCCAGTGAGAAGATCCGGCACAAGTATGGCACCGGGATTGTCGGCCGGGGTTAAAAAATATGGGGATGTGAGGTCATTGATTAATTGGGAAGGGGTGGAGGCTGTGGAGTCGGACATGATTCTTGGTGTTTGATGCTGGCGAAATTTAGAAGAGGTTGCAGGGAAGGAACCGCTCTGATACCATAATAAAACTAATGCACAGCAGAATGAAAGAAGGTGAATTCCTTTATGTTTAACTCACGTCAATTACAATGAAAGTGATAAACTTTTATATGTACAAATCTATTCTAAACATGGTAAATGAAATATGGAAATAAGGTGTAAAAGGAAATAAAATATTTCTGTGATTGTATTCCTTGATTGCTATAATATGAATGATTTGATTGCTGTAATATGATTGTTGATTTGTAATTCATACCTTTGTTTCCGTTTTGACTTCATAATAGTGCTACGGGGTTATCCACTTGTGGATGTCATTAGGTGTTGAAGTGGTCATTGAATCTACGGGTTTCAACCTAAAAAGTCTTCGTGTTCTTCTTGTTTCTTATACATTCTTTTCTCGATCTGTTGATTGATTAGTTATACTTAGCCCTTTTTTTACATCATTTACGTTAATATAATTTATTTTGCATACTCATGTTCAACTTTAAATTTACACAATAAAATATTCTAAACATAAATCCACAACTTTTACATACTATTTAACCACCCATTTTCTAAAAATATTATTCAAAAAAATGTTTTTAAAATTTCAAGGAGGTCAACCAAGGGCTTATTGCTTATGTGAGTTCATTTCTGGGCATAACAGACTCAAATGTTACAAAATTGAGAAGGATTACCCAATTATTCGTGTAGAACAATAATGTAACCCTCATTGTGCTAGTTGTACATTCAAAGGGTACATTTGACATTGATTAGTGAAAATCGGTATCATTGATTGTTTTAAATATTATTAAAATTAATATATAAAAAATTGTCAAAATGAATGTTATATTTAATGTACATGTATTATAATGGATGTAACCCAGGACGCCTCGTGAAATGGTACGGCAGCACAGAAAAAAGCTGGAATAAGAGGACACCACCCCAAACCAACCCCTCGAACTTTTGTCTGCATTGGGCTTTAAGGAAAGCATCTTTGGCCAAGCTTAAAAGACTACTCATTTTAATATTAAACATAAGGAAACTTTTAAGCATGGCCAAACATTTGTTCTTTTCAGACCCAATATCCGGCCCAACAATGTGTGGTCCTTTCGCATTCTGACACTGTTCTTTTTATCGGATGACCTAAACGGAAATGCCATAAATCTGATACGATTGTAGGGTTGGCCGTGACCTGTAAAACGGCTGGAGTTGAGTGTTTGAAATGATAGAGGCCACCACGTTCTTCACCCATTCCAATCAGCTTCCTCGTGTGTTGGTCCTGAAATAAGCAAATAGAGGAGGAAAAGACGACAAAACAATTGGATGATTTAGTAAGTTGACTAATGGAAATTAAATTAAAATTGAAGTTTGGAACAAAAAGAACGTTATAGAGACATAAATGAGGGGATACATATATATGGCCCATATGTGTGACTTGGGCTTTAGAACCATTGGGTAATAGAATAGTTTGAGAATGGGCCCAATAATTGTGGGCTGTAGACAAATTAGAAAAAGAGGAGATATGTGCAGAGGCTCCACTATCAATTATCCATGGAAGTGGTGTGAGGGAAAGAGAATTACCGGAGAAAGCCGAGACCTCAGTGGTGTTGGGTTGCAAGAGTTCCATCAATTGGTGGTAGTGCTCGTTAGAGAGACCTGGAATAACACTCGAGGTAGAAGAAATGGGGGGTGTAGACACCGTGTTCGCCGTGGGTGAGCCCGCCAAAAGGGGCGGGCGATTGCTGGCGGAAAACGGCAGGCGACTGCCGGCTGAAGGGCGACCCGGCAGGCGACTGCCGGCTGAAGGGCGACCTGGCCGAACTGGGTACCTCGGTTTCGGAGTTGTCCAGTGGGGGGGGTAGCCAACGATTTCGAAGCAAGATGACTCTTGATGGCCGTCCTTCCCACATTGGGTGCATTTCTTGCCATTACGGGGGCGAAACCCCTGATTTCCTTGAAAGCTACTTCGTGGGACAGCCATGGCAGTGGTGTCTTGATTGGGCAGTAGAGGAATTTGCAATAGTCGTTGAGTTTCTTCTTGGTGTATAGTGGCATATGCTTTAGAGACTGTAGGAAGGGGATCCATAGCTAGAATTTGGCTTCGAATATTGGAGAAGGAGTCATTGAGTCCCATGAGAAATTGGAATAGCCGTTCAATGTTGACGGATTCTCCCAACCCTTTGCGGGCATCGCAAGTACATGTGTTGGGTTCGGTTATTGCAGTGAGTTCATCCCATAGCCCTTTGATTGTATTGTAGTAGGTGGTGACGGGCATGGTATTCTGTTTGAGATTAACCAAGTCACGTTGGAGACGGTAGAGGCGAGGATGGTTGCTTTGAGAGAAACGGTTGTCCAAATCTGCCCAGATTTCAGAAGGCAGTGTGCAATAAATCAAGCTCTGCCGAAGGGATTTATCGATCGAGTTCAACAGCCAAGAGAGAACCATGTCGCTGCAACGGTTCCATAGGTTGGCAATTTGTGTGTCTGATGGTTTCTTTAGAGTTCCGTCGACGAAAACAAGTTTGTTTTTGGCGTTCAAGGCCATTCGCATGGAGCGTTTCCAGGCTGAAAAGTTTTCTCCAGTGAGAAGATCCGGCACAAGTATGGCACCGGGATTGTCGGCCGGGGTTAAAAAATATGGGGATGTGAGGTCATTGATTAATTGGGAAGGGGTGGAGGCTGTGGAGTCGGACATGATTCTTGGTGTTTGATGCTGGCGAAATTTAGAAGAGGTTGCAGGGAAGGAACCGCTCTGATACCATAATAAAACTAATGCACAGCAGAATGAAAGAAGGTGAATTCCTTTATGTTTAACTCACGTCAATTACAATGAAAGTGATAAACTTTTATATGTACAAATCTATTCTAAACATGGTAAATGAAATATGGAAATAAGGTGTAAAAGGAAATAAAATATTTCTGTGATTGTATTCCTTGATTGCTGTAATATGAATGATTTGATTGCTGTAATATGACTTGTGATTTGTAATTCATACCTTTGTTTCCGTTTTGACTTCATAATAGTGCTACAAGCGTCATCCACTTGTGGATGTCATTAGGTGTTGAAGTGGTCATTGAATCTACGGGTTTCAACCTAAAAAGTCTTCGTGTTCTTCTTGTTTCTTTTACATTCTTTTCCCGATCCGTTGATTGATTAGTTATACTTAGCCCCTTTTTGACATCATTTACGTTAATATAATTTATTTTGCATACTCATGTTCAACTTCAAATTCACACAATAAAATATTCTAAACATAAATCCACAACTTTTACATACTATTTAACCACACATTTTCTAAAAATATTATTCAAAAAAATGTTTTTAAAATTTCAAGGAGGTCAACCAAGGGCTTATTGCTTATGTGAGTTCATTTCTGGGCATAACAGACTCAAATGTTACAAAATTGAGAAGGATTACCCAATTATTCGTGTAGAACAATAATGTAACTCTCATTTTGCTAGTTGTACATTCAAAGTGCACATTTGACATTGATTAGTGAAAATCTGTATCATTGATTGTTTTAAATATTATTAAAATTAATATATAAAAAATTGTCAAAATGAATGTTATATTTAATGTACATGTATTATAATGGATGTAACCCAGGACGCCTCGTGAAATGGTACGGCAGCACAGAAAAAAGCTGGAATAAGAGGACACCACCCCAAACCAACCCCTCGAACTTTTGTCTGCATTGGGCTTTAAGGAAAGCATGTTTGGCCAAGCTTAAAAGACTACTCATTTTAATATTAAACATAAGGAAACTTTTAAGCATGGCCAAACATTTGTTCTTTTCAGACCCAATATCCGGCCCAACAATGTGTGGTCCTTTCGCATTCTGACACTGTTCTTTTTATCGTTATGTTCTTTTTTTGCTTTTAACTTATCAAGACTTTTGATTGTGAAGTGTTAATAGGATTATTGGTGTTACTACATTTACAGATATACAGTTCAATTACCTGTTTAATACCTTGCTATGCACTCCATAACGTTAGCCTTTTCAAGGGTTATTTTCAACTCAGACTGTAAATATAAAAGTGAGAATCAGTGAGTGACAGAAACGAGGATTTTACCCTAGAAGGCTAGAACTGAGACTTGAAGATGGTTTGGTTGCTTTTTCTCCTCTCTCTCATTTCATCTTCAACTGGTAAGAAAAATCAAGATTTTCTTCTCTTCAACTATTTTTCTGCCATTTCATTTCTACTTTACTGACTTGTAAGAAGTTTTTCTTTTATTTCTTTCTTCGTAGTGACAGGTCAGGAAACAGTGGAGTTCTTAACCCTCTATGACTCAACTGCACAGGCACTTCATGATTTACCTGATAATGGTCTTCCTGTGGCAGTTCAAGTGGAAAACCAGTACCTTAGGAATGTTTCAAATAGTGTTCTAATGGCTGAAACTTGGGTCCGGGCCCATGTTTTATCACACTATCCAGCCACCAATATAACCTCCATTGTTGTTGGTCACAATTTGTTGTGCAAAAATGATCAAGAAACTACGTTGGTTCTGCCCGCCATCAAGAACATTCACTATTCCCTCACCAGGTGGGGTTTGCAGAATGATATTAAAGTCTCTTCCGTTTTTTCTTCCAACTGTTTGGACTTCAAATCTGAAACTTACAAAGTTGATTTGGCTGAAAATTTTATCAAACCTTTACTCAACATTTTGCAAGAGATAAACTCTCCCTATTTTGTGAACCCAACTTCAAATCTGCATACCTCATCTGATGAAACCATGAGTTCCTTTAAATTCCACGAAAAATCCATGAAAAATCTTGGGATTCATCTGAACAAAATATATGTGATAGTTAGCGGTCCAAGAAATGGGAAACCCACTAGCAGAAAACTCGCATTCATTGATTACAGCAGTTTAATGGGTTCACTTCCAGCAAGGCCTACACAAATATCCCCATCTCCTGCACCCACTGGTTCTTCTGAACCAGCTTTTGCTGCAGGAAGCCCTTTACCTCCACTAATAGGCAAAGTTTCACCTCCACCATTTACACTTCCCTTTGCTCCCTCCCTGCCACCGATGGTCAATCCTAGTACACCTCCATTTGGACCCCATTTGCCTCCATGTAATCCATCTGGTGATGCTGGTTCAGCTGCTGCACCTGTAGCAGCAGGGGTGCAAAATGGGCTGTGGTGTGTGGCAAAGCCTAGTGTGCCACCAGAGACACTGCAGGAGGCACTGGACTATGCCTGTGGAGAGGGTGCTGCTGATTGTGAAGCTATTAGGCCTCATGGGCATTGCTATTTCCCTGATACCGTTGTAGCACATGCCTCTTTTGCTTTCAATAGTTATTGGCAGAAGAACAAGAAAAATGGTGGTTCTTGTGGCTTTGGAGGGACTTCTATGCTCATCAATACTGATCCCAGTAAACATTTTTCATCCTATAATTCTTTTTCCATGAATATTTATATAATACAATAGTGACTTTACTGTTTGAATATCATTTGAAATGCATTTGCAATATTGGATTTTGCAGGTTATAATCACTGTCGATTCATTCTCGTCTAGAGGGATCAGTTGAATTTGAGGATGGACCATATGTCGACTTCTTGGGCTACTTTTTTGCCTTTTGGGATTTTGATTTTAAAGTGAATTAATTCAGACAATCCCTTTATTCAGCAGTCTGTATTTTAGTTGCCTGTAATGTAAAAGAACTTGGGATTCTACGAGCACAGCATAAACTCCTTTTGATTTTAATGATTTTGTCTGTGTGGATAAGCGTTAAGCCTTTGATGTATCCCCCATCAGCTCAACTCCTTATTCCTAAGGTCTTATTTTTCTACTTTTTGGGCACTCTAATCATTGAAACTTGATGTTAAAATAAAATAAAATAAAAGCGTTTTCCTCCATTATTATCGAAGCGTGGAATCAAACTAAGTAGACTTAGCAAATTTTCTTAGCTATGATAGAAACAATTTTCTAACAGTGAATCAAAAGGGCAAAAAGCATCGAGCAAATGGCGGAATAAACACGAAAAAAGACGGTTGATATTTTTGGCGAATTGGAATCAAAATGAGGAGAATTAATTTCTAACAGTGAAACTAAGGGGCAAAAAGCAATAATTGAGCAAATGGTGGAATAAAGTCGTAAACTCGAAAATTGACAGTTGAATTCTTCAGCATTTCAAATTGCATTACTGAGTTCTTTATATTGTAATATTTCTGAAGGGTATTAATTCTGATCACTCTACTTCTCAGTTCTATCCATAGTTGTCAGACTAGACTCGAACAATGCAGGGGGTCAATGGGTTAGTGGTTCAACCGACGAGTCATTGCATAAAAATCTACAAAAAAATATAAATTCTTTTAGGGGCAAAATTAAAATTTTCAATTTATTTTTCACTAATTATTTAGATCTATAAAATAAAATCAAATGTTGGATCAAACTTTTTTAAAAGAATATTTTTATAAAAGCTATAAATGACTCATTAGTTAGATATACGTTATTACACATAAGTAATACTAAAGCACATTGTGTTCAAGTGATAAGAAGCCCCTTATTTTTCTTAGAGGTTCATGGTTCAATTCCCTTTGACATAATTTTTTTGTAAAAAGATTTCAAAACTCAATCAAATTGGTCAATCGGACAAGGTAAATCACCGGTTACCTCAATCAAAACCTGATTTTGACCGAGTCAAATGTATTTCTATCAAGAGAAAGTTACAAAAAACCATAATTTTAAAGTTCAAATTTCAAATTCCATATATAAACTTTATTTATACAAAAATCAGATATTAATTCATCCATCTTCTCTCTCTAAATAATAATTACCCAAACCTAAACCCTAATTCTCTCTCTCTCTCTCTCTGTTGTGCCACCACCGGAGCATCGTCGATGTTAGGCTATCTATCTCTCATCGAATCGCCGGTCAACATCTCTCTGTTGTGCCATCACCATGAGAGTCATTGTTGCAGTTCGTAGATCTGCTTTAGTTTTCTACCATCGAGCCTTTGATTGTGGTGCAGCCATCAGAGTCGTAGGAAGGCAATGTCAAGCAGAAACATTTGACGGGAAAGAGGAAGACGAAGACTATTTGAGAAGCGGCCAGAGGTGGCGGAGTAGAGCCGGCGGAAGCAACCAAGCGTTCTGATTTTTGGATTTGATCTGAGAGCAACTGCCCACAACTAGCGACATTCTAGTAGTGGTGGTGGCGGTGTTGGTGGTTGTGGCCGCGATTTTGTTGTTGGTTGGGTAGCGATTTTGTTGATTTTTGGGCGGTGATAACGGTTGTTGTGGCGATAGCGTTGGTGGTGCGGCGGTTGTGGGTGATACGGTGGTGGTGCAGTGGTGGAGGTGGTTTTAGGTGGGTAGTGGTGGTAGTGGTGATGTCAGTATTTTTAGACGATGGTTTGTTGCTGGGAGGTGGTGGTGGTGGTGGTGGTGGTTCCGGCGACGGGGTTCGGTTATCATGCTGTTGGTGGCAGTGGTGAGGTGATGGTCACAAGTGTTATTTGGTCGTTTGTGACCATTAAATTCATTAATTTGTGACCAATAAACAATATGTGATCAATAAAAAAATATAAGTTGTGATCAAGAAATAATATGACCTAAAAAATTATTAATTTGTGACAGATATTTTGACAATTTGTGACTGTCTACTAAATTGTGACTTATAATATTTGTGATTTGTGATCGATGAATAATTTGTGACATATAAATTTTTTTATTTGTTACCGATGAACAAATTGTAACTTATAAAATTTCTGAATTGTAACCGTAAAATAATTTGTGACCTATAAAATTTCTGATTTATGACCGTAGAATAATGTGACTTATAAAATTTCTAATTTGTGACCAAAGAACAAATTGAGACATTTCAATTCTTTATTTATGATCGATGAACAAATTGTGACCTATAAATTTTTTAAATTGTGACCGTAAAAGAATTTGGAAAGTAAAATTTATGATATGTGACTAATTATATAGAATTTTTACCAAATTATATGGAATTGTGACCTTAATATATTTAATTAATAAAATATATTTTAATTAATTAATTTATAAATAAAATTAAAATTTGAAACCTTAAAAAATTTGAAATTTTAAATTTTAAACCTTCTCTCTTAAATTTGAAATGGGTGAAACTTAATCTCTTAGTTATGAATTTTTCCCTTCTATCAATTTAATCTGCCCGGCCTATCAAGGGTCCGGGCCGCCGATCCGGCGTCCGAGCTGGGTTTTATAACTATGGCTCTAACAATCTAGGAACAGCTATCAAGATTGATCAAAGTGAATGCAAATTGCAACACATCAAGGGCAAAACTATAGCTTCAGACTCAGCGAATCAAAATGAATTGTTGAAGAACCAACCAAACAGGATATCTGACTACATTATATTCAAGGTTCTGCATTACTTGCACAAACTAATGCTCCAGCTTGATCATCATCGGCCTTGTCATTTCTTACATTGGAGCTTCCTTCATTCTACAAAAGAGCATAAGAACACACAAATATGTTTCTATTCCAAACTTAAATTAAGAAAACAACTGAATGAGTATCGAATTTATGTGCTAATGTCTGTAAAAGGACCGAATAAGTGAACAACACTTGTAGCACCACTGCTATAAATTGCAATTACAAGCCACAATAAAATAACTGTGAGTTGTGATAAATTGTTTATAATTGGTCAAATCATCTTTTTATCCACTCATTTTGTGGGATTTATTAGTACTATCCACCTACACACCACTCATTGTTGTATATTTATAATTTAAAACGATTATAAACAACTCCCAAACATGGCAACACCACTCACAGAATGGAGGTGTGGTTCACGCCTATAAACGTAACTCTATTTATCATTGCTGGTATTTACACAATTATTTATCTAAATGAACCTCAAGTTGTGTGTTAAGCCCTTGCTTGACCCCATTATTTCCAAAATATATTTTTCTCTCTTCTTTTCAACTACACATTATTCAATAAAATAATATTATACGCAAACCCAAAAATTTTCTTTATTTTTTAATCACACATTCTCCATCAATCTACTATTCCAAAATGCATTTTTACCAAAAATAAAAAAAGGCCCTAAGTAAGATTTTTATTAATTAGGCCATGTCTCATTAATTGTAAGTCGTGTGTGGCCAAAAATGACAACATGATCATTTGCATTTAATTTCTCAAGGGTCGATGGAAATTTTTTGTAGAAGAGACATGAAATATAGTAGCTTTTTATACATCTAGGAAAACAATACTTGTACTCCAGTCACATGGTAAATATGTGATATCAGTAGAACGAGAGACAGGTAACACACCTTCTGAGTTGATCTTTGAGCCACCATGAGCTCGTAATATTTACGCATAAGCATTTCTTCCTCTACCTGCAATTCACATAATAATTAAGCTCCTCATTTCTTCAAACGTGAGAACAATACAAATCAGTAGCAATAAACTTAGTACATGTTTGGTACATGTCACAAGACGAGGAATCGACAACGAACACAATTGCAGCTTTTTTTCTCAATTCTATCATTAGTATCCAATACTTTCCACCAAATATGCAAGTAATGCCACATTGATAAACTGGGGAAAAGGGGGGAAAATGAACAGCTTAATGCAAGCTTGGAAGCATGAATTTAAGTAAGGGTGTTAAATGGGGCAAGTCAACTCGCTCAACCAAAGTGTGGCTCGGCTCGCGAGCCCTTTCTTTAAAACTAAAATTGCATATTTTACTCATTATGGCGAGCCAGCTCATTCCCGAGCCGACAAACTAACGAGCTAGTCAATTCAGTAGGCTACAAGCGGTTCACACGAGAAAATCGCTACTAGGCTCGTGCCTCACCCCACTAACACCCCTAAGTTTAGGGCATGAAAACCGTAAAAATTCCAAAGAATTCCTTCCAAATATAAATTTAGTTTTCATGAATTTATGGGACTCCGATTCTATGCCACCTAATGTAATCGGTAAAATGAAACAAAATGCAGTATAAACAAGAACCATGAGCTCGAAAGGAAACCTGGAGTCTGTGCAGTTCATGGGACATAGAACTGTATGCATCCATGAGAAGCTCGTTTTGCTTCTCCAAATGCCTGCACCCAATCATAATTCAAAACCCACATCAAATTTACCACATAATGCGTTTGATTATATGAAAATGAGTCTATTACACACAATTATACATACATATAAAAAGAGTGGGAAATAGAAGATTTACTTGAGCATATCTCCTGTGTATTGAGGATCCATTAAGAACCGTCCTACATTAATCTTAATTTTAGAAAAATATTTTCTGAAGACGAAGAAGAAGATTCGAACACAATTTGGATGAATGCATCTTCACTATGTGTTAAACAAATTTCACCAACAAATTAGATGAAATGGATATAAAACTTCTTCACATACCCCAGCATATGACGTCAAACTCAAACAGTAAGTCACAAATATAAAACTAAGGTACAAAATCATACACTGCAATCAAAAAACTTATATTGTGAACGATTACGTGAATGTAATCCTACACATACCCACATAATCAATCACATGCCCAATCAACATGTTTACTAAGGTAAATTAACCAAACATTTCATTCTCACAAATAACTCCAACCCAATTTCTCTATCCTATTTTTGTACAAACCCAGCCACCATAGCATTCCATGAAACCAAATTACTCAAATGCATTTCATCAAACATTTTGTGTGCACGCTCTACATCCCCACATTTAGATCAAAAATTGATTTGATTTTCTTTCTCCCCACAAGTGTTTCACTTTGGAGAAGATGATTGAAAAATTCCGAATACAAGCCGTAACAACATTAACCTCCAACACTGGACTTTTTTCACTGCCGAACACCCTTTGCTGTTGACATCTCCTTCATCACGTACCACCAGCGTCATCAACAAGATGGTCTAGCAGTGCACCACGCATCAATGTCACTCACCACCACCACGATCTAATACCATTGTAACATCTTCAAAATCCACCGTGACAATCACCATTTGAAATAGTGGCTATGTATTAGATATGAAATTCCCTATCAATATTAGATCTTACATATCTAATATTTGTGAGAGTGGTTTTCGAATCACTTTTAAAATGTAATATAGAAAATAGGAAAGTAGGCAAAAACTCAATTATACAAGCTCCACAGAACTACCACATTCAACTATACAAGTTCTATAGAACTACCATGAAGACAACTCATTCGGATTAAAAAGTGGCATCGTGGCATCGATCAAGCCACAGATGACTAAATCACAATTATTCAGTAACATTAAAATTAAATCCATGAAATTGAACAATAACAAATCATGTTAGACAATAAAGATGCTATATTCACATTGTTGGGAATTAAACAGACATGCACTATGGCAATTTAAAATTTATTTCCTCGCGTTGGATCAACTTTGATGCTATAACATGATTTGTGATGATTAAATGGTTACCAGTTAAGATTCATACTGCAAAAACTTATTTTCTCATTTGAAGATTCAATTTTGTACAATATAAAAATAAAAATTACAAGGAATTCTTAATTTTTTCCCGAAGAAGTTTTTCTCCCGCTAAAAACTCTTGCCAAGATCTTCAATCCTGATCTTGATTTATATTTGAAGTCCGGACTTGAAATCTTCTCAAATTGAATTGAAGAATCTTGAATAGTCTTGAAGGACAATGATGTCTACCACCTGTCAATTGTCAGCGTCTTTTTGAAATAATGCAGCATTCCAAGAGTAGCCCAAAATTTTTTGCCTTGAACATAATCCATACGGAAAGTTGGAAGACAAATTCTTAGACTAGAAATTATGAGGTGGATGATTTCTATTGCCTAGATTAGGGTATGGAAATTATTGTTACGCTAGCAAAAAACTGTCAAACTAGTAGCCATAGCTTTGGTGGATAAATGAACTTTGATGATCATAATCCCTTTTAGGATAATAAAAACCCAAAGTTATTGCGCCCAAAATTAATTAATCTTATTAAGAATTTTTGCTCATTCAAAACTTAATAAAAGGTGGTTGATTTCTTAGTTATATGTCAAAGACTAATTGATTGAAGGACTTTAATTATAATAAAGACTCAATAATTGATATAAAGGGAAAAAAAACTATAAGCAATGAAATCAACTTATAATCTTTGAAAAATTAACAACCACGGTAAAAATTATTTAACTTTCTTCCCCAATTTTCTTGCAATTATTCTCTAATTTTTATGGCAAAAATCATTTACCCTCTCAGAATCAGTGTGCAACCCCCTTAATAGTGATAATCAGAAATCAATACATATAAACAAATAAGATTACATAAAACATAATTTTTTTTATCATATGTTTCTTTTTGGTTGGCTTTTTCCTCTCTCTCGGTACATTTCTTCCTTTATTTCACCAAAAATGAAAAAAAAAATGAATATTTATTGCTTTCATTTTTATCTATCCTCTTTTATAAATAGATTCAATTGATGGAGTTGCGTAAGTATTTGTGGGAGAAAGAGAGTGGTGTACCATCGAACCTAGCATAGTAATAACCAGCGGCGGATCCAGGATAGTTCGTGAGTTAGGGCGGCGGTTAATCGTCAACGCGATATCGTTCATTAATATTTAATTAAATGATATTAAAAAGTCTAGTGTGCTCGACTAGATGCACTGCTAAACAACTAGTTTGGGACTTTCATTTTGGTTGATTAAATGTTCCATAATCTGTGTGAAAATTAAAAGTAAATTTTAGAAACTTAATTTTAAACTATCACCAATTTTCAATTTCCAATCTCCAACACCAACAATACAATAATTCCAATTTCAAAATCACACATCAAAGCATTATTACAATTTGAATAAATCACATATACTTTTGCATATCATTTATCACACATTCACAAGTTACAAATTACAAATTAAGTTCAAGTTTTAAAATCACAAATTACAAGTTCAAGTTCACAACAAAAACATAAGAGAGAGAGGACTCACAGACAGTAGAGGCGCGGCGGCAGTTGCGGACGCCGGTCCGGCGATGGTAAAGGCGCGGAGCTGAGCTGCTGAACGCTCGGTTGGCTGCAAGAGGGAGAGTAGCTGTCGAGGGTTTGCTTTGCTTGCCGTGATTTTGGAATTAGATTTGGAATTTTGGGGAGTGAATACATGTACATATGGACACGAAGGCAACCATGCCCTAGGCCAATTTAATAAAAGGGAAAATTACCTAAAAACCCTACATTTTAATTTTTAATTTCAAAAACCAGCTATTAATGATTTTTATTCAATAATCAAGTTATATCTAAGAATGCATTTTTTTTTTGTTGATATGATGGGGAATATGTGGTTGAAAAAAAAAGGAAAATCTATTGATGTGATGGAAAATATTTTTTTATTGAAAAATGTGTGGTTGAAAATGAGTAAAATAATGAAAATGAAAAAAATAATATGTCTCAAACAGGGGCTAAAAAACACATTATTATACCCCCACTACAATCAATCATCCATAGTTGTCAGACTCGACTCGTACACTGACTCGACTCGACTCGACTCGGTCCAACCACCGGGTCAGTGGTTCGACCTGTGACCCGGTGGTTGGATCGGTGAGTCAATTCTTGTTAAATATATTATTATCTATTTATAGAATAGTAAAATTTTGGCATTTTCTAATACTAACTAAATTAACCTTATGTAATTTAGGTGATTGAAGATCAATTTTTATGTCAAAATTCAACAAATTGTAAATAATGTATAATGAAATATGGATTTGAAGCAATAAACAACCAATCAAAGACAAATTTATGTGGCAAAAATAAACAAGATAGCTTTATGATATGTAAAGAATTTTCTTTTTATTTGTTTTAAGAATACACGGTTTTTTTTTTCATTTGTATTATGTATTTTTCTCTTTATTTCAAGCACTTTATCTGAATACCCATATAGCAGCAATCAGGCTATTGTTGAAGTGGTTCCATTCCGTAAGCCCAAGAATTGATGTGGGCTCACCCCACCAGTAGATGAAGATATAGCAACAGTCGGGCTATTGTTGTCTTCATTCAAGATATCACTTGAATCTGTGCTATCAGAGGATCCATCTTTGAAATCAATAAAAACTGATGCAGAAATTACCCCATTGGTGCCATTGAGATTCTCTAAGTTCAGATGAGTGGAATCATCATTGCATTTAGTCAGAGAATTTAATGTGGTTTCAGCTTTGCCTTTTTCACCAGTTTCAGGCACAATTATTTCTTCCTTCACACGAACTACGTCTCCACCTTTGCCATATCCATTTAGCTTCAATTTCAACTCCTCAATCTACCACATAATAAATTTCAAAGAAGTAGTAACTTTAGTGCAATTGTAACACAATTTTGACTACATATTTTGACATAAGAACCCCTTTATATGGTAATCAACAAGGTGATTGAATATAAAGACAAATATATCAGAAGAAGTTCAGGACATAAGGTAGTACCTCACTAAGTAGAGTTTCATTCTATTTTTTGAATTATGGAAAGTCTTCTTTTTAAGATAAAAATGTTAATTATTTAAATTTTGTTACATTTGTGAAAAAATAATTATATTGAAGGCCTCATAATAATTAGTCGTCTAGGGCCTATAAATTCTGAAGACCGGCACTGCATTTAAGAAATATATGGTCATATACAATCAAAATTAAGATAAACTTAGTCATAAATAGTCAACGGACTCGATCACAAATAATAACAACTTACACAAATCTGGTCACAAACAATAACAAAACCTATACAATGTCCATCGCCATTGCTATTTTGTCTCACTTTGAAACTGAATTGGTATCATAATCTGTGCACATAATTCGTTTCTCCTCAACGTCGTCATTGCTGACGCCACCTTCTTCCTAAACGGCCATTTCCGATGGAGTTAGTTCATTTTCAATAACAAAAATGGAGATAGAAGAAAGGCGTGGATCAACCTCCATGTATTTTCAAATTTCTCATTGTTAAATACTCTAGATTCCATATTGAGAATTCAAATTTTTTTGGGAATGTTCGAGAGAATTTCAGATAGAGGCGCGTATGGTGGATTAGGGTGGTGGGTGGGTGGGAATGGTGGATGGGGACATTTGTGTAGAGAGAGATCCTTGTGGAATTTGGGTTCCTAAATTTCATAACAATATCTTATAAATATATGTAATACATTATTATAATTATCTCCTATTTTTGAAAGTTTTTATAAAGTTGTTAAATATGAAATTAAATATTTTTAAAGTATTATAGTTATGTATTTTTCCCTTAATAAAAATGGTGAAACCCAAAAAAGTCCACTCGACTAATTGGAAAAAAGGGGGAAAATTACATTTACCTAATGTAAAAATAACAATTTTCTATATCGGTTGTGCTATATGTATATGATTATTTACATACATATGATGTGATGGCATATGATTAAGTCAGAATTTCTTCAACCAAATAAGAAAAAAAACATCTACTCTCTTTTTGGCATATTATCTACATGTAAATCATTATATAACTTCATTATATACAAAGATCATTATTTTTCTACATATTTATATCTTTGAATATATATCTAAAATACTGTGATGAATAACAAAAATCAGCAACAAGAATAATATACCAAATGGAAGGTTTGAACACAATTATAAATCGCTAGCCTCAAACGATATTTGTCGTCATCAGGATAAATGTTTGAAGGCTTTTAATTGCAAATTGTTTGTAGGAGTAATCAAAACTTTATTCCAAAGTTTGTATCAAGCAAACAAACTTGGAAAAGGAACCTAACAGCAAAATTATAGAAATTAGATTTGATCTTTGATGTGAATACAGTGGTATAGATTTGATGTTTTGGATACATTTTCAATTATGAAAACCATCACCCCTATATATAGTACTCTAACAACCATGCCCAAGCCCTGTCACCTCCGTTTTTTCTTCTCTTTGAATACGTAATAATATTATGAGGATCATGCTACAAGTACATAATCACTTACATAATACATTACATAATGAACATGTGGCGCACATCTCTCGGCAGTCTACAATTTTTGACTTTTTCACACTTCACATTCACGGTCAGATTTCTTCCACATGAGTTTATGTAATCCATTATGTACAATGATTATGTACATATAGATTTATCCATATTATAAATACTTGATCCCAAAAATTACTCCCATAATCCTTTTTGTAACTGATATTCAAATACCACCATACATCATCGCTTGTTAATTGCACCCCCATACATTAGCTAATTCAAAAAAGATAAATGGAAAACGATAATCAGAAAAATGGAGAAGAAATTCTGTTTGTGTTTGTTATTTAGTTTGAAGAATCAAACTCTTTAATCATTTTTTTTTTACTCAATCATCAACATGTTCTCAAAATTGGGGATATCTGTATTTACTCCAATATTTCGTAATACAGTTTAATATCACTAACTGTTACCCAAGGGCGACACATTAAGGGTCCAGTGGGTGCAATTGTCCCCACTGGACTTCCATATTTTTATTTTTTATTAGTGCAAAACTCAACAAAGTCTTGAAATGACATACCAGCACAAACCCTTCTACCTTCCTCCAATTGTTCCTGCGAGGTTGCGATTCCAGTTCACTCAAACCCCTGTGATTCAATTTAATCTCAAACCTATGTGATTCCAATCGCATATTTTTAAAGAAGAAGAACAAATTGAAGAAGCAACATTTCATAATCCTTCTCTTTCTTAATCTTATTATTTATATTTGATAATTAATTTATTTTTGGATTGTAAAACCTCTCATCAAATCCCCGATGTGGCGATCTCGAAAATTCACCTTTTTCTCTGAAAAAAGGTAAGGGTAAGAAGTAGGATTATGATATCTATGTTTTAAGATGTGAAATATGACAAATTGTTCATTGTATAAACTTATTTTAACCATCTTTTCTTGTTAAGTATTGCGTTTTTTTATATCGCAAGTGTACGATATCGTAATAAGTAATATAATGAACCTTTGAATCTGGATTATCGTTCCCACGAAGACTATACTTTAGTTTTAACCTATTTTTCCTAACTCCTATTTGATAAAAGCAAGTAAAAAATTATTATGATTTTGACTAACTACTTTTAACAAATTGAAAATATAAAATGATTGCAAATAACGGATAATTGGAGAAACATATATGTGGTGAATATTAGGGCAAAACAATCTCATCTATTGATCACATTTATTCTTAATTCAAAATTAATAACATAATATAGTGTTTGATCGAATTCTTCTATTGTATTCAATTTACACATCTCGACTTCTCATTGAACCTTTTTAACTAATTCAATTTCATATCTCTATGTGAATCAATTTTAATTAAACGAAACACTGGATCTAAGAATTAAAATTATGACAGCAATAATTAATATAGATATCTCTACACGTTATACTAATTTACCGAATTTTATTATATGGTCTAAATCTCAAACTCACCTCTAAATTCATAAGAGATTCACATAATTATCAAATCATTGATCATGTAATTTAATGCATTAGATTCATAATAAAATCAACACATAAATAAATAAATCACATAAATCTTGAATATAAAAATAAAGGATCACAAATCGATTAAATTATTTTATCTAATATAAAAATTAGTTATTCATACTAAAATAATAAAAACAAGAAAAAGTGAAAAAATATTATCAAAAATTGACGAAACGTGAAAATTTCTGGTATTTTCCTTTATTCTTTTCCGTTTCCTTTTCTTTCCTCTTTCCTTTCTCTCTCTCTTTCTGTGCCGTTTTTTCCTTCTTGCTTTGACTTTTTTTTCTCTCTCTCTCTCTTCTCATCTCTTTCTCTTCCTCTTTCTCTTTCTCCTTTTTCTCTCTTCTCTTTTTCTTTTTTGTTTCTTTTCTGTCACAGTTTCTTCTCCGTTTTTCTGTCTCGATCTGCCGTCCCTCCTCCCTATTCTCCCTTATATATCCCTCTTCTCTTCAAAGTGGGAATCCAACATTTACTGTTTATTCAAAACGTATTTTCGTCTTCCCATTTTATCTCCCTTTTATATTGATTGAAATCGATTTCGTCCTTTGTATTTATTGTCAAAAAAAATTTGCCGCTTCCGAGAAAAAAATATCGCAACAGCTGTCCGTGTACCGTAGACGTATTTCATGTTTCCATTTTATCATTTGTTTACTGTTCATCGTGGACAAATTACAATTAGTCCAAAATGTAGGCGGTAGACGTATTTTTCTTCTCATTTGCATTAAAAGCGGCATTGAAAGACGGTGGCTAGAGAAGTATATATATAGAAAGAAAAATTTATTCAATTCCATCTTCGTCTTCACTGGTCTTGCAGCATAAAAACCTGAGGTTTTCTTACATTTATTGCTTTTAACTGTAAGTAGTTATATAAAAGTTATATTTCGTTTTATTAGTTTTGCATATTTAGAAATTATGCTTATATATCTTTTTCAATTTCTGTTCGGCAGTATTTTTGTGTGTTTATATCTCCATAGATGTTCCACTCTCCAAAATATTCTTCAACCATCCATTTTAATGCCTGTTATTTAGTGTTAGTTCTTTGTCTATAGAAACCATAAAATTAGCACACAGATAGAGAAAAATGCATTGCTTCCATTACAGTTGAAGAGTTGTGCGGAAACATTAAATTTCTGCTAATTAAATTACAACAATTAATAATACTTACATAAAAATATAACTGGATTTATGTAGATAAAAAAATCGTTTTAACATAAGAACAAAAGAAAAGTTGACTAGGAAAGACAATAAAAAAAAAGACACCACTCTCCGTGCGCGCATGGGAGATCATGTCTCGAGGGACGCTGCCCCCTCAACCTCCGCGACCTGACCGGACAGGTCGATCCCCGTCGGGGGCAATGTCCTTGAACCTCTAGATGGGTGCAACTCGTCCATTCGGTCAAAAGATATGTAACTTACTTCATATACTTCGATTTTCAATTTTTATTATGATTATAATTTTCTTTACTTGTTATATTTTTAGTCATTCCTAATTCTGTCTATATTAAGTTTGTTTTCAATTTTTTTTTCCAGTTGTAAGATATCTTCTCAAAGTAAAAATATCATAATTTTTAACATCAATTGAACTGTGCTATCTTTAGGTACAATATTTTTTTATTTTTTTATAGATTTTGTAAAGTTCAATTTGCAGTTAACCTTTGTATTTTTTTCTCTAAAATTTTTATTATAGTATTTACCATTTAACTATTCTTAAAAAATTGTGGACTCTAATTTGTATTTATTGTTTTCTTCTATACAGTGTCCAATTATTTTTTCTGGTGGTTATAGTTGACTACAGTAGTGCACTCTATCTTATGTAAGTTTCTCTAATTGAACTATTTAGATTTTTGTTCATAATATTATATATTTATATAGTATTGTGGTTATTTATATATAATAACTTATAAATTTGTAATAAATTGCTGGTTCTCGAGTTTTCCTTGTGCATACTATTTTTTTCTCTTTTTAAAGTATATTTTCAGTCATTGTTCACAAATTTTGATATTTTAAATTTTAGTTTTACCATATGTATGTATATTTTAACAAATGTAAGATTATTTCTTTGTAAAGTTATGGTTCGAGTTCAATTATTCTACAAAAATTGTTAGTATTGTAATAGACATTTTTGTACCATCTGGTGATGGAGAAGTTGATTCAACTATTCTACAATTTTATTTTATTTCAAAATATAAATATGTTAATAACACTTTTTAATTCTTTTAGTTCCTGTTGGTTACCTTGGACTCCAACTATTTGATATGGATACTTCGAGTGGTTTTGAAGCAATGTCTCATCGCCAACAAGAAAGTCGAAGGAATAGGTATCGACTAAAATGATTTCGAAATGGTTGTAATGATCGTCATAGGAGAATAGGTAATCCTCTATCATCTGAACATAATATTTCGAATGATGTACAAATGCAACAATCTATAATGCATCATGATTTTGAGACTTCTACTTCAAACCAAGATACACTTCATATTTCCAATTTTACATTACCAAGTGGTTTTAATGTATTGAACACACCAACGACTGCATACGTATTACCGACATGCAATAATTGTAAATATTATGATGCAAGAAAAATGTATAGAGAAAGTAAATGATTTTGTTGTTCTGATGGGAAAGTACATATCTCTATGTCTGATTTACCCACTGAATTGTACAACTTGTTTACTTATAAAGAATCTAAATATATGGTCTTTAAAAAAAATTTGCACAATGATATAATAACCACTTTGCTTTCACTTCATTTGGTGTCAAATACGACAAAGAGCTCTTTAAAGCATATCGAGGTATTTACACATTTAGAGTTCAAGGACAAGTATATCATTATGTAAACGAATTTATCCCACAGAACAATAAGCTTTCTTATATATAGTTATATTTTTATGATACAGAAAATGAGATTCAAGATCGTATGAAAATTTCAGAAAACTTTGATGAATGTACTTTAACTATTCTAATTGAAATCCTGAAGGTAAATCCATATAGTAGATTTATTTTTATTTTTAAGTAATATGACTAACTTACGAGATCATCAAATACATATAAGATGCGATCCAGGATTTGATCAAAGAGTATTTAATACTCATACCTCATCTGAAGTAGCTGCTATATGGGTCGAAAACGATAAAAATACTAATATTCACTTTCGTGATATTACTATATACGGTCATTCTGGTGATTCACATAGAGTTCATTATTACTACGGTTTCTATGATCCTTTGCAATATCCTCTACTTTTTTCATACGGAGAATTCGGTTGACATGAAGGCATTGAGAGGTGCAGAAGGACTGAACATTTCTCTGAATTTGTTCAATTTCCTAATACAGTTACCTCTGCAGCTGAATTTATTGAAAAAGAAAATCAAGGTTTGCAAATTTATATTATTGTACATTCACCTAAGTTTTGCATCGTCAATGTTCTAATCGAATGATGACTTCTTTTCTGCAGTGCTTAATGTAATGAAGAAACGATCACATGTTTCTTGTTGAGAATATTATTCATATAAATTACAAATCAGGCCTTTTGGTAAGTCTATTTTACTTCACAGTGGTAGTTTGTTCCAGCAGTATATTATAGATATGTATGTGAAGATCGAAACTGCACGGTTAGACTATTTTCGTAACAACCAAAGTCAAATTCGAGCTGAACTTTACCAAGGTATTGTAGATAACGTTCAAAATAGAGAGATAAGATGGTACAAAATTGGAAGAAAAATTATTTTACCTCAATCTTTTACATGTGGACCTAGAGATATGTTAATGAGATATATGGATGCAATGACTATTGTACAACGTTATGAAAAATCGGACATCTTCTTGACTATAACATACAATCCAAATTGGCCAGAGATTAAGCAAGAACTAAAACACAATGATGAGATTCAAAATCGACCTAATCTGATTGTGCGTATATTTAGACAAAACTAGAAGAGTTGAAAAATGATTTATACAAAAAAAATATCCTAAGCTCAGTTGTTGCACATATATATGTTATTGAATTTCAAAAAAGAAGGACTTCCTCATGCACATCTATTGTTAATTTTCAAATATGGCCACAAGATTTGTTCTGCTCTAGATGTTGATAAGATAGTTTGCTGTGAAATTCCTAATGAAAACGAATATCCTTATTTTCATCCTGTTATTGTTAAATACAATATGCATGTCCCATGTGGACATCTTAATCCAAAAAAAACGTATGTATGGAAGGAAACAATAGTTGTAAAAATAAATATCCTATGAATTATTGTAATACTACTATATTCGGTGATAACTCATATCTTTTGCATAAACATCGTGATAATGGTATTTCTATTAAAGTTAGAGGTCAAATGTTAGACAATCGATGGGTTGTACCGTATAATCCTTATTTGAGTGCAACATATGACTGTCACATTAATGTTGAAGTATGTTCTTCTATTAAAGTTGTAAAGTATTTGTACAAATACATGTATAAATGATATGATCGTATTTATTTTTCAGTTTCCGCAAATGAAACAGGAAAAGAAATCGACGAAATCTGAACTTATTAATCTGCTAGATGGATATCTCCACCTGAAGCTATGTGAATGATTTTCTCGTTTAATTTGACGGAAATTTATCCAACTGTTTATTCTTTACAATTTCATATCGAAAATCATCAACAAATAAGATATGACAACGAAGATGATTTATCTACTATTATTGACAATGAAAATACGAAAATAACAATGTTGACAGAGTTTTTTGATGTAAATAAAGCAAATGAATTTGCGCGTACATTGTTATATCGAGATTTTCCAACCCATTTTGTTTGGAACTCAACTAAGAAGATTTGGACTCACAGAAGAAAACACGTTGTTATAGGACAAATTGTCGCAGCGAATCCATCTGAAAGAGAACGATATTTCCTACGCGTTCTTCTCAATAATATTCGAAGTCCAACATCATTTCATGATTTACGAATTTTAAACGGAGTAACTGTTAATACATATCGAGAAAGAGCACTTTTACACAGTTTGTTAGGCGGAGACAATCATTGTGAAGAATGTCTGTCTGAAACTATTATTTATAAAATATCTACTTCTTTAAGACGTCTTTTTGCTACACTTCTTACGCTTTGCAATCCTGATCATCCAAAATTACCGTGGGATAAATTTAAAGTTTATATGATCGATGATTATGTATATAAAAATATACCTTGAATGGATGCTGAACTACGAGTTTTAGAAGACATCAATTCTATTTTAAAATCATCGGGTAAAAGTATAAATGACTATGAAATAGTATCATTCAGTGTAAATATAGGTGAAAAATGAAAGGTTGAGAAGAATGGTTGCAGATGAGACAACAAATTTGAATATAGAAGGAGGTTGTGCCTATACATCAAGCTTAAATAATGAGCAACAATTTGCGTATGATACAATTATGGAAAAAGTAAATTTCAAATCAAGTGAGATCTATTTCATCGATGGTCTAGGAGGAACAGACAAATTTTTTTTATATAAAGCTCTCCTAATAGGTGTAAGGTTTTAAAATTTAATTGCTTTAGCTATAGCATCTTCGGAGTATCTGCATCTCTTTTACCTGGAGGTCGAATGCTCATTCAAGATTTAAAATTCCTCTGTAAACAGTTGGTGAAGTTATCTGTTCTGTTAGTCAACAATCGGCTCTAGGGACTTTGTTAAAAATTTCTACATTAGTACTTTGGGATGAAGCACCTATGGTGAGTCGTTGTGCTGTTGAAACTGTTGATAAAATGTTCAGAGATATTATTGATTGTAATGTGCCTTTCGGTGGAAAAGTGGTCGTTATAGGAGGAGATTTCAGATAAGTTTTACCAGTGATACCGAAAGGAAAAAAGAAGACATAATGAAAGCTAGCTTAGTCTTCTCGACTTATGGCCTTCGTATTCACATTTACCGTTGGTTAAGAACATGCGAGCAAAATTGGATCCCACATTTTCTGATTATTTGCTTAGAGTTGGAAATGGAATAGAGGAAGAACACAGTTGTAACTGTATTCAGCTTCCGAGCAATATAATTGTACCATTTGAGGATGAAATTACATCTCTGAAAATTTTGATAAATCATGTTTTTCCAAATATAGAAACATATGTTGATAATTTACATACGATGAGAAATCGAGTAATTCTTACGCCTAGAAATGAATGTGTTGATCATATTAACAGAATTTTACTTGATCAGATCTTGGTACAATTTTCACATATTATATCTTTGATGAAGCAATTGACGAATCAGAATAGAGCTTACAAGAAGATTTCTTGAACACTTTGACTCCAAATGGTATTCCGCCTCATGAATTGAAGCTTAAGATAAATTGTCATGTGATGTTATTGCGGAACATCAATCCTTCTGAAGGCTTATGCAATGGAACACGTCTTACTTGTAGAAAATTTGATAAGAATGTAATTCTTGCTGAAATTACAACTGGTGAATATTGTGGAAAACGTGTTTTCTTACAAAGAATTATTTTTGTACCTCTGAAAAATGATCAAACTTTAATTCATTTTAAAAAAACTCAATTCTCGATTAGACCGTGTTTTGTAATGACGATAAATAAAGCACAATGTCAAACACTTGATTACGTTGGTTTGTATATTCATGAATCAGTTTTTGTCATGGTCAACTTTATGTAACATTGTTAAGAGCTAAAACAAGCAAATCTTTAAAGGTTTTACTACAATCATCAAGCGCTGACAATTTACACATTACATGTACGAAGAATGTTGTCTACAGAGAAATTCTCTCATTCATTCATTTGTAAAAATATAATTTTTTCGTAAGTATTTGTCACATATCTTAGTCGTTCATTGTTATAATTATATTACTTATTTCTGTTATTTATTATTTCTATAACTAATTTAGATTTGAAATATTTCAGGCTTTATGATATTTGCGTATATTTTTCACACTTACTTGGATTTATGGCAACATAGTACTTTAAAATTACAACTATGATGGAAGTAATTATAGCTAAGAAAACTTCAAAAACTCTCATGTCTATACTCTTGATAACAAGTTAGTTATTATTACTGTTTTGTCTAATCGTTATTAATGTATGGTATAAATTTTCCCATCAACTATAATTCGTTTTAATTTCAGCCATTTCCATTTTGTCTATGAGCTTCTAATCATACTTATGGACTCTACAATTTTTTACTTCAAGATATTACCTGATTTTCCTGGTAAGCTCTCTGAAAATTCAGGATCAATTTATGATGATATCTGAACAAATTTAATTATAGTCCATGTGCATTTTGTTAAAACTAATGGCGTTACCATCATTTTGTTGAGTTTGTTAGAATGAATCTATTCCTCACCTTCTATATTTTTGTTGTCACTCTATCGGTATATTTATGTATGTTTATGAATTCAGAATGAATCTTTTGAGGGCTATAATAATAAGAGTAGAATAAACTCCGTACCATGATGGACTTCGCATCAATCAAAACTTGTACAATTATGGCAAAGTATGCCTAAGCCTTCTCAACACTTGGAGTGGTAGTCAAAAGTAGAAGTTGATCCATGATATATCAATTATGCTACAAGTTTTGGTCTTTATACAAGGCCTACTTTTGAATGTTAAACCCTATTTTAATAAGTCTAGACGTGCAAATATGAGTGGTTCAGCGACTGGAGAAAAGTATTCTATGTCATACAATGAGAATACTTTTATCCATTCTCTCCAAACGATAGTGTACAATATGAGGCGGCCACCGAAGGTAAGATGAAATTGAGATCCTTCTATGTACTATTGTTATTATTAGGCATTTGTGTTGTGTTGCTCGTAGTATTTCGAGGACTTTGTGATGGGACATTTCTGCAAGCATTCTCGTGATATTCTGATAGCATGTAAAGCTTATGTAGAAAGCACTCAACTGTGTTGTCTTGTCAAAGGGATTGTTGAAGATGTTGACGAAGGTGATAAAAGCTGCTCACTGGATTTTAAGGTCAATTTAGCATAGTTCATCACTACGTTAGTAAATACATTTTCTCAAATTAGCACGGGATTTTAAGGTCAATTTAGCATAGTTCATCACTACGTTAGTAAATACATTTTCTCAAATTAGCACGAAAAACTGTCAAGAGTTCTTTTATTTAGCTCACATTCGTACTTGCTGGTAGGATATAAAATAAATTTTATATCATGTCCCATGCGAAGGGAGGAGGGGAGGAAAAATGTGTTTTTATTACCTTCATGATTTTTGTCATCTAAGATTACAACTTTTTTTTGCAATTCTTTAATTTTATTGGGTTTCATTTGCCATTCAATTAATATTATGTTATTAATTCCTATTTTCATAACGTTTGATAATAAAGTTCATTATTTATAATTCTTAACTCTGAAAAAGCGAGTACATGAAAAAATGCTACATTATGCATTAAATGCTTAAGAAGAATCCACCAAAAAAAGGAGATAATTTTTTTTTTAGAAATGCTAATATTACCTTCGAAATAACATTGCATGTGTATTGCACGGGCAATAGACTAGTATTGATATAAATCAGTTTTAATACATGTATGTTTAATTTGGGCCTCAAACTAAAATTTCTAATGTAAATATATTGAGACTCGTTAACTCCAACCCATTTAATATATAATTTCTCTCCAATGAATTTATCTTTGAATTTTGCCATTTTTCGTCACTTTTGTATTCTTTTCTTCAATTTTTCATAAAACATAAATTTTTATCCACAAAACACAATATAACATAAATTAGATAGAATTTAATCCAAAAGACAATAAAATATCATAATTTATGGTCACAAATAAGTGTATAAACTACACTATCATTAAGGATACTAACGAAACCTTTTAAACTAGCTTATGATTAAACTTATTTTAACTTCTCTGTTATTTTGTGCAACGAATTGTGAATCAGAGATTTGTATCTACGGAGTGTAAGTGTATAGCTGGAGTTTTTTTTGGGAGATTAACGTTATTTTCTCTTTGCAAATATATAATCTAATGTTTCTGCTTGTCTTTTTTTTTTTTTTTCCCTAGTTTTGAGCTTAGACAAAAAAATTGGATTCTTGCCTTCTCTTTTGTTATACATAAACTATTGTTTTTTGTTGCTTTTGCCTTATCTTCTTGTTATGCAAACTTCGTTTGATTTGAATGAAGGTATGTTGAGTTATTTTAAACAAGTATCTCAAATTTCTATTGAAGAAAATGTTTGAGACAAAGAAATCACGCATGAGGAAATTTCTATTGAAGAAAATGTCGAGTCAAAATTCTATTGTTGGTTTTGCCTTCTCTTTTGTTTATTGTTTACGTAATTCTATTTCGCCCCTACTAAATCATAATCCTGGATTCGCCCTTGCTGTTACCTAATATATATCTCGATTCAAAAAAAATATTTACTGTGGTGCATATGTATATGTGAATTCTGCGCAAAATATGTGTTCATGTGCTGAAACAACGTCTTAGTTGTTGTGTTAGTCTAGATAATCACTATATTTTTTGTAATTAACTTTTTTGTTCGATGTCAATGTATGCTAACTCATCAATGAAAATGATGATGAATGAATTTTGGATGAGTTTGAAATACGAATGTGGTACATCAACAACTCAGTTTTAATCTTTGAAACATGGACTTCATTGCTGGGTTTAGGTTTGTCCACAGTCGTCTATCGATGAATATTTTCACAAAGATCTTGAGGGATATAGATTCAGATTGAACTTGTGATTTTCAGGCTTCATTTTGGGTTGAATTTCAAAATCATGTTGGGAATGGGAAAAGTTGAAGAAGATTTGATATAGGAAGATTATAGGAATTCAAAACAGGTGAAGAAATTTGGTTCATGCTTTAGTTTCAGTTTGAAATTCAAAATATGTTGAAGAATATTCAATATAGGGAATTCAATTCGGGCTAGGTTTCAGTGCATGAATTAGGTAATAGAGCTTGAAAATTGGAAGAATTATTAAACCGTTTTAAGATTAACGGTGTTGATTTAAAATAGACTAAGGAGTCGAGTTAATTTATATCAATCATACTACTTTTTTTTCCCCAGTAAACCCTTTTGACCCCATTTTTGGGCAAACAAATATATTTTTGAATAGTGTTTTGTTGGAGATTGTATGGTTAAAAAATAAGATAAAAATTTCGATCTACGTGCAATATTATTTATAGGAGAATATGTGATTGAAAATGTGTGATGTAAAAAATGAATAGTTTATTCTAAATGGGTGTGTGGTGTGATTTAAATAAAAAAAAAATATTATGGCAAACTCTTGCTTGAGCAGGGAGCGATTTGTGAAGGATGTAAATCTCAATGGAGCCAGAACACGGGACCATGTTGGCTCGTCGGATGCTGTCTCCGTCATGGTAATAACAAGATTGACAAGCCTTGTATGTCTAAGACAACTATAAAATAAATCAAAATTCACAAATTTCTTAAATCCACTATCATTTGGATAATCTAAAAACAGTCATGAATTTTAAAAAAATTTAAAAAATTAAATTAGATTCTTGCATGTGCAACTATTATATATCGTCCTTAATGACGATATATAACAAAATATTTTGTTTTCACACTTTAAAATGAGGGAAAAATAGTTTTTTTGCACTTTCTATTTATTTATATTTTTTAAAAAATGATGAAAAATAAATCATTTTACGCTATTTCAACAAATTTTTGGACATAAAATTGGTATCAAATACAAAATGCGTTAACTAATGAAAAGTTTGAGGATTAAAATGACATGAAAAATCGTTAGGAACATCAGTGCTATAATGAGTAAAAATTAAAAATTTTAAGTATAATTAAAATGTGATGTAAGAAATAAAAATTGTGTTGTGATTATAATTTTATTTTTGCCAAAGTATGTCAGACGACATATCCTGCTCAAATATTATGTGTTGACTGAGAATTTTTCATGACAAAAATAAATTATTTCATTTCAGAGTTCAGTGCAAAAAAGTGGTTTGTCTGCTTTTTATTTTTTTTAATGTCATTTTTTTTTCATCAAACGAGGAAACACCAACACTTGCAACCTTTTAGAAAGCCTGATAAAAGGTTGCTTAAGTAGTATTTTAGTTTTAGAAATAATAAAAAACTTTATCTTGAAAGAAGCACCCCAAAGAAAATTTCTTCATGCACCTTTAATTGTTGGATTTCTATGGTTATATCTTTTGTGTCTTATCTTCTATCTCACTCTCCAATTAATCAGTTTCCCCTTTTTCCTCTACATGCTATCGTGTTTCCTTCTCGTGTGTTCTAGCTCATTTTCCTTACATTCTAATTACGTGTATCACTTTCATCTTTACTTTTACATTCAATCAGGAGTGTTCAATGGGCATAGCTGAGCTACTCACAGATATTACTGAAATTGTATTCTTTATTCATTATAACAAGTCGATACGCACTTGAGTTGACTAATGACTCTAACAAGGCTAGTCCCATTTAACACCCATATCCTCAACAGTCCGTCTTTATTTTTATATGTGGTCCGATCCCATCCGTTTAAAGTTATTTTGTAAAGACATGGAAGGATAAATGATTTGGAAAAGATAGAAATAGATCAATTTTGACAATGTTGGAGTCAATTTTGATCAAATTTTAGTTTCCACCATCTTTGAGATGGTGTATGATATTTCAATTTATTATTATTATTTTTTAAAATAGTGTATTCGATGAATATTATTGTTATTTTTAGAAAAGTCTCGGTGCACAATCAATACGATGCTTCACGTTAGACTTCATTAAGGTTTATACGATGATGGACTTGAGAAATACTCTGAGCATTCTAGGAAGAATAGGAGATTCAAGAAACCAATTTTCTTGTGATTTATAGATTCACATCGAAAAATCTACTTGCGTGCCACATGCATGACACATATCCCAAGTTGTCTTACTAGTAGGCATCAATTCAAGAGTACCAAGTTTTCAAGTAGACTAATGTTACACCAAATTCAATTTTCTAAATTTTACTTCAATTATATATGCAATTTATTAATTAAGCATGAAATGTGTACCAATAAAAATCTCCACCACTCTGTAGGTCTTGTATCCAGTGTTCGCAGAGTAAATTTTTGTAGATGAACAAGTCTTTCGAGGAGAATTAACATTAACATTGTGGGGACAAAATCTCACTTCAACATTAAAATTAATTTAATAACTTAATTAATAATATTAATTAAATAGACATTATTCTTATATACAAGAAAATGTCATCATTGACATTAATGATGAAAGTTGATGATGCATGTGAGAGTCTCTGGAGTATTGTAAAATTTACATGTATAGTCCCCAAACTATTTAAACCGTAGCAGGTTAATCCTCAGTTCAATCTGTGGCATTTAGTCATCATAGAAGGTTATCATTATATCCATTAATAGTAAAGCGCCTATCAAACTATCTCAAACCCAAACCCCTCGTGCCTTGTTCCAACTCCTTGGTTTTCACCCTTTTCTCGCACTTCACCTTTCCTTGGTTGACTTTAGCCATTTATACAGAAAAAAAATCACCAGAATTTCACCAGAAAAGAGACAACAGTGAATCTCATCGTGTATTTAAAAAGAAAAAAAAGTGCGGGCACCACCCCTTGTGTGACTGTTCTGTTGTATTTCTGATGATTTTGTTTTTGTACGTGCAGCACATTTGTCCTTGGTTCCCCTCACGTCTTTTGTTGGTGTAGAAGGAGGCGAGGCTACACTTTGGGCCGATTGGAGAAAAGGGCGTTGGATTAAGAGATAGACTTTTATTTTAAAATTTTGTTGTTTGTTTATTAATTTCTATATTCGTTAGAAAATAAAAAGAGAGAAGTATCATCCTTTCGATATAGTTGTCATTTTATTAATTAAGTAGATGAATTGTTGAAGACTAAGAAGCCATACTATCAAAACACGAGTTTAAGTACTTTTTTTGTATTACTTTAAGTGCTTATAAATTATGGATTTAACGAAATTTATGAATAATAAGTGAATAATAAATTGTGAATCTTACGAAATAGGTAGATAAAAAAAATATTTTATCAATTTAAATTACAACTTAAGCACATCCGAACAGCTTTAATTTCTTAAGATACGAATGTGATAGAATAAGATTCAATATTTCGGTCAATACATGAAATGGAAGGGATGAAAAGTGTGTTAATTGCAATTGGTATGGTAGGGCAATGTGTTCAAAGACAAGTGCAATTAATAACGGAGGAATACAAGGTTGGTCGAAGTCAACCATACATTAATGTATGAAATTGAATCTATAGTGAAATTGACTCACCCACTAGATGCGACGATAATATCTTGTCAATGCTCTAAATTAGCAAAAAGTCTAGGCCCTAAAACATCCACGGATGCATCATCTTCACGGAACATATGCGTCCAATAACTGAAATTTAAAATTTTCTATTTTTATTTATAATCTACGAGATTTATTTCTTTTATTTGTGTCCCCCAACCAAAAAAAAAAAAAAAAAGGCGTTAAAATCAAAGATTTGATACTAATTTTGTTGGAAGCTATACCATATTACATAGATATTCTTAATGCAAATGGCTTACATTAGATTTAGGGACATTTTGGTAAGATTTTTGAAAGGTCAAAGTTGTTTTTGAAACTAAAAAGTTATTTTGAACATATTTTGATAAGTTTTTTTTATATAAAAATTAGTCCAACTCAAAATGTTTCTAGGAAAAATTGACTTAAATTAGTTTTCTCGAAAAATTCTTCTACGGAAGAGAAATTCTATGACTATGAGAAATGAGAATCTTAAAATGGATATTAAATTAGCCAAATTGCACATTATTGATTATTACGGTGCGTGGGTTAAAAAGGAGGGAATATGGTCATAATTTATTATTATTAATTTTTTTTTTGACCTATTGGATTTTGGTGACATTGGGAGTTGGGAAGGGACAAGAGAGGATAGATGGGGAATAAAGAGTCCGGATAAGAGAGAAGGAATGTGGCCACAATTTGTCCACTATGTCAGGGGTTAAGATTTGCACGTTGAGAAAATGAATACTACTCAGAAAATCAAAAGCATAATCGATCAAAACAGATCAAAATATCTTGAAAATAGAAAAGAGCATCGATCAGAGGTAAAAAATAAATAACACTCTTAATAAGTGCAATGCATCTCTTTCGTACGTTAATCGAATTTACAAATTGTTTATGTCATCTCGAAATTTATTTCGAAAACTACATTATAGGTATATCGAATAGTCCAAATAGATAAAAATACGTTAAACTCGCATTTTTTTAAAAAAATTCAATAATTTCATTAACATTTATTATTTTTGCGATACAAATTTTTCAATATAATTTTCATCATTTTATTATGAAATTTTATATGGAATAGGATATCAAAATTTTTCGAAATTTTACATCTGAAAAGTCATATTCGATGTAAATTTTCGAATGCAGAATTATATTGGGTATGATTTTTTTTAATGTAAATTTTCGATTGTAAAATTCTCTCAACTATTTTGCAAGTTCGATTGTGCCCCCTAATTTTAAAGTTCTGCGTCCGCCCCTACAATAAAAAAGTAGAAAAAAAAACCCCACCCACCTCCCTATTTGTGAGTGGTCGATTAGCCTACCTGTACCCCCAACAAGTTTCGTGAGAGAATATTATCTGACAATAAAAAACAGAGTGATAGCCACCAAAATGGTTATCTTGTAATAAGAGGGATTAAGAGGAAAAAATAGTTATCTCTTGTAATGAAAGGGATTGAGAGGAGTGATTAAGCAATCAAGAGTACAATATACCGTAGCTCCAAAGTAAAAGCAGCCATGAGCAACCCATGTGACCCCCACTCATACGAATTCATCCATACACCATATCATTGTTAAGGTTTGAGATTTCATCTTAACACATCAACTCAATCAATAAAGTAGCCCAAACCCTTTATATATTGACCTATTTTTTGATATTTACAAATGAAAAGAGATCGGAGTCGATAGTTGGTAGTTGGCTGACCAAAAAACCAAAAAAGAAGAGCATATCTACCTTGAAAATCTTTTGGAAACTCTTAACATGTACTGCAAGATAGTGACTCGTTTGAACAAATTAATCTTGAAATTAGTTTGCTCGTTTTTTTAATTTTAAACGGATTAAATTGCTCATTGAAGAATGAACTCTAATATAACGTGAAGATTTTGAATTTCATTTTAAAAAGTCAAAGTAACTCGTAACCTTGTGTATTGGAACCAAGCCTTAACAATTATTGTTTTTATAGCCATGAGTACAGAATTTTTATTAACAAAAAGCCATATTCTGCTTAGGAAATACAAATGGAGTTGGATGCCATTATTATCAAAGTACGAGAGAAACATGGATGAGTCGTTTTCTTTCTATAGAGTCGTTTTCTTTCTATAAAAATATGTGAATAAAGTTTGCACAGTATTTGATAATTGTACTAAAAGAAAATGAAAGAAAAGTTGTAATTTTGGGCAACAGTGTCAGCTTGGCGTGCCAAACACTGTAAACTCGTATATGGAGGTAAGAGGATTGAGGGGCCTGGACGAGCAAAAAGGAGGTGAACCCACTTTTATTACAGTCGAAATACAGTAAAGAGTAAAAAAAATACAGCTACTGGAGAATTAAATAATGGGGAGCAGTTTTGAGATTTGTTTACATGTTTATGTGAAAATGGTCATTTTGATTCATGGTATAAGAGTATAGGGTGGAGAGAAAAGGGGAGGTGGTGGGGTGCTGATTCTAAAGGGATAGATGAGACTGGGGGAACATTCTGAGCTTGGCCTTTTGTGAATACATGGTGTTTTTGTGGTGGCTAGCAAAGATTAGAGACAACTCATTCTTTTCAGGGTTTGATTTTTCGTGTTTTTTTGTGGGCAGATCCTTTCTGATTGTTTACTGGTGGTGGGGTTTCTTCATATTTTTGTTTCTCAAAGTTTTAAGTTTAATAGTGCTTTCACTCTGTATTTGCACTGTCTTGCCCCCATTGAATATTGATTCTTTTTACGGAGCAGAGGTTTTTGTTGACTTGATTGCCATGATTTACAGGGAAGTTTAGCACCATCTTGTTTTAGGTGAGTTCTGGAGAATTTTGAAATTAAAGTTTCTTTCTCTTCTCATCAGAAATGGGTTTTTGTATATGTATGCATATTGATTCAGGATTTTGGTTAGAATACTATTCTTCATGGTAGGTATTTAATTTCCTTTATTTGGACCAATTTTTGCTATTGATTCCTGCTTAATTTCTTTCTCTGTGTGTTTCTGTCCCTATGAAAGGTTACTTTGTGGTTGATTGTTCTTAAGTTTTGCTAATTGGTAATTTGATATTTCTTGGTTTTGCTACCTTTATCATGTGGTGGAGTGATGTGATGCATTGTTTGGAGTTTTTCCTTTTTGCGGTTGCACTAACATTTCAGAGATCAATCTTGTTGGATACATTCCTGGCCTGTTCACGTGTGTGTATATATGTTTTCATATCTTCCAAAACTAGTTGATGCTTCTTGTCTGCAATTTTTGTGGCGCCCTTCGACTCATACGGAGATTATGTTGGCTTTGACAGGTCTCTCCAACTCCACTGGTGAAAGATGATTTTACCTTTTGTCAACCAATTTTTCGGAAGTTCTGTTTCAGATATTTGAACCCCATAATAGTTACGTTTAATGCGTATCCCTTTTCCATTCATGTGTTGAGGAATGTGACTCTCGCGTTCGATTTCTGAAACGAAGTCAGGAGATTATATTTTTTAAAAAAGACATAAGACAGTGGAATATAAACAAATGATGAGGGAGGGTTGGTGGTATCAGTGGTGAGCAAGTGAGAGTGTCTGTGGTTTTGAGAAGTTGATCAAGCTTTTTGTGTCTCCTGAGCTTATCCTTCATATCCATGGTCCTGACACTCTTCTTTGGGTCTTCTCCCATTCAAGAGGTCGAATTAGTTTGCAATACAAGGTGGTACACAATCCCCAGTTTGTAGACCTTCTCATTTGTTTCAGGTAGGGGGAACATTGGGTCATACAGTATCGTGATTTACTTTCTTGTCTTTGGTTCTGTACTCAACGTTCACTTCTGGGCATTCTTCCCTTTTCTTTTTATGCACCACTCTATTCTGACTTCATTTAGCGGTGTAAGTGGTTGAACTGTGGGTTGCTGAGATAAAACGGATAAAGTTGAAAGTTTGGAATTGAGAAGATCTTTTGCCGACAAAAATGAAGTTTATGAAGCTTGGCTCCAAGCCTGATCAGTTTGAGACTGATGGGGACAACACCAGGTCAGTTTGCACCCTCATCGTGAATCATAATTTCTCTGTTTTTCCCATATGTTTGTGATGAAAGTGTTTCTGTATTTTTTATTACAATGTTGCGGGTTTGCTGCTGTTTTCACTTTTTATCCCCAGTCTCGCCTTTTATTTTTCTGATATTTGAGGGGGTTCTCAGTTCAGTATCTTTAAAGCTGTCGGTTTCAGAAAACTGCTCCCTTTCTTGGGATTTCCAGAAATTGTACTGAAAATGTTTGGTCCAGACTCGTTCCTGATGTTAACGAGGCTACATGAGAGATTGAAATTAAGTTATCTATTTTTATGTTTACATTAAATTGTGTATATTGAATTTGCCTATTTTTCCAAGTAGGTAATCTCAGACTGTAGGAACAAGATGCGTGTCAAAAGTAATTGGCTTGCATTTGATTGGATTCTTCCTTATCTTCTCCTCTCACATTTTGGAAAAATGCAGCGATTTACTTCCAGGATGAAGTTGAACAATTGCCTCGAAGAAAGTCGTTTGATCTCAATTGACCACATTTATATGATGCTTTTATATTAGAAAGAAGAACATACTGGACACCATTCCAGATTTCTACTTAGAGACTTCGTGATAAAAACTCGATGTTTATTTGCCATTACTGCATATGAATGTGGACATATCACGATGTTTATTTGCCATTACTGCATATGAATGTGGACATTAATAACTGATGATATGAAGTAGTCTACATTTAAAACAAGGAGTATCTTTATAAATGTGAAGAAGGTGGTGCCTGTTATGCCAATGAAAGGAAAATCAATCGCAGAAAAAAGCATTGTAAAAGCCATATAATTTTGATTAAAAATATCTTATATACTTTAGGAAACAAATTTTCGATTAACATTTGGATCAATATTTCTATTGTCCCTTTGTCAAGTAATAAAACACTTTTGAATTGGTAAATAATTCTAAATACACATCTTATGAAAGGATATGTTAAAGTAAAAGAATAAAAAGGTTTCTCACATGTTGTGTTAGCCTCCCACTATTTATAATAAGAACTTAGGAAACCCTAGGTATTACATAAAAGACTTAAATACCCTTTAACAGGATATAAACCTTAATTTTCTTTCACTCTTCATTTGTCATTTTTCAGCAAATATTTTTTGGATGTATACCCTTTTTGCCAGGTTGAAGGTTAGTTAATATGTGAACATGTAATCTAAAGTTTACTGGGAATCTGACAAATTGTCCATCTGTATGCTCAGGTATGTGGCAACTGAGTTGTCAAGTGATATAATCATCAATGTTGGGAGTGTCAAATTTTATCTGCACAAGGTATGACCCCTTTTATGCTGAAGATGTCCTGCTTTATGCATTAACACGTCATATTCTTGTGCATCATTAAGAACAGACAGATTAACATTCTGTCTGCTAAATTCATCAGTGAGATATACTTCCATCCATTAAGGTCACCCTAATTTACAGTTATAGACCCATATATGGTTCTAACACAAGATCAACTAAAAGGCCATTCTAAGGAAATCAGATACGTTTAGTCTGAGATTGTTAATCCCCAATTTTAAATGACTTTAAATATCATAATTCTGTAATCAACTATGATTCTGTTGTCAGACGTGCATTCGTTACTACAAGTGCTTGTCTATTTTACTAAACACTGCATCTTTTGTAGTTCCCCCTCCTGTCCAAGAGTTCTCGCCTGCAGAAGCTCATTGCCAGTACAAATGATGAAAACAATGACACAATTGACATCCACGATATACCCGGTGGACCTGCTGGCTTCGAAATATGTGCTAAGTTCTGTTATGGTATGGTAGTAACTCTCAATGCGTACAATGTGGTTGTGGCACGTTGTGCGGCAGAGTATCTTGAAATGTACGAAACTGTTGAGAAAGGAAATCTCATATACAAAATTGAAGTTTTTTTAACCTCTAGTATTTTCCGAAGCTGGAAAGATTCTATCATAGTTCTTCGAACAACAAAATCTCAGATTCCGTGGTCGGAGGAATTGAAGGTTGTCAACCACTGCATAGATTCCATAGCTACTAAAGCTTCTATTGATCCTTCAAAGGTTGAGTGGTCATACACGTATAATCGCAAAAAACTCCCATCTGAGAGTGGCAATGAGTCACATTGGAATGGTGTGAAAAAACAACAGATGGTGCCGAAAGACTGGTGGGTAGAAGACCTTTGTGAGCTTCAAATTGATTTATATAAGCAGGTAATAACAACAATGAAAACAAAAGAAAGAATGTCTGCAGACATCATAGGAGAATCTTTGAAAGCATATGCTTTAAGAAGGCTGCCAGGTTTCAGTAAGGGTACGGTACATGGAGATGATTTTTCTAAATACCGGTACTTGGTAGATACCATAAGTTGGTTGTTGCCTGCCGAGAGAAATAGTGTTTCATGTAGTTTCTTGCTCAAGTTATTACAAGCATCTATAATTTTAGATTGTGGAGAGATGGGAAGAAAAGAAATCATGCAAAGGATTGCAGAACAGCTGGACGAGGCTACAGTAGGTGATCTTTTGTTTCCTTCTCCAACTGGTGAAACGGCACTGTATAACATAGAGGTAGTACATGACTTGGTCGAGCAGTTTGTCATGCAAAAATATGGTGCTCGGATTGACGGTTCTGGTGGTAATGAATTTCAAGAGATATGCACTAAATTTACTTCAGCCGATTCCAAGATTAAGGTGGCTAGGTTGGTCGATGATTATCTTGCTCAAGCTGCAAGAGATTCCTGTTTACCTATGTCAAAATTTATGGATCTAGCCGAACTTGTTTCTGGCTTTCCAAGACCAACCCATGACACTATTTACCGTGCTATTGACATGTTCCTCAAGGTTAATTTTTGATTTCATCTTTAACCTCGCTAATTTTGTTAACTATTCTTTTTTCTCGTCAAGTTGAATAGTTGACTCCAATGTAAGATTATATTTTGACCAACAGGAACATCCTAGTCTGACCAAGAGTGAGAAGAAGAGGATTTGCAGGTTAATGGATTGCAAGAAGCTCTCTGCTGAAGCCTGCACTCATGCTGTACAAAACGAGAGGCTCCCATTACGGGTCATTGTGCAGGTTCTTTTCTTCGAGCAAGCCCGAGCAACAGCATCCTCTGGCAGTTGTAGCACATCCGAGCTGCACGGGTCCATCAGGGCCTTACTCCCGGGTGGGTCCCATGGGAGTTCCAGGTCAGCAACGACCAACACAGACGAGGATTGGGATACTGTCCAAAGCAGCGAGGAGCTCAAGGCTTTAAAGGGGAAACTCACTTCTTTGACGTTGGAGAACAGAGGAGGAGGTGGCAATGACAATAGCTCGAATGATGCAAAATCAAAGGCAGAAAAAGTTGCTACCAATAAAGTTAAGAAGATATTCTCGAAACTCTGGTCAAACAAGGACAGACAAGGTGAGATCAGCAGCTCGGATACATCTGAGAGCCCGGCTTCTACAAATGCAGAAGAGAATAGGTCCACTCCTTCGAGAAGTTGGAGGCATTCCTTATCTTAAAACTAATTGTTTAAAAGTATAGGGGATCTATTAACTTGTAAAATGGTTCATTTGATCTGCCTTAGGATGTTAGAACCAAAGTCTGTCAAAAGTTTAAGGCAAAGATTTGTTGCATTTTGTTTTCCGAAAGAGAAATGTAGGTTCTCTAGAGCTTGTTAATTTAGATATGGCGTTTGAATGCTAAGTTTTTACCTTTATAATTTCTTGCAGTGGTAGTTTAAACTTGTTAGATCATGCAAGAAATAATAAACGACAGCCATATGTTGTTTGGATAATACGATCTCCCTTTTTCTTCTCTCTTCACAAAGTTAATAGCTTTATAAAAACATTGGTCGTCAATAGTAATTGATGCTATCAAAAATTGCACATGTTGAATCTTGAGTTTGATGATTGAGGATGAACACAAATATAATTTGTTAGGTATTTAATGTAATTGGTTATTCCGTGAACAAAAATGACTAGAATTGATATGTTGTAAAAAGTTAAGGAGCAGTGTGCAATTAGTGAAAGTTGGGTATTTTAGGCCTAGGGTTTGAAAATGGAAAAGAAGGAAAAACAACGCGGATTTTCACTAGACTGTCGTCAATATTTGGCTCGAGCTTCAAAAACATAAACCTCATTGTTAGACTGTCGCCTCGCCTTCGCTCGAGCGATGACCCGTCGCTCGATTGTCGTTAGACCTTCGCTCGAACGACAGTATTGTCCGAGAATTTTTTATTTCGTTTTTTAAAATTTTTTGCCCGACTCATTCATTCCTTAACCTAGCTATAAATATCCAAAAGCCACATAACGATTTTTCTAAGATTATTGAGAAAACATATAGCTTCTATGTTATTTTCATCATTTGAAGCATTCAACCTTCATACTTCAAAGTGTATTGTTCTTAACGGTGAGAAAAACATCAGATATTGAATCCAAATACCAAATTCCTGCTTCCTCCGCATCTGTCAGAGTTTCTGAAGATCAATGGAAGATGGTTGGAGTTTCAGTCAGTGAAGAACGCAGTGTTCTTTGTGCATCCACAGGAGATAGACTATTCCACAAACCTACGAGTTGCTACAGGATAGCGCAATCCATGAGAGCTTTAGAAAATACAGCTGGGGATTGGTACAGGAGCACAGAATCCAGGAGAGGTGTTGGAATTATAGTCAGGAGATCAGACAGTACGTATCGTCGTCTAGTCTGGTAGACTGTAAGTTTGAAAATCGTTTATAGTGAATTTTTTACTAACAAAGTGCCCGGAGTTTTTATACAGTTGAGATTTCTCCGTGATCATATTGTGCGTAATTTACTGCTTTCGTTATTAGTTTAATATTTTACGATATTCAAACATAGGACAATTGAACGGATTGCTTAACCATCTAGTAATAATTAATTGGTGACTTGTTGCTAGTTAGTTAAAATTAATAAATTCCGCATTTACACCTATTCACCCCTCTAGGTGTAGTTTGGGCCGAACTACGTAATTTTCAATTGGTATCAGAGCCTCATTCTGATTCCTGACCCTTTATTGTTCTAGACGAGTCAGTCATTGTTTGTGCCTCCGTTTTTTTTACGGAAGCAACTATGATTATTGAGAAGTTCGAATGAGAGATTTCCTTAAAGTTTTGGATGAACGTATTTAGATGGGCATTCAAATTGGGTGGACTCCATCTTCAATTACTGTTGCTGGTGTAATCACACCTACTGATATTTCACTTTGGACTAAAACGAACCTAGATGAGTGTAACTGGAATAGCAAAACCTTACATATCATGTTCATGGATTGTGTCTGCGAAAGAGTTTAGGAGAGTGTCGATTTGTGTGAGATTGTTAAAGAAGCTTGAGACATTTTAGAAACCACACACGAGGGAACTAAAATTGTAAAAAAATTTAAATTGCAAATGTTAACCTCTAGATTTAAAGAAATTATGATGGCGGATGATGAATCATTTGATTATTTAATCTTAATGCCATAGTCAATTCGAGTTTCAACTTAGGTGAAAGGATCCTTGAGTCCAATATCGTTAGAAAAGTCCTTAGATCCCTACCTGAAATGTTTAGGTCTAAAGTCCCTGAGATTGAAGAAAGTAATGACCTAGATGCCGTAAAAAATTTAAGAACTCGTGGGATCTGTACAAACCTATGAACTCACTGTTTCTCAACCTAAAAAAGTTAAATCCATTGCTATGAATACTATTAGGGAAGAAGAGAGTGAGTCTACTGATGCTGGACATTTAGGGACGATGAAATAGCTTATTTCGTTAAAAAATTTCAGAAGATGATGATGAATAGGAGAAAGCCTTAAGAACGGAGAAATGAAGTCTCTAATAAAGTCTTGAAAGATAGACATGAGAAAAATAACTCTAGGACTCCCATTAAGAAAAATCAATCCGTTCAATGTCATGGGTGTCAGGGTTATGATCACTATAGGAATGAATGTGCTAATCTGAAAAGAGTTCAAATAAAGAAAGACGTAAGGTATTAGCGTTGACCTTGAGTGATGATGAATCAGATTCAAGTGCTCATAGTGATACATCTTGTGGTGAGGATGAACCAAAATATGGCCTTCACTTCTATTGTTACGATAGAGTCTGATAAGGAGATTGATAAGGTTGAAAGTGATGAACAGAGTGAAACATTTGAGGAAGAGTCGGATGATGAATCTAATATTCACAAATCTTGTCGTGAATTATTCGAGGGAGTCTTAAAATAAAAATGTCAATAAAGCTGTTTTGAAAAAGGTTAATGATCTGAAAAGAGAGAATGAAAAACTCTTGGGTGACCTTCAGGATTCTACCAAACAATTGAGTGAGTTGAAACTTGTTAATGAGAACTTGAAAGCAAAAGTTAAATCTTTAACAAGCGATCTTGAAAATTCTAACACTCAACTCCAATCATTCATGAGTGATTCACAGAAATTGGATAATCTGTTGGGGATGAACAAGCTTACTGAAAATAGGCATGATTTCGGTTACGTTCATAATAGCAATACTACTGCTAGTACATCCAAGACCATGTTCATCTGGCTACTAACAAAGCTTAGAATACTGTTTATCAAACCAAAGGTCAGGTATGCCTTAGGATCGAGACTTACTAAACAATGTATGGTCAATCGTCCTACATATTGGCAACAACCTTCGGGCAGGTATGAACCTAGGTTTATTCCCACTTGTCAACATCGTAGCGCACTGAGACACACAAGACCTATGTGTCGTAAATTTGTGACCAGAAGTAAAAGTCAGGATTTCTCTAGCAATGTTAACTTTTTTGCGAATTAAGTCAGCCACTTAACTGAGATGATACTCTGTTAACTAAAATCATTAATACTTCTAAGAATTTTTGGGTTAAAAAGAGTGACCTTCCTGGGTCTGATGGCCTGTTGAATTGTTGTGTTGTCCACGTTTCACTTGAAGCTCAAAATAACTCGATGTGGTATCTTGACAGTGCATGTTCTAGACATATGTGTGGTGACAAAGCCTTGTTTTCCTCTCTTGATGATTGGAATGGCGGCGTGGTTATATTTAGGGATGGAGTTACTGTACCTATTTTAGGGAAACGTGTCGTTAATATATCTGGACTTCCTGCTATCTCAATTGTGCCATATGTAAAAGGGTTAAAGTCCAACATGTTAAGTATTAGTCAAATATGCGATGCTGATTTCGAGGTTGTCCAGAAAATATGTACCGTGTATGATTCTACAGGTAACATTGTCCTCGAAGGTGTAAAAACTTCAAATAATTGTTATGTAGTTCTTCCTAACTCCAACTATGTATACAGTAGTGCCAAGATTGATTTAACTAAACTGTGGCATCAACGACTTGATCATATGAATCATAAAAGTTCGTCTAAACTCGCCAAGAATGAACTTGTTATTGGCTTACCTAAGCTTGAAAATATTGATACCACTATTTGTGGCATGTGTCAGCAAGGTAAACAACTTAGAGTAACTCATAAACAAACCTCTAAGATCTTGACAAGCAAGCCTATTGAATTGCTCCATATGGACTTAATGGGACCATCTATGACCGAAAGTCTTGGTGGTAAACACTATATCTTGGTTGTGGTTGACGATTTCTCTCGATATACATGGATCGAGCTGTTGAGAGATAAAACTGATGTGTTCAGTCTTATCATCTCATTATGTAAAAGATTTAGGAATGATAAAGACTTCAATGTATCAAGAATTTGGAGTGATCATGGAAAATAGTTTGAAAACTCTAATCTTGAGAACTTTTGCTTAGAGGAGGGAGTCCAGCATGAGTTCTCCTCGCCGATCACTCCACAACAAAATGAGGTTGTTGAGAGGAAGAATTGTGTGCTTCAAGAAATGGCTAAAGCCATGCTTCATGGTAAGGGACTAGCTATGCATATATGGGGTGAAGCCATCAACACTTCTTGTCACGTAGTAAACATGTTTTATCTTAGACCCAAAACTGATATGATACCTTATGAGATCTGGAAAGGTAAACGGCCTACTGTCAAGTACTTTCATGTGTTTGACAGCAAGTGCTACATTCTGAGAGATAGAGAGAATTTGGGAAAGTTTGATTCCAAAAGTGATGAGGGAATCTTCCTAGGATACTCCATAAATAGTCGAGCCTATCGGGTTTACAATAATCATACACCAGTTGTGATGGAATCTATCAATGTAATGGTGGATGATGCCTGTACTGAGGGAAGATTGTGAGAGATTGGGTAGAGTTGAAACCCTTGAGTGTTGATCCCAACGTAGTAACTGAATCTAGTAAAACTTCAGGTCCTGAACCCTCACACACAACTAATGGGTTTGATACACGTAATAAGGAGTCCACATCTGATGAAAAATCTAAACATCCTAAAGAACCTTCATCCAAAGTTAAGACGAATCATCCTAAAGTTAACATTATTGGGGATTTAGAAGAATGGATGAAACTTCGTAAGACGGTTTTGAACAATCTAAAATATGCTAGCTATGTGTCCCAAATTGAGCTTAAAAAGGTCGAAGAAGTCCTTAGGGATGAATGTTGGGTTAACACAATGCATGAAGAGTTAAATCAGTTTGTGAGAAAGAAAGTATGTGATTTAGTTCCTAGGCCTGATGATTGTAACGTTATAGGTACTGAGTGAATTTTTAAGAATAAGACCAATGATCAAGGTACTATAACTAGAAATAAGGTCAGGCTAGTTGTCCAAGGATATACTCAGGTTGAATGTGTAGATTTTGATGAACATTTGCCCCGGTAGCTAGAGTTGAATCCATTAGGATTCTCCTGGTTGTTGCCTGCACTTTAGGACTCAAATTATATCAAATGGATGTCAATAGTGCTTTCCTGAATAGAATACTTCAGGAAGAAGCCTATGTTGAACAACCTAAAGGATTTATTGATCCTAAATATCTTCATTATGTCTATAGGTTGAATAAAACTTTGTATGGTTTTAAACAAACTCCTAGAGCTTGGTATGATAAACTTACTGCTTATCTCGTGGAACATGGTTTCTCAAGAGGTGGTGCAGATAAAACTCTATTTTTTAGACACATTGATGAAACTATTACCATAGCTCAGATATGTTGATGACATCATTTTATTCGATAACTTGTGAAAACTCATGTTATTACTCTTGAACATATCTCTACATAGAACTAGTTAGCCGGCTTATTTACTAAGTCATTAGATGGTCTTTGGTTTGAATCTCTTCGAACGACTATTGGTGTTTATGCGCCTCATTGATTATGATTTTGTTTATGCCTGCTCGAATTTTTTACTGTGTGACATTGATACATGCATGCATCATATTTGCCTATTTATTTTTTTTTTTACAAAAAAAAAAAAAACATTTCTGCGTTGTTTTTACTTCCACTTTTAATTTATGTGTGTTTGACATTTGTTTTCATGCTTTCAGTTAAAAAATAAAAAAAAAAGTAAAAAAAAATTTTTTGAATTTTTTTTCCAACTTATCATACATTGAACTTGACAGTGTTGGTTGTGATTGAGTATGAATTTATTTGATGAGTTGTAACATAATTTCCATTGCTGGCTTAGGTGATTTATTGAATATTTAGTATAGGTCTCTTTATATACCATTTGCACTGCACACACTATGATCTTGTTAGTGAGACTCTACCGCATGTGTTAGGTTTGGGATAGTAGTCACATGTTAGTAGAGTGACATGGAACATGAATTGACCTTATTTATTAGACATAAACTCAAGAATATCCCTGGTATAAATAATATATATATATAAATTACAAAAAAACAAAAAAGGGTTCAATATCTTATGTTCTTCTTTAAAGCCTATTTGACTCGAGTAATTAAACATGAGGGGTTTCTCATAACCTTGTGCCTATGGTAAACTGACTTGGATTTATCGGCCTAAAACTCGCTACGAGAGTCATTTTAATCGCTTAATGAAGAAGAGCCTGCAATTAAGATGAAAAAAAATATATGAGCTTCAATACGTAAGGTTGTGAAAAAATAATATATGTTAAAATTTAGGGGAGAAAAGAAATGATGTCTACAAAATGAGCTTTCATGTATAGGTTCTAATGTATTGAACTTGGTTTGACTTTCATAAGTAGATGAATATCTTTATTGACAATGATGTTATGCAAGTCCTTTCTCACAAAATTAAGGTTTATATTCCTACTACCTAGGGATTAGCGGCACTTTACACATATAGATCATTTATATAATTTACTGCATGATTAACTTAGTTCAAATGTGTGGGAAGGTTTATTGTTTATCTCTTACACTTATGCATGATAATACCTACTTTATTGGGTTCATGTATGACATTTCTTGGCCACTTGGCATTTTGTGACAAAAAAGGGGAGTAAACAGAAAAAAATGTGTTTTGTGACACCTTATTGCATTGTACATGATACTGCATGAACATGTTTTAACATGATAAATTGGTTGACTAAAAAAAGCATTAGTTGATATAGTTTCAGTTTTGCTAAATTAAGTTTGTGATGTTTTAGTAGTGTCAATGTTTCATTTTGGTATGTTGGGTTGTATTGATACTATATCTTAATTTAGCACATGTTATGAAACTGAAAAATGCACTATGAATTACAAACTGCTTAAATCACTTTTACACTTGAACTGCTTGAACTATGTTTATTCTTGATCCTGTTTCACATACATTTTATACTTGGTATTTGAGTTGTCTATTTCAAGAACCAAATACTTAAAAATGAAATGCAGAATTCGTTCAAGATAATTATTAGTTGTGTTAGTTATTTTGAGTCCGCAATCTTATTTTAATACTGCCTTAACATAGATTGTAGTTTTGTCACAGAATGTTAAAGAGAGAATTTATTAGGTATCTAATGTAATTGGCTATTATGTGAATAAAAAGGACTAGAATCGACATGTTATAAAAATTCAAGGAGCAGTGTGCAGTTAGTGAAAGTTGAGTATTTTAGGTCTATGGTTCGAGAATGGAAAAGAAGAAAAAACAGTGCGAATTTTCACTAGACTGTCGCCTCGCCTTTGCTCGAGCGCTGTCACTCGACTGTCCCTAGACCTTCGCTCGAGCGACAGTGTTGTCCGAAATTTTTTTAATTCGTTTTTTAAAAAGCTTTTTGCTCAGCCCATTCATTCCTTAACCTACTTATAAATATCCAAAAGTCACATAACGATTTTTTCAAGATTATTGAGAAAACACAGCCTCCATATTATTTTCATCCTCAGAAGCATTCAACATTCATATTTCAAAGTGTATTGTTCTTGGCGGTGAGAAAAAACATTAGATATTGAATCCAAATACCAAATTGCTGCTTCTTTCGCATCTGCCAGAGTTTCTGAAGATCAAGGGAAGGTGACTTGAGTTCCAGTTAGTGAAGAACGCGGTGTTCTTCGTGCATACACAAGAGATAGACAATTCCACAAAACTAGAAGTTGATGCATGATAGTGCAATCCAGGAGAGTTTTAGAAAATACAGTTGGGAGTTGGTGTATGAGCACAGAATCTAGGAGAGCTGTTGGAATTATAGTCAGGAGATCAGATAGTACGTGTCGTCATCTAGTCTGGTAGACTGTAAGTTTGAAAATCGTTTATAGTGAATTTTTGACTGACAAAGTGTCCGGAGTTTTTACCTAGTTGGGATTTCTCCGTGATCATATTGTGCGTAATTTACTGCTTTCGTTACTAGTTTAATATTCTGAGGTATTCAAACATATGACAATTGAACTGATGGCTTAACTATCTAGTAATAATTAATTGTCGACTTGTTGCTAGTTAGTTAAAATTAATAAATTCTGCATTTACACCTATTCACCCCCTCTAGATGTAATTTAGGTCAAATTACGTAATTTTCAGAATCTTCCATAAATGAAATAAGGGCGACGAGGTGTGTTCTCATCGTCTCTTTGATGCTCAAGTTAGAGAGAATTTATGCGAAAGACTATATGTTGAAATTATGTAAAAGCGTAGTTGAATAATGAACAAAAGCTTTGTATTTGTAGAGGTAGGTAGTTGACTCTCAATATGATTGGATTGGATGAATATTCTTATTATTAGGAGTCTTTTTTGAGATGGGTATTGGGTTTGCGCTACAATTGCGGGTCTAATTATGATGCAATTATAATATCTATTGTGATAAAGTCCTCCAAGATATAGGAGTCTTGAAATGAGATGTTTGGAGTGATTTAGAATTCTAGGAGAGTATGGCCCCTTTGTGTTTAGGCAGGAAGGTCTTTTTGGCAAAGGAAAGTGCTCAAGGACGCCACGCCTTTTGGGCTTAAAATATCCCGAGCACTACATCCCGAGGATGGTCATCACCAAATACCGTAAAAAGCATGATGCAAGTCCTCGAGTAGCTCGAGGATTGCCTCAATCCCGAGGATTCCCCGTCTATAATTAGCGAATATAGTCCTTGGGTCGAGGACTACCTCAATTCCTAGGATTCCCCCATCTATAATCAGCAAATATAGTTCTCAAGATTTTAATTCTCGAGCTATAATAATTATGACCATATCATCAATAATTTATTATCAATATACTAAAAGAAAAGAGTGGGTTGGTATTGGCAATGTTCATAGGGTTGCGTGTCATATATATTATTATTGAAAAAATCTTTATGTACATAAAGTTTTACCAAATCAACACGTGAATATGTGTTCTCTTATCCACAATTTTTTCTATTGCATGGATAAAAATGTGTCTTCCTTTTTTGCATTTTTTTTCAGTCTTCTTCTCACGCTGAAACTCGAAATCTGTAATGTTTTGCATTTCTCTTTTCAATTTTCTTGTGCATAAACCTAAATCTGTTGTGCTTATCATTTCCCTTATCATTGTTCTCGAGCACAAACCCTAAATTTCTATAATTTTCCTTTTGTCGCACAACCTATGTTTTGCTTGCGCAAAGATCAATGTTTGTTTCCCTGTTTGAAAGGCTTCACTAATCTTTGGTCCGTCGTGCACGATGCTGGTTGATCGACAAGATCTTTGTCGATAGCGCCGATGAGATCGAGTTCGCTATGAACCTAATGGACAGTGTTTACGTTAAGATCTATACTTGGTGAGTTTTGAATGTTTTTAATCTCGGTTGCCATTTTTTTCTTCATGTTGGGTTTTTTATTTTTTGCATGGTATGTTCTTCTTCTTTGTTCTTAGGTATGTTTGATATACGTGTTTTATTGCAATTTTCGGGTTTTTTTAAAGGTGTAGTATTTTTTTAAGGTTATTACGTTTTAATTATATATATTTTTTTCAAAATTTTGTAATGAAATTGTGTTTGTTTTCTGCTTTTAGTTGAATTTTTTTCAATAAATTTATGCTTGTTTGTTTTGTAAACATGAAGTGGCTATTTGCCTATTTATATATGGACAACTAATGGGGTGTAACTGTTGTTTTACAATTTTTTGGTCACAAAAATATGTTTTTTTAAATGTTTTTCTTTTTAAATAAATGTATGCATGTGTGTTCTATAAAGATAAATAATAAATTTGCTATTTATATATGGACGTCAAAACTTATAAATATAACTTCTCAGATTGCCAAACACATCAAAATATTGTTTTGATACTTTTCTTTTGATGTCTTGCATTTTTCCTATTAACTAAATATTGGCTTATCTAATTTCAAGTTAACATCAAAATCTTAGTTGAAGTGTGTGCTTTCTATCGAGGTTCTATAGAATTCTGTTAAATGGATAGTTATAGGCAAGCCGATGAGAACATTGTTGATGATTTTGTTTAATATTTTAGCCTTTAGTTAAGGTATATCATCTTATGTAAGCTGATATAATTTTATTCCCTGGGACTAAAGCATGGACAAAAGTTTCTGCTTATGAATAACATGAGCAATTTTTTTATTTTTCGTTAGTGACTTCTAATCAATAGAACTCTAATTGCAAGTTGAGTTGGAAGAGTTGAACGAAGAGGATGGCCATGATTCGAAGAGCGTGAACCATCATACCAGAAATAGAACATTTATTTCAATTTACAGAAGCTTTGTTCATCTAGCTTTGCAAAACACACTTGGAACTTGTATAAAGAGCACTTAATGTTTGCAACCAACAGATTCCCGTGTTTGGAACATCTTTTTTATTTTGGATTTTTTGTATGTAGCAAATCGAACTTGGATAATCTGATATTTTTTTGTGAATTACTTCATTGAAAACTAAATCTATGCCATAGTGATGGGTGTTGAATCCAACAAATAATAAATGGTTGCTCTCTTAAAATATAAACTGCAGTAAGGGTGAGCAAGATCGTATCCACAGGAATTGGTTAGATTTAATTTTTCAAATATTAGGACAATAAAGAAAAAGGGGGGTTTTGGATTGTTGTAAACAAATTAAATTTAAGCATTTTTTTTTTTCTGGAATGCAAATTAAAGAGAAGATCAATATTAGTCAAATATCGAGCCCAAGGTATAATCTCAGAATTGATTGGGAGAATCGATCATTGATGCAAAAATAAAATCCTTTATTCTTTTACCAAATTGGCTATGATTATTGATACGATCTGACAACCTCTGTTTCCTTACTATCTCGATAATCAAGAGACGCCATTTGACTATTTCTCTTGTCCATAAACAAACATAGATATGATCGTATGATTAAATTTACCAACAACATTAGTCTCTAGAGAAACTACCAATTCTAATCAACAAATACACAAGCATGATTTATTTAAACTAGATTATATCCCCATAACATAAATTGAAAACCCTATTTGTAATCAACTATGTCATTTTTCCACTAATATTATAATATCTAAACAATTACGGATTTAGATTTCGAATTGGCGATATATCGTTTTAACAATCAAACAACGTGCACTTTGTATAATCAATCAAAACAATAATTTCAAGAAACTCGGAAGATATGTAAATAGAGAAAGAATAATAGAACAATGAAAATTAATTCGATCTCACAATTCTTGAAAAATCAAAACTTCAATTATCCTTGTGCTGGAATAGAAAGTTAGCAATCCATGAAAATTCTGAAAAACAAAACAATATTTTTTCTAACCTCCCCCTTCAAAAACGTGCAGCCCCCTCTCTTAACGGAGACTAAGTTTTTTCTCCTTTTTTGGAATCATTATCTCTAAGGAAAGATAATATTTTTGGTTTCTCATTTCTAGTCTAATTCTAATCATCCCCAAATCAAAATCCTCTAATGACATACGGGGACTCTTTAAGATATTAAATTCTCATTCCTTTTGGAAAATAAGTGTAATCTTCCAAGCCAGCCTTCACAAAAATTCCGCCTTTTAGTTTCTGGCCGTTCAGATCAGTAAGGCGTGCCCACGCCTTAAGTAAAGTTCCCTTCAGCATCGTGCACTTTTTCTTTTTCTTTTGAACTTCAATTCTGCTTTCCAAAACTTGTGAATTTGAGTCCAATTTGATCCAACTCCTTCATATAACCCTTGAAACACAAAATACAACCAAAATTAGAAACTTGAGCGATTGTAATAATCAAAATATGAGGAAATATAACAAATTAAATAGCTATTATGCATTCTATCACATAGATCAGCTGAGAGTCAAATGACGTTGCTCAAAGTTTATGGCAGTTGCCTGTTTTGGAAGAAAGTTTGAAATCCTTTAAGATGCTTGGACTAAGGTGTCTGCAGATTGATAATACCGTATTACTGTAATTTGGATCCGCAAGAACGAAGTTGCCATGAACCTAATAAACACTGCGTTCGTTCAGATGTATGCTCTTTGTTCCACTATTTTTTGTATGTGTATTTGTGCATTGTTTCTCTAGATCAATTATTGGTAATATTTTTTTTTGTGTTGATGTAAAGAAATTGGCGCTTTTGTTATGTGGAAAAGTAAAATAAAAAAAGTTTGCTCTCAATATTTTACAATTCCGAACCTTCGTTTTCTAATAGACGACAAAGGCTTAGGCATATTTTAGTAAACAAAAAAACATAGGATATCTATGTTTAGTTGGGTATAAATACTTTTTTTTTGGGAATGTTAACTACATCCCGAAATGTTGATAAACAACCAAGAAATCCAGGTTCTGTAGCATGTTCTGTCCAATTTTTTTTGGTAGGTTCTAGGTAGGAATCCTAAAAAGCTGAAGAGCAGATGGCAGATAGCAGAGAGCAAGATTCTAGAGAGAGAAAAGGAAACTGAATAGGCAAGAGATAAAGGAAAAAAGATGATAAATGTGAATAAAATTAATGAATCATTGTGTAATTATAGGAGAGATAGAGTAGTGAACTTTGGACTATGCACTTTTCACTGTTAATACATCAACAGAAATTTCTAACGCACAAAATGTAGATCTATGAAGAATGATTTTATTTGTTTCAATTGGAACATATGGTGAACAAGAAATTGTAGATGTTAAAGATTACAACTTTGCTCAGGGTGTTGGACGTGGGGCCGTTGACATGGATATGACTCAGCAGCTGCATAGCGAAGGTTTTGGTTGCACATTTGTTCCACTAAAAGGAAATTCAAAAAGGAAAAATGTGTACAGAATTATTTGTTGCGCGACATGAATTGCAGCTAGGTTATGAAATGCAGACAATGAAATATAAACGTGTTGCACTGTTAAGAGGTATGGATCTTTTATTAGAGGCATAATTCTTTTTTTTTTCTTGTTTTTTTTTTTTTTATCTATCACAAAAGACTTGTCTTTATTTTTTTGGCTATGTCAATCTCAAGAGCATGGTGGACACCAATTAGTTGGCCCTGAGTTTCACGGATAATATTCCAAATCGGGATGGTTTTGAACCTAGAAGAGGTAAGTTTGTAGATTTTAGCCATTTGGTTACCTATATTTATTAACTTGAATTCACTGCATGAGCTGTCATCACCCCTCATTGCTGAAACACTATTTATACTCCTTAATATTAATGATGACTCGTTTTATTGTAGTTTCGACTGTAGTTATGGTGTATCTTCGAGACCTGGATTTAGTACAATAGAATGCGGAGTCGATGGTCCGTATGACTATGAACATGATCAACTTGGAAGTGATGAAATTGTACAAGATAATGAATTCACTACAAAATTTAATTTGCAGAACATTCCGACCAAATCCCATGTACTTGTGTAGTCAACTATTTGTGAATATTGTGCTGCCGAAAATTTTCATAGAGAGAGAGAGTGGTTTTGTTGTTCAGATGGTAAAGTTAAATTGCATATACATAGTGTACATAATGAATTATATGAATTATTTACTTCAAGTTCACCCGAAGCATTGCATATCAAAAAAATTGCAAGAACTTATAACAATCATTTTCTATTCACATCGTTCGGTGTCAAGTATGACAAAGATTTGTGTAAAATGAACAAATGCATCTATACATTCAGGGTTCAATGACAAGTTTACCATTACATAAACCAACTTTTACCATCTAATAATAACCCAGTTATACTTTTATGATACTAAAATTGAACCACAAAATCGATTGAACATTTCAGATAAATTTTGTGAATCAACTTTACGAATTTTGATTGATATCCTAAGGATTAATCTTTACTCTAGATTCTTTCGTTCATTGAGCAAACGGTTTACAAACATATTAAATAAAAATAAAATGTGGTCCCGATTTAGAGCAAAGAGTCTACAACAAACCAACAACTTTACAAATAGGTGTAGTTTGGGTTGATGAGCAGGGGCGGACGCAGAAGATAAAAGTTAGGGGGGCACACTCGAACTTGCAAAGAAGTTGAGATAAATTTTACACTCGAAAATTTACGTAAAAAAAAATTATATCCCATGTAATTTTGCATTCGAAAATTTACATGGGATATGAGTTTTTTGGATGTAAAATTTCGAAAATTTTTGATGTCATATTCCACATAAAGTTTCCTAATAAAATGATGAAAATTATATTGAGGTGTATCACAAAAATAGTAAATGTTAATGAAATAATTGATTTTTTTTTGAAAAAAATGCGAGTTAGACGTTTTTCTTTAAGACTCACGTTTAACGTATTTTTAACTATTTTCGATATCTATTTGAACTATTCGATATACCCATAATGTAGTTATCAAAATAAGCTTTGAGATTACATAAACAATTTGTAGATTTGATTAGCGTACAATCGTCAGTGAATTTTTAAAATTAGCATGTTATCGAAATTCAAATTTATTGTGATTTTGCCCCTGTTTGGTAGAAATTAAAATCAAATTTGTAGTAAATTTTGATAAAAGTTAAAACAATTATGGATTCTATGAAATATATTATTAAAATTTATTGTTAACTTTTATTTAGATTAAAATTTAGATTTTAATCGATACCAAACATGAACTTTAAAAAAAAAAAAAAAAAAACTTCAAAACCTAGTGGGGCACGTGCCCCACTAAGCCCCACTGCAGGTCCGCCAATGTTGATGAGGGTCCATTTGCAAACAATATAATTTGTGAGATATCGATATATGGTCATTTAGGCACTTCGCCTAGAGTGCTTTATTATTTTGGTTATTATGATCCCCTTCAATACCAATTGTTTTTTTTTCTTATGGTGAATCTGGATGGCATGAGGGTATTGAAATATTCAGTAAATAAATGCTTCATTGTTCTTTTGTACAAGAGAACCTTTTAAATATTAATAGCATAAATTCTGCAAGTGAATTGATTGAAAGAGAGACTTAAGGTTAATAATGTGAAAATTATTTTTCATTTCTTTTTTTAATGCATTCTGTTTTTTTTTCCTTATCTTGTAGTCATGAAGAAAGGAAAGAAAATGTCACACGTGTCTTGTCGTGAGTATTATTGCTACAAATTACAAGTTCAAAACTTAGGTAATTATATTTTGCTCCATGTTGGTAGGCTCTTACAACAATATGTTGTTGATATGTTTGTGAAAATTGAAACTGCTAGTTTATATTACTTTCGTAATAACCAAAAACAAATACGGACATAACTTAATCAAGGAATTATTTATAGTGTTGAAATATGCGAAAATAGAGGTTATAAGATCGATCGCATAATTATTTTACCATCATCATTCACTAGTGGACCTAGGGCTAATAAAAAAAGATACATGGATGAAATGGCGTTGGTTCAAAGATATGGTAAACTTGATGTGTTTTTAACAATAACTTGTAATCCTATTTGTCCAAAAGTAAATCAAGAACTAATGCACAATGATGAAAAACAAAATAAACCTGATTTACTTGCACGAATATTTAGAGCTAAATTGGATGAGCTAAAAAATGATTTATTTAGAAGACAGATTTTAGGACTCATTGCTATATACATATATGTAATTGAATTCCAAAAGAGAGGTCCTCCATATGCTCACTTTTTGTTAATTTTTAACTCTGGATCAAAAGTTACTTCAATTGATTTAATTGATAAAATTGTTTACTGTAAAATTCTAAACAAAATCATTATCCCTATTTACATCATGTTGTTGTAAAACATATGTTGTATGGTCATTGTAGAACATTAAATTCGAATAATTTTTGTATGAAAAATAATAAAATATGCAAAAATAAGTATCCCAGAGAATATGCAATGACAACCTCTCTTGGCGACGATTCATATCCACAATATAGATGTCGCAATGATGGTCAAAAGGTTAAGGTCAGAGGACATATATTAGATAATATATGAGTTGTACCTTACAATCCTTATTTAATAGCTAAATATGATTGCCATTTTAATGTAGAAATATGTTCAACTATTAAAGCTGTCAAATATTTATATAAATATGTTTATAAAGGACGCGATCGAATAATGCTTTCCATAAATGGCGAATAAGATGTTTATACGGATGAAATTTCAAGATATCAAACTGGTAGATGGATTTCTCCACCTGAAGCGATGTGAATAATTTATGGATTTGTGTTGTCTGAAATGTCTCCATCAGTTGTTTCACTACAACTGCATCTCAAAGACCATCAACTAATTACATATAGAGACCGATAATTTGCAGGTAGTTATTAGTAAAGATTATATGTGAAGGACAATGTTAACTGAGTTTTTTCGTACCAATATTACAAATGAAAAAAGCCATAACACTTTTGTAGAGATTTCCCTTCTTATTATGTGTGAGGTGTAAACGAACAGATTTGGACTCCTAGAAAGCAAAAGAATGTAATTGATAGGATAGTTACAACTAATCCATTTGAAGGTGAAAAACATTACTTACTTATTTTGCTAAATCACATTAAGGGATCAACTTCTTTTGAACATCTAAGAGTCGTAAATGATGTATTGGCATCCACATCTCATGAAGCAGCTCTTTTACGTGGTTTATTGAGTGGACATAATAATTGTCAGTTATGTTTAACAGAAACAATTGTTTACCAAATGCCCATTTCATGGTGTAGGTTATTTCCTACCATATTGACCTTTTGTAGTCCTAACAATCCACGTTCACTATGGGATAAGTTTAAAAATTATATGTTAGAAGATTTCATACAACAGGGTATGTCATTTAGTATTGCTCAAATAAATGCATTATAGTGTATAAATTCTATATTAGAACTATTGAACAAAAATATAAACGATTATTAATTGGTGTCGTTTAATATAAGCATGGGCAAAGATGAAACATTGGTTACCATGATTTCTAAAGAGATGAGAAATGGTGGTAATCAAAATGATAATCTTGATACAAACCCTTTGAATAAAGAGCAAAGGCATGCTTATAATACAATTTCACACCGAGTTTTAAGTGATCAAAGTGGCATGGTTTTTATCGATGGGCTAGGTGGGATGGGTAAAAAATATATTTGTACAAGGCTTTATTGCAGCTGTAAGGTCTAGAAACCTCATTGCTGTAGTTACTTCTTCTAGAGTAGCTGCGTCCTTATTAGAAGTAGTATGACTGCACATTCGAGGTTTAAAATTCCTCTAGAAATAACTGATGATGTTACTTGTTCAATTAGTAAACAGACTGCATTAGAAGGCCTTTTTAGAATGGCTAAACTAATTATTTGGGATGAGGTACCAATGGTAAACTGTTACACTATGGAGGCTTTAGATAAAATGTTTAGAGATGTAAACGAACGAGATGTATAGTTTGGTGGAAAAGTAATTATATTAGGAGAATATTTTCGTTGGGTTTTAACAATTGTTCAAAGAGGAAAAAAAGAAGACCTAATAAAAGTAAGTTTGGTTTTTTCGTACTCGTGGCCTTTTTTTACCCATTTACCACTGGTTCAAAATATGAGAGCTCAATTGAATCCATTATTCTATAAATATTTACTTAGTATCGAAAATGGTACTGAGAAAGAACACTCATGTCAGATGATTGAACTTCCATCTAATATAATAATATGTCTTGAGGACAAATTTAAATCTTTGAAACATTTGATTAACGTAGTTTTTCCAAATATAGAAAATTACATAGAAAATTTAGATACTATGATTAATAGAGTCATTTTGACACCGAAAATGAATATATTGATCAAATAAACAATACTTTACTAAAAGAAATTTCTGGGGAGATATTTACATATTACAACTTTGATGAAGCCATTGAAAAATTTAAACAAAGTATCAAAGAAGATTTTTTAAATATGCTAACTCCAAATGGTATTTCACCACATGAACTCATATTGAAATTGAATTTTTTGTTATGTTACTCCAAAATATTAATCCATCTGAAAGTTTATGCAATGGAACAAGACTTGTTTGTCGAAGATTTGAAAGAAATGTCATTGATGCTGGAATTGCTATTGGAGAATACCGTGGAAAGCAAGTATTTTTACCTAGAATTCCGTTTATACCATTTTAGAATGATAAAACTTCAATTCTTTTTAAAAGAACTCAATTCTCAATCCTTCCATGTTTTGCAAACTTTAGACTTCGTTGGGCTTTATCTTCCGAAACTTGTATTTTTCCACGAACAGTTGTACGTTGCTTTGTCGAGAGTCAAAACAAGTAAATCTATTAAGGTTTTGATAAAACCACGAGACAAACCTACAACCCCTAGTACATGCACAAAAATATCGTTTACCAAGAAATTCTTGCTTTGATATAACCTTCATAGCATTTTCAAAGTGCATATTCAAAATAGTGTAGAATGTATGTTTTTATAGAAATCATTGTTTCTTGTCAATCTTCCAACACTTCTGTTTTCGTGCCATGATTTTCTGAATTCCTGTTGTCGTGTTGTCAATCGTATTCATCAACTTAAATAGTGATATATTCCTACTAATGTACTTTTTTGGGTTTTTGTGCTTCTACTGGCTTCTATTGTGGTTTCGTATCCATATTCATTCTCCTACCTTGTTATATATTTTTTTGCCTCTTTGCAACCTTCTGAAAGCAAAGATTCATTAAAATTTTACTTATTTCACTTTGGATTGCCCAATTCTGTAGGTCAAAGCTTTAGCAGTGAAGTTGACTAAAAGGAAGGAGAGCTGATTGAAGAGAAGTTTCAAGTGTAAACGTTGGCAAACTTTCTCAAGCAGGGAATCCGCATTTACCACTCTTCGTTTTCGTATAACTCTCTGCATGCAAATTGATACATATTGTAATATTGATATGATTATGGAAATAGCAAATATGGTTGTGGACATCTAGTTTTGTGAAAAGCAATGGATATTTGCTATTATCCTAGATCTTAGAACATTTGTGGAACATAGCAGGTATAGGAGCCATCTACAATGTATTTTAAAATAAATTGACACATGAAAAGTTGTGAAATTTTCGTAATCTTTCTAAGTTTTTTTTTTTTAATTTGGTTCTGGAAATTGTGTTTATGTGTGTGTGTTCTTTCAATGACCGTTAGTGAAAGTGCATGAAACTTCAGTGACCATTTTATAATTTTTAGGTAAGTTCAATGACCGTTTGTGAAATTAATAGTATTTATAACTAAAAAATTCACTTAAGAAAGAAATTCACTTTTACATTAAAAAAAATTGCTTATGAGTAAAAACATAACTCAACTAAAAATTTTCCTTATATGTAAGACATTATTTAGGGTTGTTGAATGATTGATTAATTTAACTCTAGAAGAAGATTTCTTCACCATTTCTAAATTAATTCAGTATTTTTTTGGATCGGTGAAAATGTTAATAGTGTTATTATTTTTTTTGCGTCAATTTACGAGTCAGTTTCTTAAAAATAAGTTAATTTAAAAAATAAAATTTTCTTTTAATATCAACTTAACACGTTCTTTTTCTCTTATTCCTGAAGAATAACCCATTTGTGGTCCATACTAGCAAACATAAAGGTAGCGTTTGGTAGCAAAAAGTTCAAGGACTTGAGGAATTGAAATTAGAAATCTTTTGTCCAAAATAAATTAATGTTAAACAAATTTTTAGTTCTAAAATCTCTCTCTATATATTTTATAGGAAAAATTGCAGCAGCGGTCCCTAACCTTTTCAATTTTTGTAGACTTTACCCTAACCTTCATTTTATGCGAATAGAGGTTCCTAACCTTTCATAAATATGCAGCTGAGATCCATCTGAATAGAAATTGTCAACTTTTTCATTAGTTGACCAATAAGATCCATCTGAATAGAAATTGTCAACTTTTTCATTAGTTGACCAATAAGATCCATCTAAATAGAAATTGTCAACTTTTGCATTCCACCAAGTACCATGTTTAGCAATAATTATAGTAAAGAAGATTCAGCCTCTACTTCTAATAATCCAAAATTAAAACGTTCTGATGTACATAGTTGCTAAGAATTTTAAACAAGAGCATAAACTGAACAAACCCGAGAGATTAGATCTTAGCAAGTTTTTTTTTATCAGAAATCAAAATTTCTTTTGAGAAATTGCCTCATGATTCAATTTGTTCACATATTTCATCATTCTCTTTTGTATTATCATTATTATGCCTTTCAACTTCCATAATTAATGATAATGACAATTAAGTTAATGTATAATAAATTCTTTTACCGTGTTATAGTAATTTTTCAAATTACTATCACTCTTTTCTTTTATCTCAAGTAATGTATTATAATTTATTCCAATTGTTGTCAATAAATAACATTCATTCTCATAAAATTGAGAAAATCCATATTCGTATGTCAATATAGAAATGTATGTTTTGCAAGTATTGCAAATAATTTGTTTATTCATTACGATGATTACTGTTGGTATGAATTGGGGTTTGCCTTTTGCGTTTATGTCTATATACTGTTCTCGCTTCATTTCTAATAATCATGTATAATGATAATGACAATTAAGGTAATGCATAATAAATTCTTTTACTGTGTTATAGTAATTTTTCAAATTACTATCACTCTTTTCTTTTATCTCAAGTAATGTATTATAATTTATTTCAATTGTTGTCAATAAATAACATTCATTCTCATAAAATTGAGAAAATTCATATTCGTATGTGAATATAGAAATGTATGTTTTGCAAGTATTGCAAATAATTTGTTTATTCATTATGATGATTACTGTTGGTATGAATTGGGTTTGCCTTTTGCATTTTTGTTAATCCTCTGAAATCAAAAGTGAACCACTCTTGGAAGAAGAAAGTGATTCAGAAGAAGATGTCATAATCCATGAAAGAATCTTTACAAATAGAGAATCTGGTGGTATTGAGATAAAAGAACCAAATCCCAATGAAATTAAAAGAGAAGAAGAAGATCCAACCTCTACTTCTAATAATCCAAAATTAACACGTTCTGATGTACATGGCTCTGATTGTACTTTGGAACCAGAAAAACTTATTGATGCATGGTATAACCATATTATGGTTGCTATGATTGTCAATAAAGAAATTATAAAAAGCGAGACTAATTCTTGGAATTATGTTTTAGCTAGCACAAGAGGTAATGCAAGGGCCTTTTTAGAAACATTTGATGACAATGTCAAAAATGCTATTTTGGGGGATGTTAAAGCTAACATACCACTTTTTATACATAGAATTGTTGAACAACTTTACAAACAATTTATTGGACAAACTTTTGAAGCTCTTAAAAGTGATAGAACTACAATTGAAACCACTGATGCATTAAATCATTTAGAAAAAATTTATATTTGTGATATGTGTTACTTTGAGAATTCACAAGTTACACTTGTGAATTTTCAAAATATTATTATATATGTCCAAGTAATTATTGTACCACATTAACAGAAAAGTTCATTAGAAAATTACCAGAATCATTTAACCATGAGATAATGGAATTTTTCGACAATGCTATTGTAAAACAAAAAGATAAAGTAGATCTAAGAACCAATATGCAAATTGAGGTATCACTTGGGTTAGCTATTACGCTTACTAGAAATCTTCTTGCAGATAAGTGCAAGGAAAGTATCTTAGTAAGAGATAGTAGGCAAGCAGTTGTAAAAAATCCTGGAATTTGTTGTGATAAATATCTCAACAGAATTCCAAGACAGTATGGATGTTTACCATCCAAAGAATACAAAAAGAAGAGACGATTTTCTAAGAAGAAAAAATATGTTTTCAAAAGGTATAAAAAACCTTATAAACAAAAATTTTTCAAAAAGAGAAAAATTTTCAAAAAATTCTCGGGGGGAAACAAAGATAAAAAATGGGACAAGAAAAAATTTTGTCCACAAAAGAAGAAAAATTGCAGGTGTTGGCTCTGCAATGAATCTGGACATTATGCAAATGAATGCCTAGCTAGACTAGGAAATGAAGAGAGGGTGAAACTTCTAAACACTTTCAAACAAAAAGGATTATACCCAGTAGAAGATCCTAGTGATACAGAATCACTGTATTACTTAACAACATATATTGAATCTAAACAATCAGAGACATAATCTTCAGGATATGAGTAATAAAAACATTACTAATTCTAATTCTATCTATATTCATATAAAACTTAGTTTTGAAGGATATAGAAAGTTTACATCTATGCTTATGTAGATACAGGAGTCTCAGTATGTACATCAAGTAAATGGATTATTCCAAAACAATTTTGGTTTCATCTGAAAAAATCTTAAATCTCAAGATAGCGGATAAATCTGAAATTAAAACCTCCAATGTAGTTAAAGTTTAGACAATGGAAAACCTTTTACTTCAAAATACCTACAGTTTATCAGCTTGAAACTGGTATTGATTTTATGATTGGTAATAACTTTTGTCAGTTATATCATCCTTTCATAGAAGAAATTGAATCTATAAGTTTTACTCTCAGTAGTAAAAAACTATGAATACCAAAACAAAGAAAAGCTGTTGCTATGAATGTTTTTCAAGAAAAATTTCTAGAAACAATAAAAATTGATAAAGGAAGAAAAACATTTAAAAATCTTCAAGGTGAAAATATTGCTCAAAATCGAAATATTCTTATTACCTCTGAAGAAGGAAATAATTTCAAAATAAATTCTCAAAGAGAATTTTTTTTGGAACTACTTGAAACTTGTTGCTCAGAAAACCCTTTAGATCCTCAAAAGAATAAAGGAAATATGACGGCAACTATTGAATTACTTGATGAATTCAAAACAACTATCGTTAGAGCTAAAGCTATGGCTTACAACCCTAAGGATAGAGAAGAATTCTCAATACAAATTAAAGAATTGCTTGAATTACAGGTTATTGAACCTAGTAAATCTCAATTTTCTTCACTAGCCTTTATGGTAAGGAAAGAAGCAGAAAAAAGACGTGGAAAGGCTAGAATGGTAGTTGATTATTCTCAGCTTAACAAAGTTACTAAAATCGATGGATATTTAATTCCAAATATGCAAAGTCTTTTACAATTAATTAAAGGAAATAATTTTTTTTCTTCATTTGATTGTAAATCTGGATTTTGGCAAGTGATACTTGATTTAAAATCAAGACATCTTACATCTTTTAGTTGTCCTCAAGGACACTATCAATGGAAGGTGGTACCTTTTGGCTTAAAGCAAGCCCCATGTATTTTCCAAAGACATGGATAATATTTTTAGACTTCATAACAAATATTGTTGTGTATACATTGACGATATCTTAGTATTTTACGATACGGAAGATGATCATGAAATACATGTTACTAATATTTTATATGAAGCATGTAATGCAGGAATTGTGCTTTCCAAAAAGAAAGTAGAATCATTTAAAGAAAGAATTGAATATCTTGGATTGGATATAGCATATGGTTATAAACAATTAAAACCCCATATTCTTATTCATATTCAAGAATTTCCAAATGAAATTTTAGATCAAAAACAGCTAATGAGATTTCTTGGATATCTCACTTATGCAGAATCTTTTATAAAAGATTTAGCAAAAATGAGGTCACCACTTCAAAAGAAACTCAAAAAAGATTTTAGATGGAGTTGGACAAAAGAGGACATTCATTATGTTCAGAAAATAAAATCTAAGATAAAAAATTTACCATCATTATATCATCCCAATTCAGGTTATAAAATGATAATTGAAACTGATGCATCTCAAGAACATTGGGGTTTAGTTTTAAAAGCTTTTGATAAAAATGACCAAAATGAAAAATTATGCGGTTATGCTTCAAGAACTTTTTCAGGAGTAGAAAAGAACTATCACATAAATGAGAAAGAAATTTTAGCTATGAAAAAGGCTATCACAAAATTTAGACTTTATATTATTTCTGATAAATTTCTTGTTAGAATTGATTCAAGTACTTGTAGTTCGTTTTTGAAAAATCAGGTACATCCAAACTACAAACAAGGAAGACTTGTTTGATGGCAAATGTGGTTCAGCCATTATGATTTCATCATTGAAATTATAAAGGATAAAAATAATTTTTTAGCTGATTCGTTAACTAGAGAATTTGCTTGTTGCAGATAAAAATGACAAACATCCAGGATCATATTGAAGATTTGGAATTACAGATAGAGATCAAAGAAATGGAAATCTCAACCAGACAACAAGAACTACATATAATGAAAAAGAAGTTAGCCAGACTTCAAAGACAAAAACAAGTATCAACTTCTGTTTCAAATGGAGAGGATGATAACTCTAAAAAAACAATCCCAAACAGAAGGTATTGAAAGTACCAAGACTACTGGAAATGAAAGTACAAATTTGCAAAGAGTTCGAAAAATCAAATGTAGTAAAACTATAGAAGAGATAAAAACAAAAGAGCATAGTCAAGCTCAGTATTCTCAAGAACATAAGGATATTCAAAATCCGAAACAAAAAGAGCCAATATCTCAAGAGCCAGAAACTCAAATAAAGACAGGAGTGCATTTCAAGCATCATTATTCTAAGGAACAAACGGGTATTCAAAGCCCTAAACAAACCCAAGAAAACTTTTGGAATTCACCACTTGTTGGGATTAATGACTCTTTTGCAGGTATAAAATTCTATGTGGTCTTTGATGGTCCATGTAAAGGGTTCTATGCAAACTGGACACAAGTTGAACCACTTGTGAAAGGAAAACCATACAAACATCAAAGTTTTAAAACTTTTACAGAAGCCCAAAAAACTTTTCATGCCTACCATGAAGCAAAAGGCCAAAACCCAATTCCGTATAAACAGTTGTTTAAGGTTAATAACCTTAATTTGAAACCAAATTATTGTCAACAAGATATTAGAGCAAGGCCCAGATTGCCAGTTTTACTTTTCATACCACCAAGTGAAAACCAGAGATTAAGAATGGTATCCTACAAAGATGTTATTGAATCGGTTCCAGAAATTATTCCTGATAGATTCAAAACCATTGGAAAAAAACCAAAACAAATAGAAATTCTTCTTGTTGCAGGAATAAAATTCGAAGAATTCCTTCAACTTGAAGAAAAAGCGAGGACAATAAGAGCATCAGCCCCTGAAAAAAGCTACTTTGGAGACCTTGAGAAAAAAATTTGGATGGTTCATTTTCTTTGCAGAAGCTGATCCTACCATGGTCCATACAGCTTTTCATTGTGGATTAATCAAGATGATAATCTTGAGTGAAAACTTTGAAGAAATTAAACTTATTGATAGCAAATTATTAAAAACTTTAAAAGATTTTAAGAAATTTGTTATTAAAGAGCAAAAATTACAGATGATCTTAAAAATCAACAGTACTATTCCCTTCTGGAATGAAGATAATGTCCTGGTCAAGGAATATCATCATATTCAAATCAAGACAATGCCTAAAATAATTCTTGACAGGCCTGAGATGAGTAAAATTGAAAATGTCAATGATCAGATAGTGGATGAATGGATAAGCTTATCCTATCAAAGAATTTTGACAGGATTAAGATAAAAATCAATCATTCTTCAGATTTTATCTTAGTCACTAGCAAAACAAGTTCAACCATAACAGCTAAAGAAATTGGAGAACTTTGTAAATTTGAAAGAAATTTTTACAGTGTTCTAAATTCACCCCAAAACTACAAAGGACAACTATGCAAAACTCTCAAACAAAGTCTCGGAAATGATCATGCATGCCAGTGGTGTGACAAGACAAAAGAAAAACAAGGAGAGACATCTCAAAAAGAAAAAGACGAATCCAGCTGCAGCAATAGTAGCCAATCTGAAGAATCTGCTTTTTGAAAAGGTAGGAAAAGGAAAAACACCACCATGTGACCGACAGTTACTTTTGTCACTTCAAACTTTAATAATGGAGGATAGCTGGTTGGAAGAGAGAAGAAGGGAATCTTCTCATTTTGGCTATAAAAGGAGACATTCAAGACACAAATGGGGAGGGGAAATATTTTAAGAGAAAAATTTTCTTGTTTCTTGAAATCTTCCATGTACTCGTTTCTTGGCTAAACACTTTAAAGATAGTGAATCCATACTGGATCTAGTATTTGTATTTAAATAAGTTTAAGAGACTTTGCTCTTAAACCTTCTTTTCATGAATAAAACTTTTATGTTTTAATTTCATGCCTTCAGAATTTCTATATATATATACCAATTATCATACGGATCTTTTCTAATTCAAGGACAAGGGAGTACCACCAGGCAGAGAGCTAATTGGGAAACAAGTCCACATGATTATTGGAAGTGAGGCGAGAACAATATATAAACATAAATGCAAAAGGCAAACCCCAATTCATACCAACAGTAAGAATGTTTAAATTTTTTCAATTTCTTAAATTTATTTACATACATGTACTCCAAATTGGCATCCTCTATCTGCATTTTTACATACTTGTTAAATTATCCGCGCAATCCTCACCTCACAAATTGGTATCAGAGTCACGATTACACAAATTGAATGTAAAGAATGCTCACACTACATATTTATATTCACTAATGAATATGATATACATGCATACTATAAAGAAATGTATAGAAATGCAATTTTCGCTAATGTACATCTTAGATCTATTGTTAGACTAAAACAAAAGAAAGAAAGTACTTTACACGAATATGATTATACAGTTAGAAACTTCATTTTGCATTATTCTTTGCAGTATCATCATAATGAATAAACAAATTATTTGCAATACTTGCAAAACATACATTTCGATATTCACATACGAATATGAATTTTATCAATTTTATGAGAATGAATGTTATTTATTGACAACAATTGGAATAAATTATAATACATTACTTGAGTAAAAGAAAAGAGTGACAGTAACTTGAAAAATTACTATAACACAGTAAAATAATTTATTATACATTACCTTAATTGTCATTATAATTAATTATGGAAGTTGAAAGACAAAATAATGATAATACAGAAGAGAATGATGAGATATGTGAACAGATTGAATCACAATGCAATTTTTCAAAAGAAATTTTGATTTTTGATAAAAAAAAAAACCTTGCTAAGATCTGTAAGACAAAACTAACTATAGAACCTAAAGAGATTTTCTCTTTACCTAATTGTATAGATAAATTTGCTAACAGAACTAGACATGTGTATTATGGATTTTCTCAAAAAGAATTTGCCATACATGTACAACATATTTATGGTAAGATAGGAATTTCCTTACTTACTAAACAAGACATAAATAAAGCCAAACAAAAGGTAGATCTTGACAATAACAAGAACCTTTTTTGGGTTACTATAGGAGCTATTCGAATACAACTTCGAAGCACTTTATCAGACAAAGTTAATCAGTCCATTTCAATGAGCTTGATTGATGAAAGGATAAAAAATTCCGTTGAAGGATGCTTGGGATCCATTGAAGGAAATCTTGCATGTGGAAAATTAGTTTTTACAGTTTACCCAAGACTTTCAGTCAGTTTACATGACCAGAACTTTGATGGAATTCTTTCTTTTGTACACAAGTATGGAAGAACAGATTTAGTAAAAAACAACAATGTACCTTTCTCAATTTCATATCTTGTTAGTTATGCTATACATAACCAACATAATATGACTATTGTCAAGGAACCAAAATGAATAAAAATTGATCATTTATTTTCTGATTATCTTGAAAATAAAGAAATAGAATTTGAATGGTTAGTACAACCATTCAGAAAATCTTTGGAAATTAACTTTAATGACCAAAGAACACTAAGGAACAAAGACCACTTCTTATAAGAAGTTTGTCTTTTAACAGAAAATCTCTTCCAGTAAAATTGAAAGATAATTCTGAGACAGAAAGCAGTCAAAGCAGACAGCTGAAACAGTTGAGTGACACAGTTAATAAAATGGTGGAAACCATTTATGGTTCAGCTCAAGAAGAAGACTAATTATGTCATTACAAGACATAATAAAAGAAATAAAAATAATAAGAGAAGACATAGAAGAGATTAAAGAAATTCTTAAAACTTTTCAAGAAAAAAATGAGAAAGCTATGGAAAAACATTCTGCTGTCATCATAGCAGGAGTAAGAACTCATGAAGACCACTTCAATAAAAAATTTCCTAAAACAACATTGAGAATTTTTGAACGACGGGGAGAATCTCCTCAAGAAATGGAAAAACAAAAAGATTTTCCTAAAGGAAAATTTGACATTAACTTTTTAAGTTAAATGGCAAGTTTTAGAAGAAATCTTGAAAATATTTATGAAACTAGTCAAGAACTAGGTCTTCTAAATGTTCTTCTCGCTTTTGAAGATAAAGAATTAGATAAAATTGTATCTATTGTTAAGAATATTAACATAGGCAACAATGATATCATTATGACTATCAAATCTGATGATGAGGAAACACAATCTTCTGAAATCAAAAGTGAACCACTCTTGGAAGAAGAAAGTGATTCAGAAGAAGATGTCATAATCCATGAAAGATTCTTTACAAATAGAGAATCTGGTGGTATTGAGATAAGAGAACCAAATCCCAATGAAATTAAAAGAGAAGAAGAAGATCCAGCCTCTACTTCTAATAATCCTAAAGGGAGTGGAAAAAGACTAATAGGAGATCATAACCCTAGACCTTATCCAGGCATAAATGAAAGTCAGAATTTTTTAGTTTCTGAATTCATGCCTAAAAAGGCTAGTCAACAAGTTACAATTCTTGATTTAGATTGTACTTTGGAGCTACAAAAACTTATTGATGCATGGTATAGCCATATTATGGCTGCTATGATTGTCAATAAAGAAATTATAAAAGCGAAACTAATTCTTGGAATTATGTTTTAGCTAGCACAAGAGGTAATGCAAGGGCCTTTTTAGAAACATTTGATGACAATGTCAAAAATGCTATTTGGGGGGATGTTAAAACTAACATACCACTTTTTATACATAAAATTGTTGAACAACTTTACAAACAATTTACTGGACAAACTTTTGAAGTTTTTAAAAGTGATAGAACTACAATTGAAACCACTGATGCATTAAATCATTTAGAAAAAAATTATATTTGTGATATGTATGTAAATAAATTTAAGAAATTGCAAAAATTTAAACCTTCTTGCTGTTGGTATGAATTGGGCTTTGCCTTTTGCGTTTCTGTCTATATTCTGTTCTCGCCTCACTTCCAATAATCTCGTGGACTTGTTTCCCAATTAGCTCTCTGCCTGATGGTACTCCATTGTCCTTGAATTAGAAAAGATCTGTACAATAATTGGTATATATATAGAAATTCTGAAAGTATGAAATTAAAACATAAAAGTTTTATTTATGAAAAAAAGGTTTAAGAGCAAAGCCTCTTAAACTTATTTAAATACAAATATTAGATCCAGTATGGATCCACAGTCTTTAAAGTGTTTAGCCAAGAAACGAGTACATGAAAGATTTCAAGAAACAAGAAATTTTTTCTCTTAAATATTTCCCCCTCCCCATTTGTGTCTTGAATGTCTCCTTTTATAGTCAAAATGAGAAGATTCCCTTCTTCTCTCTTCCAACCAGCTTCCTCCTCAAGCAATTCTTTAATTTGTATTGAGAATTTTTCTCTTTCCTTGGGACTGTAAGCCATAGCTTTAGCTCTAACAATAGTTGTTTTGAATTCATCAAGTAATTCAATAGTTGCCGTTATATTTCCTTTATTCTTTTGAGGATCTAAAGGGTTTTCTGAGCAACAATTTTCAAGTAGTTCTAAAAAAATTTCCCTTTGAGAATTTATTTTGAAATTATTTCCTTCTTCAGAGGTAATAAGGATATTTCGATTTTGAGCAATATTTACACCTTGAAGATTTTTAAATGTTTTTCTTCCTTTATCAATTGATATTGTTTCTAGAAATTTTTCTTGAAAAACATTCATAGCAACAGCTTTTCTTTGCTTTGGTATCCATAATTTTTTACTATTGAGAGTAAAACTTATAGATTCAATTTCTTCTATGAAATGATGATATAACTGACAAAAGTTATTACCAATCATAAAATCAATACAAGTTTCAAGCTGATAAACTGTATGTATTTTGAAGTAAAAGGTTTTTCCATTGTGATTTGGTTGTATCCACCTATCTCAATATCTAAACATTTAACTACTTGGGAGGTTTTAATTTCAGATTTATCCGATATCTTAAGATTTAAGATATTTTCAGATGAAACCAAATTTATTTTGGAATAATCCATTTACTTGTTGTACATACTGAGGCTCCTGTATCTACATAAGCATAGACTGTAAACTTTCTATATCATTCAAAACTAAGTTTTATAGGAATATAGATATAATTAGGATTCGTAATGTTTTTATTACTCATATCCTGAAGATTATGTCTCTAATTGTTCAGATTCATTATCTGTTGTTAAGTAATACAGCGGACTTGTTTCCCAATTAGCTCTCTGCCTGGTGGTACTCCCCTGTCCTTGAATTAGAAAAGATTCGTACGATAATTGGTATATATATAGAAATTCTAAAAGCGTGAAATTAAAACATAAAAGTTTTATTCATGAAAAAAAGGTTTAAGAGCAAAGCCTCTTAAACTTATTTAAATACAAATACTAGATCCAATATGGATCCACTGTCTTTAAAGTGTTTAGCCAAGAAACAAGTACATGAAAGATTTCAAGAAACAAGAAAATTTGTGCCTTTCAACTTCCATAATTAATGATAATGACAATTAAGGTAATGTATAATAAATTCTTTTATTGTGTTATAGTACTTTTTCAAATTACTATCACCCTTTTCTTTTATCTCAAGTAATATATTATAATTTATTCCAATTGTTGTCAATAAATAACATTCATTCTCATAAAATTGAGAAAATTCATATTTGTATGTGAATATAGAAACCTAAATGAGAAGTCAAAATCAAATTCGAAGCCATCACCACAAGCTACTCCCGTCTGTATATGAAAATAGTTGAAGTTCCGACCATCCACCATTCTCAATTTCAATTTGCGGCAGCCATTACACTATAATGGCAATGCATTTCTTCTCTAATTTTCACAGTTCCTTTGAATTTTGTGCGACGGATGAGCACTAGAGCTTGGAGAAACTGCAGCAACATGAGTACTTAGACTTTGGACCAAGAAAGCTTGAGAATTGGTTTTGCTTATGCTGCAAATGTCTAATAAAGTATTTCATTTGTTGATTTTGTAATTGCTACTGTTGGAGTTGGAACTGAACCTAGATTTGAAGGATTAGGGAAAATATAAGGAGATTTAGCCCAATAGTACTATCAGTTTGGTGGATGTCCTTTGAGTTTGTGGTAGAAGTGTTTGGTGGATGTGGATTGTAGAAGGAGGTAGATGTGTAGTGGTGCTAGTGGTGGTTTTTTCCCCCAAATCTGGCTTGCCATTGTAGATTCATTGAGGTGAGGTGATGGTGGTTGTGGATTTAGTAGCGTTGATGGTGACGGACGACGGTCGGCGATGGTGATTTTGGTTTTAAGTAGGATGTGGGGTTTGGATGGGATGGGGTAGTTGTAGGGATGACAAAATGACTCGTCGGCTCGACTCAAAAAAGCCTGAGCCGAGCCCGGCTTGTGGCTCAGAACTACAGAGCTGAGGCTCGGGCCAAGTTTGGGGCAAAAGCTCGAGCCTGAGTGGTTGCCAGGCCAACTTAGCCAAGTATTAAAAAAAGTTTTAAAAAAATAATATATATATATAGCTGCATGCAAAATGTAGGCAGCTATGACTTTGCAGACAGCTGTCATAAGATTATTTAAAAAAAAAAAACTTGAGCCGAGCTCGAATTTCGAGTTTCGACTCGTAGCTCGACTTGTTGACATGGCTAGGTAGTTGTGGAAGATGATTTTTTATTTAATTATTTTAAATTTTTTTATATGAAAAGAGATAAAAATATTATTTTACTCTTATATAAATAATTAACAATGTGTTTAATATCATTTTCTTGGTCAACGAACGAAAAAGTGGACGGTTTCCATCCATATGAACCTCAACTGCATATTTATGAAAGATTAGGGACCTCATCTGACATAAAATAAAGGTTGGGGGTAAGTTTGTAAAAATTGAAACGGTTATGGACTGTTGCTGCAATTTTTCCTATTTTATGTCCAAAATTCACCACTAACGGAAAAGAAAGTCAGAATTGGGCTATTTGATTGGGTTTTGTTTATTGGGGCCTTTACTTATTTCTCTTTAGGGATATTTTGTTTATTCGAATGAGGGAAGAGTAGCTACTAGTTTCAGGGTTTGACCCGAATCCACTTTACTATACCATTCAGAATAAGAATTGAACTTGGAATTCATAAACAGGAGGGGAAATATTCAGTTGAAAAGATCTGGATTCGTTTCTTGATATAGTTAATCTGGTTTGGATTCGGTCATGATAAGTCCAATTGGAATGTGAGTAATTATTGTTGGTGAAAACTTTATTGTTGGGCCTTTTTTATTATCTTTTCGAGAAGATTTCATAACTAAGGGATTAAATTTCACTAATTTCAAATTTAAGAAATTAAGTTTAAAATTTCAAATCTCCGATCTTTTTAAATTTTATTTATAATTTAATTAATTAAAGATATATCAATGTCACAATTTCATATAATTGATCACAAATCACAATTTTTATATGTCACAAATTATTTTACGGTCACAATTCAAAAATTATATAGGTCACAATTTGTTTATCGGTCACAAATAAAAAATTTATATGTCACAATATATTCATCAGTCACAAATCCATCAAATTAATAATCACATATTATTTATTGGTCACAAATCACAAAATTTATAAGTCATATGACTTATTGTATGGTTACACAAAATATCAAATTAATTGATCACAAATTATATTTAGGTCACAATTTATCAAATTATTGGTCACAAATTAATATTTTTTTAGGTCACACAGTATTTATTGGTCATAATTTATCTATTTCATTGGTCACATATTGTTTATTGGTCACACACCAACCAATTTATTAGTCACAATCAACTAAATCATTTATGACCACCACCACACTGTTGCTACAGCCCAAACCATCGTCGCCAGAACCACAAATATCACATCCCGCCAATAAAATCATTGTCTCGAATACCGTAGCCAACATCACCACCAACACCACAACCAACCCACCACCACCCAAACACCATATCACCACCACCAGATTCCCCACCACCTGTAGCACCACCATCACGACTTGTACCACCACCGTAACCCACCATCTCACCAACATCACTTCAACGCCAGTAGCCAGCCAAAGGGTGTCCCCTACTAAGGTCTCTAGAGCCCCTACTACCACCACCTCACTGCCGTCACCACCTGATCCACCACTGCCGTCGCACCTCCACCTGCACAACAGACAAAAACTCCCAACAAAACCAAAATCACCTCAAACCTCTATAAGCAGCATCATCACCAACAACACTACTACCACACCCCAAGCAAATTTACCACCCCAGTCAGCATCTCAACACCGTAGCACATCACCATCACTATGGTGGCGGCATGAAAACCACATCTAACCACGCACACATGCCATCGCGATCACAAATCATGCACAATTTCACCTCGCATCAGATCCCATCGAGCAATGGTGACGGGCGAATGAACAGCAGATCTTTGAACCAGCACCAACATGCACCAGATCATGGCACACCAACAAAATACCACCAACAGCAAAAAACCACTTGCAAACACCACCACACCACCAACTACAGCGGGATCTAAATCTGTCACTGCCACCAACACCAAATTTTCTCTCATGAGCATCAACGGCGTCTCAAATTACACATTACCACCAAACCACACCAAATTATCATACACCGAAAACATCTCCACCACATCGCCTATGCCAAATCAACAGCCCACTCGACCAATTACACATTACCATTTTCCCCGTGCCTCTCCATCTACAAAGTCGCCCACCTGCCGACTCAAAATCAAGATGAACAACATTGATTCACACAGCTAATTGAAACACCCAACATCCCAACCGACCAATCGAACTAGCCCCTACCACCCATCCACACACAAATAGTAGAGACGTCGAGCGATTGGAAAAGATAGAAGCGACATCCATCATCACTGGTGGTACGGCGACAGACTTAGCATCGACGAGAAGATGAGTTTATGGTAATGAAACCTCCCTTATGGCGTCCATAGCCTCCACGCCCCCTCCACCTCCATAACCTTCCTCACGACATCCGCCATGGCGTCTAGCGCCTTTGCCATTGATGTGAGATTAAGCTTCGTTGACAGTTTCCCTGTGAAGAGATAGAAGAGATGGTCAGAGATAGGAAGGAGAGTTTTTAATGGGTGGGCGAGGGACGCCAAATAACAATATAATCTGTTTATTTTAAAAAACTAGGCAAGCGTGATTGTGAGCGGCTCACCCCACCAATAGGCAAGTTGGTGGGACGAGCTGAGTCGGCCTTTTTTGAAACAAGCCACTTGCTCGGCTCGTCCCAAAAGCGAGTGAAATTTGACTTGAAGGGTGGATCGAGCTAACTCAACCCATTAACACCCCTAAACAAACATAGTGTTCTATGAATTTTGAGCAAATTGGTGAAGTTGACTTTTCAATCAATTTAGGGTGTTTTTGAGACACATTATTTTGAAAAAAATGTGTTATGAAATAGTATATTAATGGAGAATATGTGGTTGAAAAAGAAGGTAAACTTATAGATGTGACGGAAAATATTATTTTAGTAAAGAATATGTAATTGAAAATGAGTAGAAGAATGAAAATAAAAATTTTAATGTGTACCGAATAGGGATTTAACATTTTTTTAAGACCATAAACCATTAGTAGAGACTAAGGGACCATCTGGCCAGGTTTTTGAAAAATCAAAAATTACTTTTGGAGCTAAGAAGTTGTTTATGGATATGTTTTAAAAATAAGTTTTAAAGTACTTTGTTTGGTTAGAAGAAATCCAACAAGAAGCTAGTTCGAGATGACTTCTCGAGAAGTTTTCTTAAAAAAAGGAAAAGTATGAATTTTTCCAAACATGCCCTAAACGTATTTAAAAAGATATGGGCATTTAGTGCAAAAGTAGGCAAAATTTAAGAACAATGGATGTAAGCATCGAGAAATTGCACTTTTCCCATCAATGTGAAATTCAAAATTCTGTATCAATTCCCCATTTTTTTTCCCCTATACTCACGGCGTTTTTCTAAGATTTCAATATCATCATGCAAGAATTTTTACTTTCCATTTTCTTTCATGCCATGGGCAAATTACGTCACTTCTTTTGAAGAGCCATGTTCATCCAACTTTCACATCAAGAATGTCTTTTGAACTCATTTTCCACTCAGCTTGCACAAAAAGTACTGCCATAATGGTCTAAATCGCTTTTACTTTGAAAGAACTTATTTTTTCCACACAAACTGCTCAAAGAGCACCATAATTTCAGGAAAAAAAAATATTTATATGATTTATCAAACTATTTTGACAACACTTTCATTATCTGATAATGTCAAAAGACACTTTCACTTCGAAAGCCTCTTTTGAACTTATTTTTCCACCTAGTACAATAAAGGGCTAAATCATTTTCACTTTGAAGGTCTCTTCTGAACTTTATTTTTTCAACTAACCTCTTAAAAATGCCATGAAAGTCTAAATAATACAAAACGATAAAATTTTACTTGAAACTCACTTGAAAATGATATTAAAATTTCATGAAATTTCAGAAAAAGACATACCCAACTTGAATTAAATTGTTTTAATCAATGAACAATTCTGATTATGTCAAAAAATAAAGAATTTATAGGTAGTAATGGGACTAGAGACCACACAAAATGCCGACCAAATTTGACTATAGTGGCCTGTCCGCTGCCTACTTTCGATTACAATATCCTCATACGTAGACCACCTTCATAAGCTGAAGTCAACCAAACAAATAGAAATCCTTGTCAAGGCTTTAACCTCTGCCAAACTCCATCCTGTGGCAACTTTTTGCTCATGTAAAATCACTTTTTTTTTTTTTTTTTGTGCCCCGGGCACATCCGAGATGGCAAAGACAGTGCAAGGCTGGGCTTGCAACCCCAGGGTGGGGAGTTCGAATCACGGAAGGAGCAGCCAAGTGTTGTAATACCCAAACCATGTGGTGGAGCAGCTTGGTGTTGTAATAACCGGTTGTAGGAGGGCTCCCTTGGGGTCAGGAGTATAAAGCTTGCATGGACACTGGTTTGATTGGGCATAACCCGTGATTTACCTCCGCCCAGAGTTGAGGCACCGGTGATGGGCTGTCCAGGAAATAGTCTAGTGTTAGCTGGGATACCTGCGTATCAAAAAAAAAAAAAAAAAAAAATCACTTTTTTTTGGCTAATAAATGACTTTTTCAGGATAATTATTGATCGATCATATCTTAAAAATATCTTATGTTCACATTTCTCATTTATCTAATTTTGCACACGATGTGCTTTATATTAGTATTATATGGGAGTAAATAGATAAAATTTTAACTTATTTCTCTTTCTTAATCGTGTGAAGTGGTGTTCGTGTTAGGGACGGACCATTCATAGGTTAAATGGAATTGAACACAGTAAAATCCGAGTCTTTTTAGCTCAATAAATTTGGCTCTTTATTTTTTATTTTTTAAATCTAAAATGCGAAAGTCGGTGTCAAATTCAACTTTTAGATTTTAACGAATCCTAAAATTTAATTTTAATTCTGCCCCAATCATGCCATAAGGTCATTATTTGTTTTCAACTTGTTGAGAAATATCTCTTTCTCCTCTAAGGATCCGTTTGATTGTAAATGTGAAAAATTGATAGAAATAAAAGGAATTCCAGAGAATTGAATTGCCTAAAAATTATTTTACTAGAAATTGTAATTAATTGTGTTTGATTGGTATAATTTTCCATCTTATCCGTTTGAATTTGTTTTTCATGCAAATTGTTACTTTTTAGGATAATTTTTTTTATAATCTATATTAAAATTTGTTTGGATTGCCAAAAAAGTAAAAATTAAAAATTAAAAAAAATTATTTTCAAAAAAAATAAAAAGATAAGCCAATCTGAAAGCTGGGAAAGTGTTTTCATTAATTTTGTAGAAAAGTGGCGCGTGAGCCACTGTGGAAGAAAAACTTTTCCCTGTCAAATTGTTCGAATCAAACAGCCAACTTTTGTGGAATCTAGAAATTGTTTTCTTTTTCCTGCCTATCAAACATAGCCTAATGGAAAACCCTTAGAGACGTGAGTGTCTAGCCTAATTTACGTTAGTTAACTAGAATTAGGCCAGCATTGGTAAGAACTTGCCTAACCCTATCTTTTAGCTGCCACGGGGCTCAAATTACACAAAAGAAAATGTCTTGACCGTTTAATGAACATCAATTCTATGTTAATTTAAGATTAACGTCTCAAATAATGCTGTTGATTCGCAGAATTCACGTGAAAAAAGTCAAAGATTTCGGACCCATTTTGCGCGTCCTCCTCTATCAAATATTAATATAACGTTAAAAAAGTAGCATGAAAGATGAAATTTGGAGTTGAATGAATCGATAATGAAGCATCAAGCCGCTGTTTTATCATTATGGTCAATTCGAAGTTGAATATTATGAGAAAATATTTCATTTTTTTTTTTTTTTAATTTGAAGTTGTTTTGAGGTGAAATTTAGAGGATGCCTAAATTATTTAAACCGGAATTATGTTGTTGAGAATTAAAAATTTCAATACTAAATTTTTATATCACCAAAAGCAATAAAATCACAGTAAGAAAAAAGACACAATTTATAGAGGATGTCCTCAATATGAGATTACATCTCCTTCCCTCGCTGTTTAAATTCACTATGATAAAAGGGAATTCACGCGCTCTATTTTCTCTAACGCATTTTCTTTTTACGATGATTATTTCCAATGTGTTTAAAATCAAACTATACCGCCCAGTTCAACCATAAAAGTCGAGAATCGGACCAAAATACGGCCCGATTATTTAAAAAAAAAAAACCTTTTAATAAAAAACCGGTCAAATAAACCAAAAACTAGGAATCGGTCACGTTTTAAGGATTGGACCGGTTCCCAAAATTTGATTTTTTAAAAAATATTTTATTATTATTATATAATAAAAAGATTACCTAAAAGATGGCAACCCATTTTTCCACCCTCATGGAGCTGTTTTATGTCCATTTCTTGAGTCCCGTGATTCAAAAGTTTCTATAGTGGGATTGACAATCTTCAATAAAGCACACATTTTCAGTACGCTTTCAATGTTGGATTGAGAAACTTCAATAAATCATACTCGTTCAATATTATTTATAGTCACATGGTGTATGACTACAAATTTAAATTACTCAATTCCTATATATTGCTAACATATTTTTTTTTTAAACTTTACAAATTATTCAGTACAATTGGAATGGGTTTTTAAGGGATCCAACAAATTAAAAACTCATTAAGTTTTATCTTAAATAACATACATAATGACATATTTTTATTTATTTTGAATTGGTGGTGTGAAAATGTAATTATATATTAATGTCAAAATAAAATTAAAATGTTTATAAATATTTATTTATTATCTCTGGTTTGATCCCGAATCGATCTTGGCTAAACTTTTTGACCATTTCTCCTTTTCTGGTCGATGTTGGGATCGAATTTTAAAACATTGATTATTTCATAAACTTTAGTGACGGCTCTTTGTTTTCAAGAAAAATTAGGATGACCCTAATAATCGATTTGCAGACCTATTCCGTAGCTACAATATTTAGTCTCAATAAATTAAATTAACATAAGCCGTAATGCATAATAGACTATTTGCATTCTTTTCTAATCCTATTCACACAAAAGAAGTACAAAATATTGTTGTAGTAATTTAAAATGTTACGAAAAATGATACATTCTCGATTATTAACAAGCTTTATAATAATTAGTAACAAATTAAAATGTGTTCACAAGAAAGGACCCCCCGGCGAGCGAGGAGAAGCTGTCTTATCACTTATGAGCAGTAGGTAGCATTTTAGGATTGTGGTGGAGCTCCACACAGGTTAGTATTACCACTCAGCCCTGTCGGGACGAGAAAAATGGCTGTACAAACTGAACTGAAGCCAGTTAGCATTCACATCTATTTGTCTCTTCCAACTATCACTTTTTGCCCCTTCGTGTATCATATGAGCTTTTATTAGCTGGTGAAAATCCCCCGCCGAAGGCATGATTCATCCATATCACTTTTTATCCAATTACAAAAAAATCCTCGAGACTTAAGTATTTTGAAATATATAGATTGGTGGGTCTCATGATATGTGTGATCAAAAATTAAAAAAATAAATAAATTTGTGAATCCAGTAAAATATGTGATTAACAGATGAAGTTTGGCTAACTTAAAATTTGAAAAAACTTCACCAAACAAGAGCTGAAATGAACTTAACAACTTTCCTTTAATTAAGAAAATAAGTAGTTATCTCTTATAGAATACTGTTACGATTTCTCAAATCAATTACTTGGTAAACATTAATATATTTGCACTTTGACAAATGTGTTATATATGAAATATGTTCCCTTTTGTAGTTTGTACACGTAAATAAACGTGTTTGTTTATAAATTAATATGTTAATAAAAATTTGTTCAAGATCCACAGTCACTTTTGCCATTATCATACACTGAGTTATATTATGCATGAGCTAAATAAGTATGACTTAATCAAGAAGAGTATGATCAAGTATTCACACTAATGGAAACTAAACTAAATTTTAAGCCATTTCTATCTGTAAATTGTCGAATGTAATTAACTAGCAATCTCACATGCAGAATTAGATACAAACATTTCATAAAATTAGTTTCTTGCACGTGTTCTGTCTTATATCGATAAATGTGTTGACCCCAAAAAAATGAACTCAACAGATGTCGGTCCCACTTTTGCATGCGTGAGCTAGGTCCAACATGTAATGACAAATTAACGGTCGATATCACTCTAAAATTGGACGTGGAAAAAGCTCAATCTGACACGAGACGTTTCCGTTCGGATTCCGACAAGATATTTGGGATGTGATTGTATAATGAGAACCAATCACTATGAACTCAATTTAAAGATTATGAATCGGTGTAAGAGAATAAAATAAGTTACTTCAAGTGTCAAAAGTTGCATTCGTTTTCAATTGTTATATGGTGGGAGTATTTATAGTGTTACAAACGGAATAGTGACCCTTAGATGAAATTACACATGACCTCATTTCCACGGTTGAGGCATCAAATCCTAGCTATCATGTTGACTTCCCTAGCTTCATTAAGCATTTAATGCTCTTATATCCTATTGATAAGACAAGACATGAATACACTTTTTATAAGAATCACATCAATCATTCAAGTAAGATTTTTGTAATAAATTCAATATCTCCGCACGTGGGCCGTCACTAGCTCATGGAGCCTCGGACCTGGGTCGCTTCGGTATGTCCACTTTAAATTAGTCGGGGCTCGGAAATTACCCCAGGGGCTCGTCTTCTAAGCCGGCGATTCGGTAGGAGCGGATCCACAACTTAACTAGTTCGGCCACGTGGTAGTGCCAGTAGCAAGTCATAACAACAGTCCCTCAAGTCCATGCGTGATTATTTATGTGTGAACTTTAGTAACAAACGAAGTACCTTTTTGGGCAAGGTGTAATTAAAAGTTTTATAATTTCTTATTCACAAAGAACTGACTCACTTCACAATAAAGACCACCAAGCTGCCAAGGCTGAATTGATATGAAGATAGCTGAATTTATTTTGAAGTTGAGGCAGATAAAAGCTGAACTGTTGAGGTTGATTTGATTTGAAGATGGCTGAATTTATTTTGAAGCTGAGGCATATACCGAGGCTGATTTAATAAATTGATTGACCTTAGTATTGGTGCACAAGACTTGACAGTTTCGCATGCTACCAAGGAGAGACAGCTGAAGCGGTACAACTTCTAATACACGTACGGTCGTCACATTAAATGTGCAATGATGGCTACATGTTTATGCGACAAATGCTAATGAGCCGAGATATACACGTGATAATCACGAATCAATTTGAGGCGTTGGTGAAACAAATCGTTTGAATTCTACGGCTCAGATGTGGCACAAAATTGGGCGGTTCGGATTCAATGGACCTTGATCCAACAACCAAGATTGATTCCCACTCTATATAAGAGCCGAAATCATACAATTTTGAAACTTTAGTTTTGCCAAAATCACTCGCATTCTCTTAAGTTTTTGAAATCTTCTGGCATGTTTTTGTTCTCCGACGACCGTTTCTTATAGCTTTCGGTCTAGGTATTTTTTTACGCTATCATTTTCACAATCTTTCATCACTTTCTGTAATTCTTCCTCATTTCCCTGTACTCTTTAATGGATTTCGAAGCGTCGAGGCAGTCAGGTGGCTAGGTTTGGAAGGGAGTTAGTGTATGGAGGGTTGGAAAAATGGTATAGTATGAGTAAAGAACCCATATATTACGAAGCGGGTTGAGGGCTGCAAAAATCCCTTCATCTGTGACCTCCACAAAATTAGCCAAACTTAGGCATAAATATTTCATTCCCTACTATATTGAAATGCTAGTGTCTGAGGCCTATGAACGTGCGTGCTTTCCGAGGCCCGGGTGCATAGCAATTAGTGAGTTCCTATTCAAAGCAGGAATGTGTCTACCCTTGCACCTTTTTTTTAGGGCGGTGCTGAGGACTTTCATGTTGGCTCCAACTCAAGTTTTACCCAATGGGTAGAGTCAACTAGTCTGGGCCTACTAGGGAGGACATGCCCCTACATGTCTTCCAAATAGTCTTTCAAGCCAGGGTGTTAGGGAAAGATGATTCCAAGGGGTGGTATTACCTCACTCCCTGGGGGGGCTTATGCCCCCTTTGTGGTAGGACTTCCTTTTTCCATAAAGGGCAAGGAGGAGTCATGGTTTTAGGTTAGGGGTAGGTAACAAATGGTGGAGGAAGACACTGTCCCAGCCTATACAATACCTACCCAGTACTATGAAGCACGTGAGTGCTCCAATTTATGCACTTTTCATCCATTCGTTGTGCCTCATACTAATTGCTCTTTTTTCTTTGCAGATTCTGGTTCGTACTTCGAACTTCAAAAGGCGGAGTGGGACGTGATTAAGGACATCTATAAGTGGTCCACAAAGGTCTGAGGCTTCGACCACCTCCTAGACCGAGGCGGATATTTCATCGACTTTGGACTGATGGCCTCTAAGGGTATGATACTCTTTTATTCATTTTTACCTCATTTAACTTGTCTTTTGGGTGCTTGCAGATAAATTTATGAAGAAAGAGTACCCTACTCCATACATGGCTACAATATTGAAGGCCAGAACTACTATTGGCAACAAGCCATAAAGCCCTCATCCTCCGGTGCAATGCAAGTGAGGAGTAAATTGGAACGCCTCAGCAAAGGTCATGTTGAGAAAGCCGTTGAGGAGGAGGCTCCTAAGAAAGCCCAGGGGGCCACTGACAAGGGGAAGGGAAAACTAGTGGAGCCCAGAAGAAGAGGAAGCTGGTACACATTGGTGGGGCTCCAGTAAAGTTTAGGACTACTGTGTCCCACCCTGGAAAAGAAGCTCCCCCAATGCACAAGCTCATGGAGTCGACGATGAAAGCTGTGAAGGTGAAAAAGTTATGAGAGCCAATGAAGAGGCTGAAAAGAAGGAAGCTCAGGCCTCCGAGTCTTCAAAGAGGGCAGTTGCTAAGAGGATGCCAGAGAAAGCGGGGTAGTTCCTCACGGGAAAGGATGAGAGGATTGCTCCCGCAATTGTTGAAGTATTGCCGCTTGAAGTCCGAGGCGCAATAGAGAACTTTTATAAATATTAGACGGATCAGTGGCAGCTACATGTGTCCATCTGTGACGCGGTGGACCTCACTTCGGCACTTGTAAACCAAAGTGCCAGGGCTTTTGGAATGGCCCTCAAATGTCAGAAAGCTTTGTCTGACATTTAAATGAGAAATAAGGCCTTGGTGGATAAACTAACTGCTGTCAGTAGGAAATAAAGAGAATAAATTTTGAAGCTGAGTTGTTGAAAGTCCAGTGAGCCAAGGATGAGGCGAAGTTGAGTTCTGCTCTGGCCGAGATAGAGGCTCTGAAAAAGGAGGTCTACGAATCTCAATGTGAAGTAGCCACTTTAACTAAGAAGGTGGAGACCTCAGACAACTACCAGAAAATAACCGCGGAGGCTCTAGAGAAAATGAACTTGGAGCTTGCCTGTTATAGGGATGTGAACCAATTCATGGAGATCCAAATTAAGTATTATGTGGATGAGTTTAAGAAGGTTGAAGCTAAGGCTTAACAGGCTAGGGAAGTGACAGTGAAGAACTACATCTCCAATTTCCATTTGACTAAAGAGTACCAACAGTTTACCATCTATTGGCGAAGGTTTGCCTACGTCGAGGTGGTAGGAAAAGTGGAAGAGCTTTACCCTGAACTTGACGCATCCGAATTGAAGGTGAAGTTCACGGATGAGGTACTTCAGACCCCTGCTGAGGAAGCTGCTGAAGATGAAGTTCTTGCTGAAAAAGCTCTACACCCAGTAGCAACTGAAGCACTTATCAATGAGGAGCTGGAACCCCAACCACCTCAACAGTAGCTTAGGTTATATTTATATCTTGTAATGCCTCTGGCCTTCAAGTGTAATTAACTTTTCCTTTAAAAATGGAGTTTTTTTACAAGTCTTTTACTATTTTCCTTGTTATTTTACTATTTTTCTTCCAAGCAAGACGACCTTGACAAACAATTAAATAGCTAGAAAGAATCGCTCAAGTAACAATTAAATGTCTACTCATCAATAAATTTAGTTGAGTAACTAGAACGAACCTCCATTTTTCGTCTATTGTTACAGCTGAATAACTTTACCTCATATTTGGATAACTCAACAAAAGGATTTTAACTTAATTTTTTAGGAGCATTTTGCTTCCTCTTTATGATATTCTTCGATGACGTTCAGCCTCATCAAAGAAGACTTGTGATGTACGCCTCGAAGTGCAAACGAGGTAATCCCTTTAGGGACCCTCTCCTATCCTCTCCTCTCCTCTGAGGTACCTATTTTTCCTTAAATGGTGGATGGTTCATCAATGTAAATGCTTCTCCCTTGGCATTCAGCTTCGCCAAGGAGAGGCATGTGATGTACGTCTCGGAGTATAAGTGAGGTGGTCCCTTTGGGAATCTGATCCTCTCCTCCAAGGCGCCTACGCTTCTTCATAAAAACTTTTCCTTGAGACAAAACGTTTATTTATTTGCAAAGGCTGGGTGAAAGCTTCCAGCTGTGGATTACATTCATTGATAATACATAATCAAATGTTCAACATTCCATGGATGAGGCTGAACCTTCACATCCATGTCTTTGATCCAATACGTACCAGGTCAGATCTCTTCTTTGATGCGATATGGTCCTTCCTAATTTGGCCCTAAAGTGCTGACCCCTAGCTCTTTGAAGGATAAGAACACTCTCTGAAGCACCAAGTCATTTATCTGAAAGGAACTTTTCTTGACTTTAGCATTATAATATCAAGTCATCTTCTTTTGATATGTTGCTAGTTTCAATTGGGAGTCACCCCTTCTTTCTTCGAGGAAATTGAGTTCACCTTCTATGCTCATCATTCGGTATCTCGCTAAAATGCAACCTTTATAGGGAAGGTAGTCCAACTTCCATAGGGCTCATGGCCTTGACACTATAGGCCATTGAGAAATGAGTTTTTCCAATCGTAGTCCTGCTTGTATTCGGATTGCCCATAGCACATGTGGCAATTCATCTACCCAAGCTCATTTGGATGTGTTAAGATTCCTTTTCAAAGTATGTTTTATAGTTTTATTCACAACTTCGACTTGTCCATTAGCTTGGGGTGGTGGGGAGTAGAAAATTTTTTCCTAATTCCCAACTCCTCAGAAAGGTCTCTCACATTTTTATTCTCAAACTGTTTTCCATTATCTGAGATGATTGAGTGAGAAATTCCAGCTGACATATGATGTTCTTCCACAAGAACTTGGAAGTATTGGCTTAGGTGATTTTTGCCAAAGGTTCAGTTTCCACCCACTTTGTGAAATAATCAATCGCGACAATGACGAAACTTGCACTTCCTCTACCCTTAAGCAGGGGACCTATGAGGTCCACACCCCATTTGTTGAAGGACCTAGGGCTGGATATAGTACTTAGCTTCTGGGATGATTGTCTTTGAACATGAGAGAAATGTTGACATTTGTCGCACTTTCGGAAAAATTGAAGCTGGATTGCATGCCTCGCAACAACTCTCGATTGATATTCTGACAGCCCTTCTAGATTGTATGCCCCTGTACCAACTCCTAACTGTAATCTGACAGTCCTCCTAGATTGTGCGCTCCTGCACCAACTCCTTGCCTATAATATGATGAGAACCACGTAGCAACGAATACTATGCAACCCACAACGAGATTGAAGATCTCAATAAAGCCTAAAAAATAATCCCAGTTTTGAGTTTGAACCAAGCAGCCAAATAAAAACGAAGTTTGAATGACCTCTTGATTACACAACACGTGATCCACACTCGATATTGAACGCCATAAGAATCCTCTTAATAAGTTCAGAATGTTTTAAGAAGAACAAGGTTTGAAAAACACAATAGCCTCTCGAATATATCTCAATAATAAATTTGTCAAAAGGTGTTTACAATGAATAATAATCAAGTATTTAAAGGACAAGCCTAAAACCATAATTGTACCGAAATTAACTTACTAAAATAACAAAAGATTGCAATAAATTAAAATCTTAGTGAAATAGGGAAAATTCGGAAAAAGAAATATTATGCCCAGATTTTGCTCTATGCAGCAACACAATACAAATCTATGCGGTCGTATAGTTGTCTGACAAGGCTTCCTCCTCCGTTGCTTGAATCAAGTTCGTCCAATCCGATTCCGACCTCGACCCCAACATAAAACTTGCCTATTTTTTGTGTAGATCATGACATCGTCCATTGTCGCTTGCACAAGTAATCTCATCGCTTGATTTACCCGTTTTGCCTTTGATCGCGTAATTGGTCATCCTTCGATAATTAACGGGTCTCGTCCTGGGCTTGACTTCATCGAGCTCTCGACTCCTGGATCATATTCGTCCTCGAATCTGCACCTGCATCGAAAAGAGAGAGATCAGACACATTAAAAGTTGTTGAAACATTATGCTCACCTGGAAGATCCAATTTGTATGCATTATCGTTGACTTTCTCCAAGACTTGAAATGAACCATCCCCCTGTGGTTACAACTTTGATTTCCTTTCTTCTGAAAAGCGTTCCTTTCTGAAATGTACATGAACTCAATCTCATGGTTCGAATGTCATGCTTTTCCGACCCTTGTTTGCTTATGACGCGAAATATTTGTTTTTACTTCCAATTTGCGCCCTTACCTTTTCATGGAGTGACTTTACCAATTAGTTATTTCTTTTACCATCTAAGCTACCTCATTCATTCAGGCAAATGTATTAAATCTAAAGTTAGTAGATTAAAACTATAAACAATCTCAAATGGTGAAAATGATGTAGTAGAATGCGTGACCCTATTATATGCAAACTCTATGAAAGGTAAACACTCTTCCCAACTCTTCAAGTTTTTATTAACTACAGTGCGCAATAGTTGTGTCATGGTCCTATTTACTACCTCAGTCTGATCATCGGTCTCTGGATGACAAGTTGTTGAAAACATAAGTTTAGTGTCTAACTTACCCCACAAAGCCCTCCAAAAATGACTAAAGAATTTTACATCCCGATCAAAAACTATGCTCTTAGGTACCCCATGTAAAAGCATTATTTCCTTAAAGAATGAATTTGCAATGTTTGTAGCATCATCAGTCTTATAGCAATGAATGAATTGTGCCATTTTACTAAATCTATCTACCACTACAAATATAGAATCCTATCATTTCTTAGTCTTAGGTAAACCTAAAAAAAAGTCTATAGAAATATCAACACAAGGTTCACTAGGCACAGGTAATGGTGTATATAATCTTTGTGGTAAAACCTTAGATTTAACTTGTTTACAAGTTATGCATCAATTACAAACTCTTTCAACGTCGCTTTTCATTTTAGGCCTATAAAAATGCTCCCCCAAGATTTCTAAAGTCTTTTTAATCCCAAAGTGTCCCATCAATCCACCACTATGTGCTTCCCTCACTAAAACATCTCACATCGAACAATTAGGAACACACAACTTATTTTCTCGAAACAAATATTCATCATACTTAAAGAACTTATCTATAGCCCCTTTATTACATGATGCATAAATTTCAAAGAAATCTAAATTACTAACATACATGTCCTTAATATGTTCAAAACCAAGGAATTTAGAACTAAGAGAATTTAATAGTACATACCTTCAAGACAATGCATCCGTCACCATATTTTCTTTACCTTGCTTGTACCGGATGACATAAGGGAATGTCTCTACAAACTCCATCATCCTTGCAGGCCTTTTGTTTAGCTTACCTTGACCTCGCAAATGCTTTAATAATTCATGGTCAGTGTGTATCACAAACCTTTTAGGCCACATGTAGTGATGTCATATCTCCAAGGCTCGAACAAGTGAATATAGTTCATTGTCATAGGTGAGATAATTGAGCGATGCTCCACTTAGGTTTTCGCTAAAATAGGCTATTGGTCTTTTGTCCTGTATTAAAACTGCTCCAATACCTATTCATGATGCATTACACTCAATCTTGAAAGTTTTATCAAAGTTAGAAAGTGCTAAAATTGGTGTCTTACACAACTTATCTTTAATTGTATTGAATGCATGTTCTTATTCATCATCCCAATGAAACCTCACACTCTTCTTAAGAATATTTGTGAGTGGTGTAGTGATTGTGCTAAAATCTTTCATAAAACCCCTATATAAACTAGTCAATCCATAAAAAGTCCTAACTTTAGTTATGTTTTTAGGTGTTGGTAATTCTTTAATAGCTTTTATTTTCTTTTCATCTACTTCTACCCCATTAGCACCCACTACAAATCCTAAGAAAACAACATTTTTCATGCAAAATGTACACTTCTTGAAATTAGCATTGTTGATATCCGACCTGCGACCTCATTAAATACAATTTATTGTATGCATTAAGCTCATGCTAATTTAGGGTCGGGTATTTGAGGTCAGCTCAGACGAATGACCGTCGTTATTGTAAAGACATAATGATTGGAAATTTCTTGCACACTGTCAACGTCCAATCAATCAATTACATTTGGATAGGCTTATGACAACACCTCCTAATTCCACCAATCATATGTCTTAGCTTCCTTTCCTAAGTAATTCATTAATTGTTGGGGACCACATGTAAGATAAACTCATGATGAATTGACAAGTCGAGCTCATTAAACCAATCCAAACATGTCAATAATGTACTTTCTCAAATCGGTAATGTAATAAGACAAAGAAATGAAGAATGCATGCTAATCATTCCCTATAAAATGGAGGATAAGAGTCTTGAAAAAATGAGAGGATTCTAAACACTTGATATTTCGAATATCTTCTTTGACAAAAACAAAGGAAAACACTTATAGTTTACTCTTGTAATTTACAAGTCATTGTCAGTAAAAATCTTCATTTACATTATAAGTTGACTTGAATTTTGTCCATACAATTTTCGACGTCAACAAGCATAAAGTTGTTCTTTTTCGTAAAACCACAAGTAACTCTTAAGATGTTCTACATGCTCATTAAGATCCTTGCTATACACTAAGATGTCATCAAAATACCAACAAATTTACATATAAAAGCATGTAAGACATGATTCATCAATCGCATGAAAGTGCTCAGTGCATTAGTGAGTCCAAATTATATTACTAACCATTTATACAAACTATATTTAGTTTAAAAAGCAGTTTCTCACTCACCACCTTTCCTCATTCGAATTTAGTGGTATACACTTTTAAGATCAATTTTACTAAATATGCAAGTACCATACAATTCATCCAACATATCATCTAACCTAGGAATATGATGACGATATTTTACCGTTATGTTGTTAATGTCTCTACAATCCATGCACATCCTCCAAGTCCCATCTTTCTTTAGCACAAGTAATATTGGAACAACACATGCACTCATACTCTCCCTCACGTACCCCTTGCTCATCAATTCCTCCACTTACTTCTAAAGCTCCTTTATCTCTTCGAGGTTACTTCAATAAGCTGGTCGGTTTGGAATGACAGCTCCAGGGACGAAGTCAATCTGATGCTCGATACCTCGAATGGGTGGCAACCCACTAGGCATGTCCTCCGGGAATACATCTTCAAATTCTTACAATAAAGAGATAGTCAAACTAGGGAGAGATGGATTAAATTCCTCAAGATTGAGAAATGATTCCTTATAGACCAACAATATCATTTGTTACTTCTCATTGATCGCTCTTTTCAACTCACTCCATTTTACAAAGAAATCTACTTTCGACCTTTCTCTTCTCTCAGACGACTCTATTTCTTTTCTCTCATGTGGCTCCACTCTTTCTTGCTCTCTACTAACCACATCAACATTTTCTCTTGTACTCACCATATCACCATTTTCTCTCCCTTTTTCTAACTCTTTCACTCTCATTTCTTCCTCATTTTTCAGTTTGATTTAGTCTTTATACACTTGTACCAGTGTTAATGACACAAGGGTAATGGACCTCCCATCTTTAACAAAGTGTATCGATTCTTGTACCCATCATGAACAACATTTCTATCATATTGCAATGGTGTACCCAACAAAATATGCCCCGCATGCATAGGTACCACATCGCACATAATCTCATCCTTATACCAACCAATTGATAAGTTGATCAACACCCTCTTGTTCACCTTAAATTCCCCACTATCATTCAGTCATTATAACCTATATGGTCTAGGGTTTCTCAATAAGGTTAACCCCAATTTTTCTACAAGATTTGTGCTAGCCACATTAGTATAGCTTCCCCTATCAATGATTGAGCTAAATACCATAGTGTTAACGTGACATCGTGTATGGAATATATTTTCCCTTTGCTGCTCCAAGTCATCTGTCTTGATTTGAGTGTTGAGAGCTCGCCTCATGACTAGTAACTCGCCAACAGCAAATTCTGTGCTATCTCCTTCACTAACATCCTCCAATGTCGGCATGCCTTCATAATCATCATTACTGTCTCTCACCACCTCTCCATTGCACACGATCATCGTCTTTTTATTTGGGCATTGAGAAACGATGTGTCCAGTTCCCAAGCACCTGAAGCACTTGATATCCCGATTTCTAGCTGGCTGTGGCTTTGTTTTGAGAGTTGTTCTGCTAGCTCCATCATCTTTTTCCTTTAGCATTTCAGTCCTTCATTTCGAAACAGCTCCATCACCTTTGTTACCCCACCTCGGTTTCCAAGATGAATTAGCACCCGAAGCAACCAATTGTTGCCTAGCTATCCCCTTCCTCTTCAACTATTTCTCCACTTTCATGGCCACATGAACCATGTCTTCGATCTCCACATAGTACTGCAACTCCACGATATTAGCAATGTCTCTGTTCAACCCATTTAAGAAACGAGCCATGGTGGCTTCCCGATCCTCTTCCACATTCGTCCTGTCCAAAATCTCCATCTTCTTATGGTAGTCTTCCACACTCCTCGACCTCTGATATACTTTGCAATTTTTGGTGCAACTCTTGTAATAGTGACTAGGCACGAACCGTTTCCACATGATAATTTTCAACTCATCCCAAGTACTCACCGCTTGTTCCCGATTCCTCATCCTTGATGTAACCATTTGATCCTAGTACCAAGTTATTTTCAACAAACTCAAGAACTGTTATTTTCACCTTCTTTTCCTCCGAATAGTTATGGCAATCAAATATCAACTCTACCTTCTTCTTCCACTCTAGATAAGTATCTGGATCACTCATTCCCTTAAACGATGGAACTAACATCTTAATATTGCTCATATTCTCATCCACTTCATCTCCAAAATGACTTCTACCCCTTCTTTCAAACCTACTTCCTCTATTTCTCATTCTACCCATATCACCTACCATCGATGCACCATCATCCATATCGCTACTAAATTCATAATCATCATGCACATCCATCCTAGGCTCCCGCCTACTCGGTCTCCTTGCATTTGATTGTCCCCTATGAAGATTTGCTATCGATGTATCTAACCTATCAAGCATTTCACTCACATCCCCAAGCACCCGCTCAAATCGCTTTATTACATCATCCACCATGTGTTTTGATTCGCTCATGTATCACTCAATTATTAGCTTTTTCCATTTATTAATCTCATCACTCTGTCTTTTTCTACTTAGTGCTTTCATCCAAGTACTTCAAAAAACAAGATAAACTCAACCAACAACGTATTCCCGAGGATTCAATCGAGTATTGATCACGAATTGTGATAGAAGAAAGGAAGAAAAAAAAAGAGAAATGAATTTCAATGGACTATTCAAGAACATAAAATGGAACAAACTTGAATTATCCTCTTTTTTTCTTTTCTTCTTTGACTCAAAGCTGAAATTTAGAACTGTTGGATATTCCCGGTAATATCATTGAATTTTTTCGTATTTTTTTACCTCAAGAATTCAACTACAAATCCAGCAAGACAAACGAAAATTGATTTGGACCTGTAAATAGTCCAAAAAACAACTTTAACTTTTTTTTTTTTTGTAATTTTCTGTATCAAAGCTCAAGAAATAAGACGGACTCAAAGAACGCAAAGAACAATGATAAAAGAAACAAGAAAACAATACTCAAAACAAGAAACAAAAGATATAACCTTGATTATTTTGGAGCTAACTCTAATACCATCTGATGAGAATCACGTAGCAACGAACACTACGCAATCCACAATGAGATTGGAGATCCCAAGAAATCTCAAAGAATAATCCCGATTTTGAGTTTGAACCAAAAATTAATGAACCAAGCAACCAAACAAAAACGAAATTTGAATGACATCTTGATTACACAACACGTGATCCGCACTCGATGTTGAACGCCACAAGAATTCTCTTGATAAGTTCAGAATGTGATAAGAAGAACAAAGTTTGAAAAACACAATAGTGTTTCGAATATATCTCAATAATAAATTTGTCAAAAGGTGTTTATAATGGATAATAACTAAGTATTTATAGGACAAACCTAAAGCCCTAATTGTAACGGAATTAACTTACTAAAATAACAAAAGATTGCAATAAATTAGAATCCTAGTGATATAAGGAAAATTCGAAAAAAGAAATATTATGTCCAAATTTTGCTCTATGCGGCCACATAGTACAAATTTATGCGGTCGCATAGAAGTCCCATAAGCTTTCCTTCTACTCACGGTAAATAAGCATGCGGCCGCATGCTAATTACAACTTTGCGGTCGCATAGTTGTTCGACAAAGCTTCCTCCTTCGTTGCTTGAATCAAGTTTGTCTAATCTTATTCCAACCTCGACCCCAACATGAAACTTGCCTCTTTTTCCATGTAGATCATGACATCGTCCATCGTTGCTTGCACAAGTAATCACATCGTTTGATTTACCCATTTTGCCCTCGATTACGTAATCGGTCCTCCTTCGATAATCAACAGGTCTTATCATGGGCTCGGCTTCGTCGAGCTCAACTCCTGGATCATATCATAATATCAAAGCCCTCATGGATTCTCTAACCCCTGGCTTTGTCGATTCGTTTATCTCCTGTGGATTCTTGAAGAACTCTGCGTTCCTCAGTAAGCTTGGTATTTGGATTAACGGGAACTGATGTTTTCTTCGCCAAGTATAATCAAATCAATGAAGGTTGAAGTTTCTCAATGAACTGGAAGATGAAAAAATGAAGCTCCCAAGTTCTTTCTATGTTTCAACCTTCGAATTTATGTTCTGTGGCTATCTAATGTTTATATGATAGGGTTATGGTTGAATGGGCCAGATAAAAGTCTTGAAATCACGATTAAAAAATTTCTGGCTAACCCTGTCACTCGAGCGAGTGACACCTTGTCGCTCGAGCGAGGACCCGACGATAGTTTAGCGAAAATATTTATGTTTCTGCTTCTGCCGCTCAAGCGAAATCCGGACAACAAACTAGCGAAATTGCAGTGCCGTTTTTTGTCCTCTTTTGAAACTCGAACATTAAAACCTATACAATTGAATTATGAAAATTACAACATATTCCTTGACTTTTATAACATATCCAATTTAGTTTCTTTTGTTCACAGACTTGCTAATTACATTATAAACTATCAAAACCTAACAAAAGGTCGGTCACTACGTTAATGGTTTAAAGTGATTATACTCGATAATAATATTTTTACCTTTTTATCTTAAAATATGTTTAGTAATTCGTTTCTTTCAAATCGTAGTTGTTGAACAGAGTCCAACAAGTTTTTTTTATCAGAGATCCGAATATTTCAACCGTACAATAAATCAAATATCAATTTTGTAATATTCCATTAGTAAAGAATATAAGCATCTTAAAAAAGAAACATCCAACATAATCAAACAAAAAGTCACCTATAGCAAATTTCACATTCCATCTATGATGTCCATCTTCTAAAGGGTCCCCCCCACATTTGTAATACCATTTTGTCCTTTACAAATTCTCATCGCCCATGGTTTCACCATTTTTTTTCTCTCCATCAAAGATTGTATACACACATCTTTTCAAGTATATCCCTTCAAACCCATGGTGTAGAATGCCTTTTCTTTAGCTTCATGTCACAATTTAGAATATATGATCATAAAGGAAAAAACGGACATGACAATTAAAAAAATTAAGGGCTTGTTTGGCTCAAAGAGGATCTAAAAAGCCACATCCATTTACAAAATGCAGAGAGGGATATTTCCTTTACAACAATAACAACTAAACAACAAAAGATGATCCAAATCTTCTCATTCCTTCTATTCTTTGCCCCACTACTAATCCCCCTCCTGATGTTCTCCAAGAATAAGCTAAAACTGACATAAATTAAGTGAAAAAAAGATAAAACAAAAATGCTGCTTTTTCTAAACTAGATTCTTGGTTAGAATTCCCTAGGATCAACAAAAACGGACAGATCAGGTGGTGACTTGGTCCAATCACCGATAGATCCGTCACTGTAGTCTTCTCCTAACCGTTTAATGCACCATAAATCCTCAGTGCATGATAGACTCTTCCAGTGGGGTACACCTAACCTGAGCGGTTCGCGACTTGCAACCTCTGTTGCCACCACCCCGCACCCACGCTCTTTAGCCAGGTTATGGGCGAATCCACATAGGGTTTTAATGAACTTTACCGCATTTGGGCCGTCCCCACCAAGTCCGTACAAGAAATGAAGCCCAAAAGGCCTGAAAACCTCGGGTACTGACGGCAGTTGAAGCCATGGCAAGGCCCGATCCACAACCCGAGTTGTTTTATAAAACACTTTCTTCACGCGCGACGCGCCTCTTACCTCGAGTTTGAACACGTCCTTGCTGTTCCACACACTGAGCACGGCCCACGACTCCGTCGGACTCGCCAGAAACTCGTCCAAACCCCGCCAAGACTCTGCGTCGTATGTCCCTTTCGGCACCGCGAGAAAAGTCCCCAAATTGAGCTTATTGTTCAGAACAGAATCAATGTCACGGGGGAAGAACTCCGTCGTGGAGAACCGGCGCCGGTAGAGAGCCTCCGCATCGGAGGAGTTGAGTTTAATGATGGTTATTCTGTTGTCCAGCCTAACCCGGTGAGCGAACACCGGCTGAACCAAAATAGCCGGCGTACGGAACTTGGAATAACCACATTTCTGTGTGAAAAGCTTAACTGATGCTTCATTATCATTTTCTGTGGCTATATACGAATATTCAGCTCCATTTTCTCCAAACCATTCCTCCATTCTTTTCACCAGTTTCAATCCAATTCTCATTCTCCTGTAAAAGTCAAATGTAAAGAATAAGTAAATGACACCAAAAATTTTAAACGTTAATATATTTAATTATTTATATAGTGAGAAAGTAACAAACAATTAAAAAATCTGGGGTGCAATAATTAGGTGGTCTGCTAAGAGGATCTACTAAAGAATCCATTTTTGGCAAAAAAAAAAAAAAAAAATTTTGAGTTTTGGCCCTCTGGGAGTTATGTAATAAGGCTGGACACGAAAAGTGTATAAATATATATGAATTTATATGCAGTACCGATGAGAAGGAGAGACACGGAGGCCTAAAATATAGGCAAGTTTAGTGTAGACAGGGAGAGGTTGAGGGGGTTTCATGAGGGAGTTTTTGCCATTTCTAGAGAGTTTTTTCCCACAAGTAACGGTTTTGATGCAACCCCTTATCATCCCAACAATTTCTCTCCTTGCCTCCACGTCTGCGCCGCCGTGGCTCACCACCATCTCCGCCACCTGAAAGAGAAAAACCAATCATCATAAGTTGAAAAAAAAAAAAAACGTTAGCAGAAAATAATGAAACGTGATTTTTACCAGCATGAGATAAGCAGGGGAATGGCGGACCCTGCAAATGGGGTCACCTAAGAGATCAGTGAAGAGTGAGAGTTTTCCACAGGGACCAACCTCACAATTTCTCTCCACTTGTTCCACTGCTCTACAGTCTTTTTGAGCATCAAATTCTCTCACCACCACCACTACACCACCGGCCTCCACCATTTTTATAAAATCTTGAACTTGGCTGAAAATTGAAGAAGATGAGGGAGGGTATATATAGGTGGAGTGAGGCTAACAATCACGGCTTTTTCAAGGTCGCGATAATATAGGCCTCTACAATAACGTGTATTTCAAGTTAGAAAAGTGAAGCAGAAAATCTTATCGAAATTAGGGAAGAAAAAAATGCAAATGATTATTTTGGCAAAAGAACAGCTCAAGAAAATATTACAAAAGAGGCCGTTCAGTTCTTAACCCTTTCTTTTTCGGCTACTACCACTCAGAGAAATAGATTCACATTTGCTTCGTTTTATACCTGATTTTGGGGGGTTCTCTCTCTCTCTCTAGATTTTAATTTTATGTAAAAAAAAAAAAGATTTTGATGAATTTTAAGAGATTATTAATTTTAATGAATTTCGTAAATTTGAATAGATTTTCGCAAATTCCATAAGAATTTGATCAAATACGGTGAAATTTCAAAAAAAATTGGTTATATGTATTTTTAAGGTTGAAACACATCCAAATCTTTTAAAATCTTTATATTAATGAAATCTTTGTAAATCTATTAATTATTGATGATACCTAAATTTTAAAAGACTTCGTTAAAATTTATTAAAATATCAACTGGGGACACATAAGTTTCAATGGATTTTTCATTAAAATCTCAATTTACAATCTAATTGAGGACACCGGTGTTAATCTGTAGTTTATACGTCTCTCTCTCGTACTAATGAAGTGATAATAATAATAATTAATTATTATTAATCACCAGAAAAAGGTTTAAGAAGAAATGGCGGCTGTGGCTGCGCAGTCTTCTCTCTCTTTGTAAATTTTTACAATTTTTATTATTTCATTTATTTGTTACCATCAAACCCCATTTGTAATCATTACCACCCCATTCTCTTCATTCCCACATAAATTATATCCGTCCAATAAAAATAGTTTTAGGGTGTGTTTGAACCACGTTATTTTAAAAGAGTAATGCTATTCGTCTTTATTGAAATTATAAACACAATTTAAATGTCGTTAATGTGGCATTAAATGATAAGTGAAATTAAATAAGTCATTTAATTTCACATTTCATTTAGCCATCATTTAGAGCCAACTAAACTGTGTTTATAAACATACTGGAATGAGTAGCATGTGAGTAATGATATTCACCACCACTGGGGTTACAAACACAGTCTAAGTGGCGTTAATATGACATCAAATGATAGGTGAAATTAAATAAGTTATTTAATTTCACATTTCATTTAACCTATCATTTAAAACCGCCTAAACTGTATTTGTAAACCTGGGAGTAATGCTATTCATCCTCACTGGGCCCACTGAGGTTACAAACACATTCTAAGTGGTGTTAATGTGACATTAAATGATATATGAAATTAAAAAGTCATTTCATTTCACATTTCATTTAACCTATCATTTAGAGCCACCTAAATTGTGTTTGTAAACATACTTGATGAATAGATTTACTCCTTGTGAGTAATGTTATTCATCCCCACTTGAGTTACAAACACAGTTTAAGTGACGTTAATGTGGCATTAAATGATATGTGAAATTAAATATATTTATGTATACTCTCATGTCCAAGAAAGATAGGCTTGATTCCATTGCACATCGATTGAAAAAATTATTAATATATTGGGAACAATAAATTTTACACTTTTTTTTTTTTTTTTAATATACCACTTCCCTTGTTAAGAGTACAATAAATTTTACTTTTTTTTTTTTTAATATACCACTACACTGTATAATGATTTAATATGAATAATTTATGAGTTAATAATAAAAAAATTTAAATAAGAACATATAAAAAAATTAATTGTACTCTCAACAAGGGAAGTGGTCTATAATTTGAAAAAGAAAAAAAAAAAAAAAAAAAAAAGGAAACCATGTATGTCTATTTTTATGGGACGGTTGAGTATTATATTTAAAACTAAATTAACTTTAAAATTTGTAATTATGAGATGACATGCTAACTTCGTTAATAACCCAATTAAGTGGAGAAAATTAATGTGTAATTATTTATGCCATTAGGCTTCCAACTAAACAAGATAGTGGGAGTTTAATAGCTGCTCCGCCTGTCCATTGTCGATAATGGAGTTTCACTTGAAAACATTCTGCTTTTTTTTTTTTTTTTTGTGTTTTTAGAAACATGCATAGGGTTCTCTCTGATTTTGTTTCTTTAAATGATTTTAATTATTCTAAACAATAATAGTTAGAAAGTAATATGATGAATTGTATATTATTGAGCATAATTAAAGAATTAAGAGAAAATAATATTATTATTTTTGTTTAAAAGATAATGATAGTTTCATTTAGTTGGTTAAATCAGCTTCACATGAATTATTTATTGATTAAATATAAGAAATATTTTATTTTATTTATTCATTACGTGTCTCTATCTTCTGCTTAATTAAATCTTATTTTAATTTTCGTTGGTTTAAAATTTTGTAAAGTAGTTAGCTTATGAATGGATTGGTAAAATAAATTAAAAACTAAAGCTATCACAGGCTTTTCTATTCAATTTTAAAATAAAGGTCACATCAATTAGTGCTCTTAAAAATAAAGTTGATGTTTGCCAAAGCATTTTTGAGATTATAAGTTGGTGATTTTTTTTAAGGATTTTGCTACTTATATATTAAAATTATGCATAAAGGGTTACATAATATGTTGATGAAAATGATTGGATAAAAAGATTAAATGTATTTTAAATTGGCAAATGGTAGAGTGTCATGTGACATTACGTAACTCATTATGTATCATTTGATGTATATGTAGCAAGATTCAATTTTTAGTCCTGCATTACATTAAACTCACAACTTTTATCCATTTTTTAACCACAAATTTTATGTAATTCACCGTATTCTAATCTCAAAAAGTTTTGTCAAACACACACTAAGCCCCCGTTTGTCAACCATTAATCTAAAACTCTATTTGCTACGGTAAAATTCTCCACCACACATTCACTCAATAAAATATTCTACACAAACTAATAAACTTACTTTAAATTTCAATAACACATTCTCCAAAAAATATTATTGAAAATTTCATTCTTCTCCTAATAATGGGAGACAAACAAGCTCTTAGAAGTGGGAAGAAAGAGTTAATTTTACACTGAAGTTCGGAAAATATTACTGACAACAGTAGATTTGTTTCTTAAATAGGATTCACAATTCTAATACTCGGGCGGTGTACTCTTAGACAAAAAGTCGATATTGAGGCCTGGATCACGATCGATGCCAATAGTAATCAAAATACTCATATTGTTACTAATAATTATCAAATAATTGATAAAAAAAATATTTTTGATTTTATGATTCCCCCTTATTCTTCGAGAATCAGAAAGATCCTTTTCAAGTTTGAATTTGTTCATTTGGAATCTGGGTTCTTCTACTTCATTTTTATTTAATATTTTTCCCTCTTTTTTTTTTTTTTATATGATTCCTTAAGTCCCATAGGTTTGATCCTGTAGAATTTACACGTTATACGCTAGTCAATGTGTACTTTCCGCAAAATTAGTTATGACAATTTGCTAAAAAGGGATAGAAACAAATATATGACGTTACTTAAGATGAACATGTTATATGCTAAGGATTAAATGATCACGTAACGACAATTTCATATATTACATACCGTTAGACAGGCCAGCCTTTCTTTTCCTCTTTTTGTGTGGAAGTCATCACAATAAAGAAAAACAAAACTAAAAATGTAATTCAATTCTTCAAAAAATAAATTTTATTCATTCTATCCCATTCTAAACTTTGAATGGGTATATGTTTAGGGTTTCAACTATTCAGAAATTATCAAAATATCAGGGCTAAATGACTCAAATAGCCAACCTAGTTGGACATATATATTTCAACTATAGTCTTATTTTGCATTTCTAAAACTTAATTTACTTGGCTGCGTCCAAATGTCAACTAGAGAATTAATGTACTACACATAGTTATAAAACCCGACTCGTACCGATCGGTTGGACCGGAAAACCGGTGACTTGGGCCCTTGCCCAGACTGGATAGATTAATATAGTAGGAATGCATATGACTCGATCAAAAATCGATTTTGACTGAGTTAACGGTGGCTTTGACCGAGTTAATTTGGCCGATTTATCGATTTTCAAAACTGCCTTCTAAAATTTTAGAGGTCCAAAGAATTGAACCTTGGACCTGTAAAACAATGAGGCCCTCTAATATGATCCGGGACAGGTGATCACTTGGTCAGATCACACGAGTCAAGGGTTCAAGCAATAAAGTTCAAATGGGTGAAGTTGACAAGCCAATGTTCAAGTTTTGTGAAGGGTTCGGGAGCCGAAACGAGTTAGATTTAAAATTTGAAAAATATTTGGAAAGAAAACGAGTAGCGTGGATTAAAATAGGAATCAGCTCTGGTGTCGAATTTTCGCCCATGAGTATAATTCGGAATCGTCACGAAATTTGCACAAGGCTATGTGGGCACATGGTACTTTTGGACTTGAGGTCGAACAAAAACATGACATAAAGTTGGACGCGAATTTGACAATTTTTTGCAGTTTCCTAGTTTAATTAGAATTTCATATTTTAGTATCTTTTACAATATTAAAATTATATTTTCATGCAATTAGAGTTTTTTCGAGATTTCATATAAATAGGATATTTATTTCATTGTAAGATTAAAACTTTTAATTATGAATTAATAAGATTTTTCCCTCTTTTTGTTCTTAAATGAACATTTGAACTTATCAAATATTGATTTAATATTTGTGGCATTCAACCCTTAGAACTTATAAAAAGGATTATGCACCATTTGTGGCATTCGTAAATCACGGTTCTTGTTTCTACCAATCAACTTGTCTAAGGTTTAATATACCTTAGATTCTTGGTTCATGAGGTTCGTGTCGGGACTCTATCGTCTATAACTTGAATTTGGGCTTTCTTGACGTTTTCAATTAATTCCACGATTTCCATGCTGATTCCGCCCGGGTTCACGTCATTTGGTATTAGAGTTTGAGTTCCAGATTTGGGTTCTATCTTTTTTTTTGTATTTTGTTTTGTTTTTCGTGTCCGTCGTAAATTTTGAGTTTTTGATCCAAAAATTTCAAAAAAGAGTCAAAAGTTATTTTTGGGCTAATTTAGCATTCAAATCAACTTCTGTTTGTTTATTTGATCTCGTAATCAATTTTTTAGTTTATAAAAAAAATTATTGTTCACGTTATTGTTCATCGTACTGTTTTCGAAAAAAATTATTTGGATTTATTTTGGAAATTATCAATATTTCCTATTATCAATTCTAAATCCAAAATTTGTTTCTAATCAGTCCAATCCAAATTCAAGAACCACTTTTTTGAATTAAAAGAATTCACATTCGAAATTTCATCAAATGCAATTCTTTTCTTGAGTCTTCTTGATTACACCTACGTAAAAGGATTGATGGTGATTGGGGGCACAATTTTCAAACTCGGTGTTTTGTGGGTAGTACGATTTGCAGTTTTACTATTGATAATGAGTACATGTCAAATTTGGCTAGTATCACGATGGTGGAAAAATTGAGATTACTTTTACAACAATAACATATGCCTTATATGATGACTTGGTTGAAGGAGTGTGGGAAGGTATATATGACCAAGCAGGTTCTAGTAAATGTCATCATTGTGAGATATAATGATGAAGTTTGATGTGATGCAGTGCCATTAAAATCTTTTCATATCTTTTTAGGAGACCTTGGAAGCGTGAGAGGAATGCTGTTTATGATGAGGGGAGGAACATGTATAGGTTTTTTCGGGACGGGAAAAAATCACTCTGACTATTTTGACATTGGAATAGTCCTTTGAAGACCAATGGAATGTGAGAGGTGAAGCAGAAAAGAAAAGGCAATAGAAGGAGATAACCACACCCCGAGAGAACACTAGGGTTGAATTGTGAGAGGAACCTAGAGATACGGAAGTTGAGATGGAGGAGGGTGAATTGAAAAATGCAGTTAAAATTGAGGAGAGTGGGCAAATAATAAAAGAGTGTGCTGAGCAAATGGTTGAAAATATTGTGCGGAGTACAGAGCAAAGTTTCATTGTTAAGCATGATGTGGTGGAAACGATACATTATGAGTACAAGGACTCATATCTCGTCGTTGGGGAAGCTAACAAATTCAATCGTGTTTTACTTAATTATTTCTTTCAGGATGATCATTGTACGTGGGAGTTTATACAACGTCTATTGTTGATTGAATTTGTACTGCCATACATCGATAGCTACAAAATAGATGTGTACTGTGTATTGATCCTATGTCATGGAAGGAAAAATTTCCATTTGATTCAGGTAGTGCAGTGATGAGTTCGGTAGCAGGCTGGTTATCTCCTATGTGATCGCAATGCACGAATTCAAGGACGAATCATTTCGAAGAGAGATTGGATGATATGATCCGAGACAGGCGATCACTTGGTCGGATCACACGAGTCAAAGGTTCAAGCAATGTAGTTCAGATGTGTGAAGTTGACAAGCCAATGTTCAAGTTTTGTGAAGGGCTCGGGCGCCGAAACGAGTTGGATTCAAGGTTTGGAGGATATTTGTAAAGAAAATGAGTAGCGTGGATTAAAATGGGCATCAGCTCGGGTGTCGGATTTTCGCCCATGAATACAATTCAAAATCGTCACGAAACTCTGCACAAGGCTACGCCGGCGTATGGTACTTTTGGGCTTGAGGTCGAACAGAAATATGGCATAAAGTTGGACGTGAATTTGGCAATTTTTGGCAGTTTCCTAGTTTAATTAGAATTTCATAATTTTAATGTCTTTTAAAATATTATAATTATATTTTCGTACAATTAGGGTTTCTTTTGAGGTTTCATATAAATAAGATATTTATTTCATTATAAAATTAAGACTTTTGATTATGAATTAATGAGATTTTTCCCTCTTCTTGTTCTTAAATGAATATTGGAACTTATCAAATATTGATTTAATATTTGTGGCGTTCAACCCTTAGAACTTATAAAATGATTAAGCACCCTTTTGTGACATTCGCAAATAATGATTCTTGTTTCCGCACATCAACGAGTTTAATGTTTAATATACCTTAAGTTTTTGGTTCGTGAGGTTTAGGTCGAGATTCTATCGTCTACAACCTGAATTTGAGTTTTCCCGGCGTTTCAGACTATTTCCGCGAATTCCACGTTGATCCCGTACTTGGGTTCGTGTCACCCTCGCCATTGGAGTTGTAAAGTATTTCGATGTTTATTACGTGCAATAAGTTATATGTATCCAATGAATCTTATATATCTTTTCTAAAAGTATTTTTACAAAAACTTGGTCAAACATGTTACTTTATTTTATAAACCTAAATAATTAGTGAAAGATAAATTAAAAAATATATAATTGTGCCTATAAAAAAATTTGCACTTTTAAATTTTTTTATATATATTTTTATGCAATGACCCATCGATTCAACTAGTAACTCATGACTCAGTACCTTGTCCGAGTCGGGTCTAAAAACTATACTATAGATTAAATATTCAAATTACTAATCAAAAAATCAAATATTCAAGAGATATTATGTGATTTTGAATTATTGTTAGCTTTCATTAATATTAGAGTTGTCTACGGTCAACAATTAAAACAATTTTTTCGAGCTTTTCTCTCTAGAGCTTGATTTCCCCTTCAGGACAAAATGAATTCAAATAATCAACAATTTCATTGAAAATCACATGATATATAATACATTTGTTTCTTGGAAAAATAGTCCCAACACCTAACTAGGGGTGGGCAAAAACCCGCCCAACCCGATCAACCCGCCCAACCCAACCCAACCCGACCGGGTTGGGTCGGTTTTTTTCATTTTTTTCTTGGGTTGGGTTGGTTGGCAAGGTTAAGTTGGTCGGGTTGGGTCGGGTTGTGGGTTAACCCATCCAACCCGACAAAAACCACCCAACCCGACTCGCTAATTAAAAAACTAAAAAACTTTGCCAAACTAAAATAGAATAAAAGTGAGAGATTCGGTCAAAAAAAAAAAAAGAGACAAAAAAAAACACTAACATATCTTCCATCATCTCTCCCACGCGGCGGGCGTCGTTTCACCAAATCATCAACATTGACTGTGATTTTGGATGAGATATCTATTCCAGTACATCTCTCTTTAACGCAATATATTAATGTTGCTTTAAATTTAGTACTTTGGTGACTTTAATGTTTGTTGATAGGTCGTCCCAACTCTCAACCTAACCCGACCAACCCAACCCAACCCGACCGACATTTGGTTGGGTTGGATTGGGTTGGGTTTCAATCTTTACATGGGTTGGGTTGGGTTGAATTTATGTCAAACCGACCATGTTGGGTTGGGTATGGGTTGGGGGAAAAACCGACCCAACCCAACCCACGCCCACCCCTACACCTAACAACTAATATATAATTGTTGGAACTTAGAATTCGTTTATGTAAACATCTCATATATAAGAACAATAAGTCGATGCTTGACAAATTTTTAAAATTATAAATTGATGAATCACACGAAATGTGTTATTGAAAAAAGTATAAAAAAATATGGTTCCAATAAGTAGGTGGCTAAAAGTGAATTTTTTTTATTAGTTTAAAATCTGAAAAAGAGAGAAAACTATACCAAACGAGAGTTATAGTAAGCTAGGAATGGTAACGGGGCATGTCGGGGGCGGGGCGGACCCACCAAGAAATTCCCCGCCCTGTTACCTGTTTAAGGCGAGGCGGAGCCCTTGCCCCTTTTAATTTTTTTTTTTTTTTAAGTTTTGATAATTTCTTTTTTTTTTATTTCTCCCATTCATTAGATTGAGACAAATAATTTTAGTTTCCATTTTCTATTAAAAATAATAAGATTTTTCATTTAAAATACAGAATTCTAAAAAAAATATTAAACGGGGCGGGGCGCCCGTTACCCGTCCCCATCCCAAATACCCGATTAAGTGGGTTATTTCCGCCCCATTCGGGGCGGGGCTTCGCGACTATCGGGCTTGTCTGGTTTTTTTGTCATCCATATAGTAAGCCCCTATTTAGTAATCATTAAAATTTTCATTCTCATTCATCTACTTATTTTTAACAACACTTTTCAATAAAATAATATTTTTCATCACATCAATAACTTTTTTTTTTCAACCACACATTCTCTACCAAACACATGCTCAAACACAGTGATAGATAGAAAAATAAAATTATACTTTAAACTATCAAAAGTAACTATCAAAATTGTGATGTAAGGATCGATAATGTAGATTATATTAATTGGCTCCACCCCACCACAGCCCACCCAAATGTGTACATTAAAATTCATTTTTAATTGAGCACCCTTTCGATAAAAAAAATTTACAATAAAATTTAAAATTTTATTTATTTTTTAAATTAGATTCTCTAAAAAAACATTTTCTGCTTAGCTTAGTAAGCGTTTTTCACCTATCATTTAATGTCACATTAACGTCACTTAAACTGTGTTTGTAACCCCAGTGAGGATGAATAACATTACTCGGGTTAGTGACTTAGTGGGCTATCATAACGGTTGATATTTACTATGTATTAAATTCATAACCCTCTTGCGAAAATGATTGATAAAATCATTAATATATTTAATTCGAGATTTGGGTTTAAATACTGAGTTGGGAACCAATAAGAGGGAAGTTTCTTCAACTTGATGTTTCCACTTCTTTTCGTAGTAATCTTGCAAAAAGAAATCTACGATTGTTCCGAAAATTACTTTCTTAAACTAGTTTTGATTGATGGATCGATTAGGACACTTTGTCCCGCTTCAAAACATTGCAGTAGACAACATTTTAAGTGAAAAAATTGATAAAAATTCAAGTAAAAAATAATAATTGATTTTAAACGCACATTTTATATACTCACAACTTTTATTAATTTTCAACCAAATATTTTAATATTATCAAAATATATTAGAAAACTGATATTTAACAAAACCAAACTTGAATTAATGCTATATAACATATTCATCAAACACGTCGTTAATGTCGGTGTGAAAAATAAATTTCTCTCAAATAACACCATTGGTCCCAAACTTATTGCTCTGGTAGCAAATTATTCTCTAATTTTAAAAATTAGCTAGTTTTTTCTCCAATCTTTAAAATCTAACAATCTAGTCACTGATCTTTAAAATATAACATTTAGTTTTCAACCTTTCCTTATAAATATACAAATACTTCAGTCATTGACGATTGATTGTGCAACAAAGAATCATCAATTATGTATTTTTTCCCTCTTTAATTCATATCTCATGAAAGGGTAAGTGAAGTTGCTTTACTAATTGGATTGGTACTCATAAATATAAAATGAGATATGTTTTAACGATGGTCATGTAATAATCTAACACAGATTCAGATACTTTCGTTGTTGACTTGTTATTGTGCAACTACGATAAAATGTTAAAAATCAACTTGCTGCAGAGGTAATCGATTGGTCAACTATGCAGCTTTCCTTATTAATTTTTTATATTTCTTGAAAGGGTAGGTGAAGTTATGAAAATCAAGTTGATAAAAAAAATAAAAATTGAGGGTCCTCTCAACAAGTTAATAATTATACTGGAACAAATGAAGTATTTCTGCTTACAGTTTCAAAGAAAATAGACGTATTATACTTAAATCAAACCAAGACAAGTTTTAGTTTTTTCACAAAAAAAAAAAAAAAAATTTGATATGGAGTAAATATGAAAAGGACGCGAAAGGATTTGGACGGTACCCACAAGAAATTCCAAGAACTAAAGTGATAAAAAATAATTAAAACTAAAATATTCTTTTGAAATCAGCTAGATTGTCTATATTATAATATTATATTGTGCCAATTGTGGTGTATAGAGCATGTTTGGCCAAGCTTAAAATTCAATTAAAATTGAAAATATAATCGTTATTGGGTCTCACTCGTCTAAGAAAAGTCAACAATAATGATTAATATTTCAATTTTAATCCGATTTTAATCTCTATCGAACACATCCCTAATGTATTAGTAAATGGTGCACCATTCTGGAGTCTAGATAGGTCAATCTCAGAAAAAAAATTGAAAATCTTGAGAAACTTCATTGAAATTTAATTATATTTATTTTCAAAGACCATCGGGTTGGTTGGACTTGAACTACCCTCGGATTACATATACTACATATAATCAAGAAAATCGTGAAATCTTGAGAAACTTCATTGAAATTTAATTATATTTATTTTCAAAGACCATCGGGTTGGTTGGACTTGGACTACCCTCGGATTACATATACTACATATAATCAAGAAAATCGTGAAATCTTGAGAAACTTCATTGAAATTTAATTATTTGTATTTTCAAAGACCATCGGGTTGGTTGGACTTGGACTACCCTCGGATTACATATACTACATATAATCAAGAAAATCATGAAACAAGACGAAGACAAAGATTATAAGTGAATATCGAAGATTGATTCTAGCTTCTTAGTACATAATATATCCTTATTACATTAAAACTATTGAGTCATAGTGAACATGATTAATAATTAATATTTTAATTATTTGATAATGTCATGATTTATCTACATTGAATATGCGGTCATCGTATTCAATCAATGAATAAAATAAAATAAAAACTCGAATTCTTGTAGTTTCCAGGAAAAAAACAAAACTATTTTTTCAACAAACTGAAAAATATCTTTTGTTAGTGGTCGTCAATCAGTGTGCACTAACATATATTAATTTATTAAATGTCATTTTACATGCCACAATTACTTGAATTTAAAATGAATCACTTAAAAATAATTTAAAATTAAAATGATCATGAGATGTTGAAATTAAGCAAAAAAAAATTGAATCTTAATTATGTTTGCAACAACGACCGCAAAAAAATAAAATAAAATAAAAATCGTGACATATCAGCGTTAGAGATTTACATTTGTCTATTAAAAAAAATTATGCTCTTTTATGATATGTCGATGATTTTTTTATTTTTAATATCTTATTTATGATAATAAAAAAAAATTCTTTTTGAAAAGGTCAACATTCAAAAGAATACATTACGTATATATTTTGGATCATTAAAAAAAGAGAGGAATCAGAATAAAGTAATGATGAAATACTATGTAATTTATAAATCAAGAGAAGTGAGAAGAGATAATTTGCCTAGCATTAAAGAGAACTTTTCCAGTAATGTGGTCCATAGGATTCTTCGACATTTTGATGCTCTTTTTATTCATTGTCTATACCAAATATTTGGAAAAGTTAATAAATCAATTATTTGTGGAATCAAAAAATTTATTTTAATAGATTTGTCAAGATTTAATGGTAAGCCATGGTTAATGAATTGACTTATTTTAGTCGACAATAATTCAACTAAGAGAACAGCAATTAGCCCCTGTTTAGTGGAGATTAAATCGGATATTTATAGTTGATTTTAATGAAAACCGATGAAATGCGGTTGAAAATTTGTGGACTCCTATGATATATTTGGTTAAAATTAATAGTTGATTTAGACTTAGATTTAGATTTTAATCCATGCTCAACAAGGACTACATATCCTAGCAACAAATCTCCCATACTTAAGGATCGATTGTCACGAGAAATTTAATAAAAAGGGTTCAGTTTTATTATAATGTACGATGATGTTATGATGATGAAATGTACATTTAATGAATATTCACATGATTAAGGCGAAGTTTTTGGTTCTTGTTCCATATTTTTCCTTCATTTTTTGGATAGTTGATAGAAAGATTTATTGGGCCAACGAAGGATCCATTAATCGACGATTAATTTATCCATAGTGTTGTAGCTTAGTCAATCAACTAAACAAGTTTTTGAGAAAATTAAGGAGAATTCACTGATTACAAAATTTAGGACCACAAATTTGTTGAACAGATGGATTTTTAACTGGGTTTACTCCAGCTAATTATGTAATAATGCATGTTAGGTTAAGATTTCTCAATGCAAAATTATGAAAATCGATGTGGTCTCATGCAGGAGTGGAAATAGCAAAATTCCAGATAGTTAAAGAAACAATTAGAGACAAAGGCCTCGAATTGATAATGGCAGGGATCCTGTTCCCTTATTTTGTTATGATCCGTACGTGCTTTATTGCCCAATCATATTCCAACGACTAATGAAACACGAAGCACGACAAACGTTGTAGGGTCGATGCTAAACATCGAGTCCACATATTATGCAATGTCGTATCTTGCATGTCACATGCGAAAATTACAGTTCATCAATGGAAGATAACATATATTGATCCTAATAACGAAATCAATCGCCGGATGATTAATTGGAGTAACAATTCCAGCAAGTTTTATACGTGAAGATCGTATATTCGAGCATGTATGCAGAGAGACTGTGTTTATAGCGTATGTATTGACAAATCTTGACGGGTTTCAATCATTTTACAAGGTCAATATTACCAATTATAATCTCTCTCTCTCTCTCTCTCTCTCTCTCTCTCTCACACACACACAATGCTATGGAACGTGAACTATTTCATTTAAAAGCTTCAAGTAGTTAGAAAGATCGTATGTATTGATAATTTAATTTTTATTTTTAACACATCCCGTTAAGTGTGTAGATTGAATTTAGTTTTTGAGGTCTAATACTCCACAATTTTTCGTAAATGAGTGGTGATGTGACTTGAAATGATATCTTTTAATACTATTTAGGCCATTTAATCAAAATAAATAAATAAAATGTTGAAAATGGATGTCATCTCATGTTCATAGTGGTATCAAAACATCTTTATGACAAAAGATAATTTCAATCTCTCCAAGAAAATGGATATCTCTATAAAAGATCTTATCATCTTAAGTTCAACTTCAATCCACCTATGAATCTACCCCTAGGAGACTACTGTTTCCTACCACTATGGAAGAAGATCCGGGTAAGATATGCACTTCCTTGGGAATGAAAAATCGATCTACTTTCATTTGATATTTTGGCTTAAATGCATTGACTCTTCGATACTCAGTCAAATTCTCTATTTTTTTTTTTTTTTTTGTTGTTTATGATTTAATGCATTTCTATAGTCCCATGTTTAGTAATACCAGAACTCTTTCATCTGTATCGAAAAATCATCGAAAGACTTTAAAAACTAGATCTATGTTCAACGAATCACACCAAATAATAAGACAGTATTTTGTTTTGGTTTTGACATGTCATCTTATATAAAAATAATGGACAGTATAAGGTTAGCAACACTTTTTCCACCAAATATGCTACAGGAAATGGATGATATGCAATTTCAAGTTGTCAAATTTTTTTTTTTTTTAATGGAAATGGCAAATCAATTTGAGAAATTTTTGATACAGATATTCCGTTAATTCGGACTTGTTTAATATTAAAATGAACCCCAAACCGAAAAAAAAAAAAGTTCTTCTAGTGAAGGAGCCGTGCTACCTTTGTTAAAATAAGGACAAATAATTTGTATATCTCCGACAGGAATTAAGATTAGGAACCCTAGCTGGCAATATATAATTGTATATGACATAAGATGGAGTAAAAAGAAATGGACACTAGGTAACATGTTGACAATTATGTTGCTAATTGCCTAGGTCGACAATAACTAGGAAATATTAATAATAGTTGTTTAAGGAAATAAATTATGTCTTAAACCGTTGAAAAGCAAGGTTCGAACAAGTTGACTGAAAGATTAGCCAATGGATCGAGTGGCGTGGCTCGAGAAACAGTAGAGGAATATTATTAATTAGTTGATTGCGTGCATTAATAAAACTAAAAGTAGACTTGTTTTATCCTTAGTGCTTGTACATAAAAATAGTTGGCAATTTCATCCGGCAAAAACTGATTGCGTATCTGGCCATAGAATATTAGAAAAATGGACGACGGGCAGACCTTTGTTTCTTTCTCGTAACATGTTTTAATGGTCGGCAGGTAATTCAAGTTTGACCATAGACATTTCCCCTAGGGTTAAACCACTTTGCTTGAAAAGTAATGTCAGAAACAATGTTAGAATTTCAGGTGCCGGAAATTGATTTGATAGAAAAAATAACTGTATTTTAAACAGTTCAATAATACAGTATCTCATGTCAAGCATTATGTCAATTATTCTCGCTCTATGACACAGTCCTTTCCATTATGGACCATGCTTGGTGGGACCCATTTTTTGAGTGGATCCCATTTTTTATGTACACCAAGAATAATTCTTCCATTATATATTGGTACAAATAAACTTGTACATGTCCATATATCAAAGTAAAATATATCCTTAATTTCTTTAACAAAAACTTTTAAACGAGATGGTATGTTAAAATTTTTGTCTAAACTCTTAAGTCACTAGAGAAGAAGTCATTTTATGTACTTCAATTATTTCTTCAATACGTAGTTGACACGAGACAGAGTTATGGGTTTATAAAAGGCCCGAAATGCATGGAATATTATAACAATTGAGTGGCGAAACGATTCGAAATCAATATTTTTACATTCTCTCATACTATATCGTCACGTCATCTAAAAGTTTAAAATATTAAAAAATAAATGAATTTATTTATTTGAGTTATATCTTGAGCGTGATTCGAGCGTACCTTACTCCGTAAATTTAAGTGTGTGGAATGGCATTTCCATATCCATAACTCAGATGGAGTACAGCTTTTAATGTTGGAGCTTGACAGAGGAGAAATAGATAAAAACAAGTGAAGAGGGAGACAAAACATATTTCTTTTTACACTTGAATAAATCGAATGGGGGGACGTATTTGGAAGGGCTAAGGAGCTGTCATCTCTCTCTTTATTTTTTGTATAATTTTTGAGCTTTTGTACGCCAAGTGTCCGACACTAGATTATTGTCCTGCCTCTGTCAAATCCCCATGATTATGCACCGTGTCTCCTCCCTCTCTTGCCCCATTCCCCTTACCCCCAACCCCATGCATCTTCTGCAGAGAAATGACCTCTCATGGTCAATATTTATCTATTCTTTGAATTATTTTGGCAATTTCTGTAAGTGTATATATATTTAAAGATCAATAAACAGTCCAAAGTATTCTGATTTCTGCAGATATTGAAGTTGAATAGAATTGGAATGCAAGGAAAAACATACACAGCTAGCCCTTACTGAAAAACCATATTTCCATGCAAACATGCCAACGTGAATTCCCTGTGTCAGCAACATACAAATATCAGAATAATGTCGACAAGATGCAGCCAGCTCATGTTTTTACGTGAAAATCTTGGAATTTATAGAAAACCAAGAACAGAAAGATGATTTATTTAAAGACAAACCCATAACAAGCTTGTAAATGAAGCACGATTTTGCTGTCCACAAACCCTAAACATGTGCAGGATATTACTGTAGAAAACGTGTGATTAAGGAGACAAGGAAGCATTTAAATCATCATTTTCGGTTAATTACATGTGCCATGTGTTGCATTACGAGTTGAGATCAGTCAGTTTCTTGGGCGTGGAGTCCTGAAGGTTCATGAATCCTAATGCTTCTGCTATTCACTGTCTGTTACATAGTTGAAAATGGTACATATAATTCATAAACATGTCGGGATTTAGAATCTTCTAGGAGTTTATGCATTAATGTTGTTAATTAATCATAGATTAAATTTTTTATCTATCTAGGGAATGAGTAATTAACCCTAGTTAAGAATTCCTGAATTTCAAACGTAATTTTAATCATGAAAAATGATTGAAATATTCTTGGTGCCATAAATGTGCTAGTTAGCTTTCATTTTTTCTGTATTTAATTAAGTAATATTTCCAGATATATATTAATTTATTTTTTTTGACGTTGCATACTTTTTTGATTATATATAATTATAAGTAGCTGAATTAGACAAAGCCTTTGAAAGGGTTTAAGTCAGAGTATCTCGAGCACGTCTATAAATTTAAAGAGCGTTCAGTTACATTGTTACATAAGAAAAGAATAGTTAAAATGAAAGTGAATCGAAAAAAATTAAGTAAAAGGTATTAAAGATATAAATTTCATTTTTTTAAATACTTAGATGGGGACGTCACAACCCTCGATCACCTCTAGTTAATTTTTCTTGAAAATTTGCAATATAGCGTTACCACAAGTAGATAGACAAATTGTAGTACGTAATCAGATGGGGAAGAACGAGAATTGGATCAATATGCATGGGAATTAATTAAGAATCATACTATAGTACCAAGTTTTTTTTAATATAAAGTTTGACATAATGTCGCGTGATATTATATCATTGGACTGTTTTAAATATAATCAATTTTCCTATCAAATCATCTTCTGTCATCAATCCATTAGTTAAAGCTCGATGTGACGAGAAGCACGTAAAAGAGATAAGAATCATTAATTAATCTATAGGCCTCCACCCAAAATACCCCATTTTAGAATACCTGTCATATCAGTAATTAAATTCTCATGAATAAATTATTAACCACATATTTTCAATTCAATAAAATTTAATATATAAGGAAGTTTTAAAATGAATTCAGTTTTTTTTTTTTTTTTTTCTAATGTAAAGACATAATACTCGATTTTAAAATAAATAAATAACTTTTAAAGTTGCACTCAACCTGTGAGCAAGGTGGCAAACCTATTTCCAAATTTTTTGTCCGAAATCTTTCAGAGTATTTACTCGTAGAATACCACAGCCAATCCTTTTTACTTTATTAAAAAAAAAAAAAAGTAAAAGTAAATAAACTCAACCTTCACAAATTCAATAGGGATCTTAATCCAATGCAACAGTTGAAATCTCTCCCTAAATCGAGGATTTGTTTGACCAGGACATGGGCCATATGAATATATGGGTAGGGTTTAGGTTAGATACGCTGATGGATGGCTTTTCAACCAAAAAAAGACAAAAAGGGTATTCAAACGGAAACTATGGGATTGAGACTTGTCTCTTCAAGGATAGGAACAAATCCTATCGCATTTTCAACTCTGCGCCAAAATTTACACAATTTTACACCATGCCCTTGTTTGATACTCGTTTTTTCATAAAATACAATTTTCTCTACTCTTTCAATAATACATTTTTCAATAAAATAATATTATACGTAGATTGGTGGAGTATGTTATTAGGAAATTCTTATTTTTTAACCACACATTCTCCATCAATCTACTATTTCAGAATACATTCTTATTATAAAAATGAGAAACAAATAGGCTCCAAATCTTACACCAAACTAAAATTTATCTCCAACCGTTACATAAATTTTTTTACCAAATGAATATTGTTTAATAATTTTATTCATTTTTTTTAAAATTCTTAAAAATTTATTTATTTATTTTATTATGCATAAATTATTAAATAATTAATTCTGTTTAATTAACAAAAGTATTGAATTCATTAATAAATTTAAAAATTGTAGTACAATTAATAGAAATACATCAACTAAGAAAATATTAAATTATGATATTAAAAAATGTAATATATTTCGAATCGCAATATCATGATATTACAAAGTCGAAATAATAATCATAATTAATTATATTTGATTAAACAATTAAAATTTATTACAAATGCACATAGTAATGGTAGTAGTAATAGTAATATAATTAAATTTAGAATTAAAATTTATTGTATAACAAAATGGACAAATATACCATTAACAAAAATTGGTGCAAAGTGAACGAGAATGTTAAATATGTATTTAATTATTTTGGTACAAAATGATGCAATAGGTTGGAGGAGATTTGCACCAAAAATTTGGTGCAATTTGGTAAATTATGGTGCAATGAGTATAGGTTGGAGATGAGAAAATCTGAAACGACGCTGTAACTATTGACGATATATAATTGTGACACGTGTGCAGACGGAAATTATATGTTAAGGAAATGTGGATTTTAAATTTTGTATTCGACAATGATCCGATTAGAGAAGTGACTAATCCCATCAAAGGATAAAGTAAATAAATATATGTGAAGCATATGCAGATACGTGGAGATGTGTCCACTAGCCTGAAAGCTATATATAGATGGTGGATAAAGCTACTTTAATGTCCCATCTTTTTCACTTTCATTTTAGGCATGATTCTCAATCTTGTTGACAAACACTTTTTCTTGTGGACTATGGAAAACAGAAAAGTTGGATAAGAGAAAAGTTGAAATTTAGGTTAAATTTTGATGATGATTCACCAGCTCTAATGACGTTGTGATAAGGTTAATAAGTGATGTTAGATAGATCAAGTCAAACAACTCATCTTACTCATCGTCAAGCTCGACTCGATTCATCTCGTAGAGCTGATCACAAGCTTTCTCATTTCCAAATACCTCGACTCGGTTCGACTCACTCCTTCATCAGGCTCAACTCAACTAACATATTTTTTTGTTGAAAATCGTTAAATGTCCTTTCAGTGCTTATTTATTAAAAGTGTGGGATCGCATAGCACTTTTGAAAAAGGTTTGGGACATCCGATTCAATTTTCCCTTGTTTTAATTAATATAGATCAAAAAATCATTTTGGCACTTTTGAAAAAAGGTCAAATTCTGATCAAACGCATGACTTTTGATCAACTAACGTATTTTTGAACGGAAACCGTCCATATACCGCACATTTTTGAAAGGTTTTGGACGTATCTACTATTATTTAAAGATTTGGGACCTATCTGCACTTGAGACTTTGGCTACAAATTTTCGTAATTCTTTTTGTTCCACCCTCAAAATTGAATTAATTTATTTTATGTGAGTAAGAAAAAAAATTGACCTACTCCAATATGTTTATAGAAATCTGTTTAAAAGTCAATTTAACTGGATTATTTTGACATCTTAGTCAAACGTGCTCTTATTGACATTCGCACATGGTCCATGAATAATAATCTTTCTCCACTAACTGCCCGAGTTTTGATAAATTGAGTGGATAATTGAAAATTGATTATTTGTGGAAACAAAATGGTTAGTACAAATTGAAGTGTCTGGTCCCTTATAGCAAGTACTTGACATCGGATTGGTGCAAAATGTCTGATTAGAATAAAAGCAGTTGGATTCTTATGCCCTTGTCCTGTATTTCTAGAATATATGTGATTGGGACCGGTCATGAGAATAATTCTTAAACTCTCATGTGCCCACCTCCACCTTAATGTTTTGATCATACAAATCGATATAACACAATTTCGAGATGGAATTGAATCTCGCCTCTTTTGCTCTTGGTCTGGGCTCGATTTTCTTCACTTCTGAAAGCTCTTTAGATTTATGGATTCGCAGGGAGCCTCAAGCCCTACTTAGTTGACTGAACACGAAGGGGAAGGGGAAAGGAAAATGAAGAAGACTACGATGAAATACCAATATTTACAAAAGAAAAAACCCTACTTAATTGCGTTTGCTGATTTTTTTATTATTATTATCCAATTCACAACATATCGAATGAAACTTGACGAAGGCAGAAGAAGGCATAGTGATAACTGCCCGGATTTTATTTTCTAGCTTAAAAAAGACTTCCATAGTACTTCAAATTAGAAAGAATATATTTTTATTATGAATTATTTTTCTTTAATCAAGTCTAATAATATACCATATAATGTATCGTACAGTTCATATTAATGGTGATGTCAAAAATAGACAGGTGAATTAAAGTTAGCCAGTATCAATTAAAAGTGTGTAAAATAACACAATGGATCGTTATCCAGTATTCCAAAAAGTGTAAAACATGACAAAGTATGAAGGTCAAGTCTTGGCCTAAACGAAGCCTAAGAGTTAAAAATCATTTTTTATTTTAATATTATTTTAAAATTTTAAATCAATTTAAAAATTATGTAATATTTAAAGGAGGAAAAAACGTTGAAATGCGTTAAAAATCGCACTCTAAACATGCCTAGGTGCGAAAAAAGAAGAAGCACCAAGCGATAGCATTTTGCTCGCGCTTCGCACCTAAATGACATCTAAACATGCCTAAACTTCATTTTTAGAACACTGGTCGTGATAATTGTGAAGGTGTGGAGTTTTGTTGAAAAGCAAGAGGAGGAGGTTTCAAGTTGCAGAATTTAAGGCATATTTTCCTCCATTATTTGTGCTCAACTGAAGTTCCAAGTTCCAACCACAATTGAACCTTTCTGCCCAAAAAGACAAGGAAAAAGTTTCCAAAACAGATCATGACCCCATTGCTTCACAACTAGCACCCCGTGAATCATTTTACAACAAAAACATTGTTCAACCGCGCAGAGAAAAAAAGTTTAAGAAAAGACTGCATGTACATATAGAAAATGTTGACAATTTCCCAAATTATGTCTAAACAGAATCGATGATACTTAATAGTTAATACAAATTTCAGCAATTCAAACTAGAGGAATGCTTGAAGTGCAGGGAAAAATTTCACAGGGCACTTACAGGCAAGACACAGGTGTGGCCCGCATGGCTTTTTTTTCTTTTTTTTTTTTTCTTTTTTTTAAAACATGGGTGGGGCTCGCACTACAGTGAGGACCCTGTGAAATATAGCCCTGTACTTGGAGCATAATAGTTCAAATTATACCGACTGATCTAATTGTCATCCCTTGAATACAACCTAAACTAACCACGTGGCCAAAGGAGTTAAGAAAGAGACGCGATTCTACATTGAATCGAGGCAGTTAATATGAATTGTTTAAATATAATCTATACCGACTGATCCAATTGTCATCCTTTGATCATTACCTAAATTTAAACCCGCGGCCAGAGGAATTAAGAAAGATACTACAATTACAAATTGAAAATGTTGATAATTTGGCAAATTATGTCTTAACTGAATAGAGGCCACCTAACACGGATTGTTTAAAATCAAACCATACCGACTGATTCAATTGTCATCCCTTGAATCCTACCTAAAATTAACCACGCGGCCAAAGGAATTAAGAAAGAGACTGGATATGCAAATTAAAAATGTTGAGAATTTTGTAAAACTATTTCTAAATTGAATCGAAGCTACCTAACACGAACTGCTTAAAATCAAACTATGCCAACTGATCCAATTGTCATACCTTGACCCTACCTAAATTTATCCATGCGGTCAAAAGGTGTTAAGAAAGAGACTGGATATACAAATTAAAAATGATGATAATTTTGCAATATTATGTCGAAATTGAATCTAGGCTACATAACACCAACTGCTTATAATCAATTTATACCAACTGATTCAATTGTCATCTCTTGACCTCTACTTAAATTTTACCACGCGAGAGGTTAAGAAAAAGACGGAGTATACAAATTGAAAATGTCGATATATTAAATTGAAATGAGCCCACGTAACATGAATTGTCAACTGATCTGGCAGTCAACCCTTGACTCTTACCTAAGTTTAACAAAATAATGCTCATTAGCCCGGGTCAACGACTAGAGGTGAGGTTACATGGTGTTGTGGTATGGTGGGATTGAGTGTTGTATTTTTTTCAAACTGTCCAATCATGTATTGATATGTGTCCCTTCTGTCTTTAAACCTGTTATTGACTCTATCACTGTAGCAAGATTGAAGTTTAACAACACTAACAAGGAGTTAAGAAAGGGGAATGTTAATAATTTTGTAAATTAGGTTTAGGTCACCTACCTAACATGAACTGTTTCAATTTAACTATACTAACTAATTTGATTGCCATCAGTTTGACACGGTCAAAATGGTTAAAGGAGAAACTGCATATACAAATTGAAAATATTAACAATTTTGTAAATTATGTCTAAACTGAATAAAGTCTACCCAACACGAATAATTTAAAATCAAAGTATACCAACTGATTAGATTCCTTTGACCCCTCGTACAAAATTTAAAATGTTGTTAATTTTGAAAATTGTGTTTGAACTAAATCAACTGGTCTGATTGTTATCCCATGATCTCTACAGCCCCCTTTGATAGCCATTATTTGGAAAAAATAATATTTTTAGAATAGTGATTTTTAAGAGAATGTGTCGTTAAAAAATAGGAAAAAAATTTGAATTTACGTACAGAATATTTATTATGTAAATGTGTGATTGAAAATGAATATGTAAAAAGAAAGAGTTTTCAAACAATGATTATCAAACATGGCTAAGTTTAACCACGTTGCCGAAGGGGTGGTGTAAGAAACTACCACCCTGTTTGATGCATACTATTCTCCCAATAATGCATTTTAAATATTGATTTGATAGAAAATATGTGATTAAAAAATAAAGAAAAATTTATAATTTTAAGTTTAATATTATTTTATTAAAAAATGTGTTTTTGAAAATAAAAGAGAAAAATATATTTTTAGAAGAATATGTATCACAAATTGTCGAACGAAGATTTTACGATATCTATATTCAACCCTTAGAAATATATTACTATGATTAAGAACTTGAAATTTAACCATAGTATTGATTAATAATTAAGCCCCTATTTGATGACCATTATTTGGCCAGAACAATAGTTTGCATACTAATTTTTAGAAGAATACGTAATTAAAAAATAAGAAAAGTTTTAAATTTATATGCAAAATATTTTATTTTATTGTGTAAGTATATGATTAAAAAAAAATACGTTAAAAAAAAAAATTAAAAAGTAGCGTGATCAAGAAATGGGCCAGCATAGACAGTTGGGTCTAAAAGCTATGAACACTGCCCAAGGAATGAATCAGATATTGTTAAAAGTAATAGCTTAGATGACATAGGCCTCGAAGTTCACACCCTCTGGCCTCAACCCTATAGTAAAAGCCTATTTATCCACTGTTGGACAACCATTACTCCATTTGAACAGTTGAGATAATACTTTAACATAATATAATTTATTATTCAACTATTTAAAATACAACCAGATTTTTCAACCAATCACATTTTGACAACGCCTATTATACCAACTATTATGTCACCAATTGCACTAACATTTTTCTTTGAAAAAAAGAAGTCCTGGATATTAGTTTTAAGATAATGTATAATTAAAAAATAGAGAAAAAATTTTAAATTTACATACAAAATATTTTATTATATAAATATATAATTGAAAATAAGTATGTAGGAAAAAATATTTCAAATAATAATGGTCAATCATGGGCTTGATTTTATATTTATTTGGGAACAATACATAACTCCTAATTTTAAAGATTATATTTCATAAATAACAAACTCATTAAAATATTTCAAAAATCAGGTAGTAAATAAATTTATTAAATATTAAAATATAATATCATATACATTAATTATTTCTATACATGCCACCTCATCTACCCCATCCTATCACCCTACTACACCACATTCCTTCCACCTCTCCACCGAGGACCATCAGCTCCGGCGGCCTCTCCGACGACTTCTTCGATGGCCGCTCCGGCGACTCAAAGATTTCCAGAAAATTAAAAATTGAAAATTACACCCCCACACCCATGGATCCACCCACCACCACCTCATCTCTGCCTCTACCTCCTAAAAAATTATCGAAAATAAATTGTGTTCAGTGTGGCTATATGTGACTAATTGTGACCAAGTGTGTATTCAATGACTAACTGTGACCAAATTTGTGTTAAGTGTGACTGTTTGTGACCATGTCAATCTCAAGTCACAATCGGTCACAATCAACAAAAAAATAGGTCACAATCGATCACAATCAAACGACTGAGAAGGCAACTAACCTTACCACCAACACAATCCCCACAACTCTAACTACTACTGAAACTCAAACAATTGGGCAAGCCGCCAACCCCTCCTCTACTATTAACACCCTCACCATTCCACTTATAGATCAAACCCAAACTCAAACACACAACCAGCCAAACACAAACACAACCCTCGTCGTCACAGTTCTATCTTCAAGTGAAACCCAGATGGCTAACTAGCCTAGTGCCACCTCAATTGGACCTAAAAGCATGAGCGCCACCTCATCGGAGCTCAGATCGCCACAACCATCACCTGCACCACCACTACCACCATCCTCGACAGATCCACAACTTACCACTACACACAATACACATCACATCACTAGCACTACCTCACCACAACCTACCACTCATTACACTACCAGGAGCAACGTCAACCCACCTGCACACACCCATAAGACCTTGATTACTAAAATTACTCATAAGACCTTGATTACTAAAAGCCCTTGATTACTAAAATTACCTTTATGATGATTGTAATTATTGTTTAGTGCATCGTTAATGTGTGATGCTATTCTTATGATCCTCTTCTCCTTGCGGTTCGTCATCAGAGGAAGACGGGGAGCAATTGGGGCCCTTCTCCATGGAGTGCATGCTCTGGAAATGGACCCAGGATGAGGAGATCCGGTGGGGGCCACCATATGGAGCAGCACGCTGGATCTCTGAATTGTAACGCTTGCCGAGCTTCTCCATCTTGTGGCAGCATTGGACGACGATCTTCGGGATGTTAGACGAGCACCGGTGGGCGATCTAATCAGCAACCTCCTGCCTATGGGAGGCCTGAAGGTTTCCTCGACGAAGAGAGTACCATTTGTCCCGGTAAGCATCAATCAGAGCCACCGTCTCGTTATGTGACCAGCACGGTGGAGGCGACAGCGTGAGGCAGGATTGGAGGCAATGGATGGCAACGTTAGGGTGGCTGGGCAATAGAGGGAGAAGGGAGATGTAGAGAGAGAGTGTGATGAAATGAATTGGGGGAGATCGGATTTAACATCTGATTTTTGTAAAAATTTCTTAATCACCTAATTTTTTATAATTAAATCTTAAACCCCTAAACTTAGGTAATTTTCTCTATATATTTACCGCCAAGAAATAACTACCCTAAACCAGCAAAATTGACAACGGGCACTGACATTTCGACCTTTTCAACAAATTTTTGAAGAAACTATTACAGAATTGAGTACAATTTTTTCTTCTTGTCCAGTAATCATCATTCACTCAAAATTCATATTAACACACAACCTTCTAATATACGTACTAGCCACTTTAAGCGAATTTGAACCCAGTTATCCCTTATGGATTCTTTTGTATCCTTCAAAATTCGAATTCAAGACTTGCATTATGAAAAACTATAACATCTCAAACACTAAGCCCAAATTGTTACATTCCACAAGAGAGTGGATCGACATCCTTCCATTAATGGCAATGATTTTGCATTGGTTACATATGGATAGCTAAACAATCCTCCATTGAATGCACAAGGATTATAGCCCATCAACTAGCCAAAATCTCACGAAGGATATTTTCAACGGTTTTGCTAGTGGTACATCACCATGTACATAGGGGTGTACACCCCCTTCACATGAGGATGGAACCCACTTGAATAAAAAAATATTTTATACAAGTGGGTCACATCCCTTATGTGTGGGGAGTGTGTACATTTTTTGATGTACAAATAGAATTATCCTATTTTTAATGACAGTTTCTTATAGACTTTCTAATCCAGTCCACAGCTTAGAACAATTAACAGGAATCACAGAGATCAAATGCAAACATTTTTTTCCCATATAAAGTTGGTAAGAAAGGCGTTACACCTTCCGTCCATACTATATGCTAAAGGATGAAAAAATTGTTCTATAAATCATTCAATTCCAGAACTTCATTTACTGCAATTTAAAGTAAGTGGGATCATAGAGGGGGGCTATCACCATTCTAAGGACATCCACCATAATTTGTGCATAGTTTAGAAATAAATTAAACAGATGATGCTATTCAGGAATCAGATAAGCACAACATAAGGCACAAAAATATCGACTGGGAAAAAATCCAAGTGTCTTACTTTTAATAGACCACACAAATCAAACGCTGAAGAAATTTGGAGTTGGAAAAAGCTAAAATGGTTAACAATAAAAGGCACTTATTGATGGTGAGCTCAATTAATTGCAGAAATCATCAATGATAGCATAGGACAGATGCTTCAAGGAGACGCGATGACTGAAAGCAAGCACTTGTTCTTAATGTGCACGAGTTCTGCTACTTTCTGCATTCCTTATCGGGTAGAAATAGGGATGAGCCTGCACCAAATTACAACAGTTACCCACAGGACATTTTGAAGCCAAGATCAAATCATAATAAAACACATCATAAAATCCACAACTCAAAGCAAGCTGAATGAGTACCTGAAACGTAGTGGAATGCATGATAAATTGGAATCCAGGATAAACAAGAAAACTTAGACGTGATTTTTCCTAATTACCATCCAAAAGCAGTATTTTTTTCTTAATCAACAAAAGTATTTTACTTTTTTAGTAGTTTGTTATGGCACACAACTATTCTCCATTTTCAGTTGCCTTAATGATGCCGCCTTTGAAACCCAGTTCGAGTCACCTCATGGCCACTGAGGTGAGTATCCGGCCGTAAACTTCATGGCCCCATGGGATTAGTCGAGGTGCGCGCAAGCTGGCCCGGACATCCACGATTATTCAAAAAAAAAAAAATGATGCCTTTGAAACAGTTTGCAGTAAAGCCAAACTATTCCCAATTCTCGAATGTATGAACAATCCCAAAATGATTTACTGTCTTAAGGGGGGGAGTGGTGGATGCCAGATCGAGATTTTACCATTGCTTCTTTTGCAGTTGGCCTCTCTTGATGATCATATCGCAACAGTTTGTCAGCAAAATCTATTGCCTTCACAATATAAATGCACATTTAAAGTTCAAATCTTCAGCATAATTAATCAAATGGTTTGTAGATTACCAATAGCCATAATTCTCACCTCCGGAACAGCCAAATGCTGATTATCAGCATTAATAAACTTTGTCCACGGCTTTCTGCTATGCCTAGATTGACACACAGGCAACTTATATATATAGTAGTAAAAAATAGATCATAGAGACAACGATTAAGATTTATATAATTATTAACCTTCCAACAAGAGCAGTAAGGTGTGGGTCCAATTCCAACCGGTACTTGTTAAGATAAGCATTCAACTCATCTGTCCCCAATACCTATCATCCATCAAAAAAGCAGTATATATTCAATGAAAGTCGGATATCAAGACTTTAGGCTCCTTTTTAGCACAAACATCAACAAAAACTTGAAACATTATCCTGGTATAGCATCACATCAATGCACCGGATGAGCTAGTCATCTCCATGTCCAAGTGGAGAAGGGTGAATATACTAGGAAGAGATCATATGATAGTGCACAAGTAACATTGTTTGAAGAATCGTAATTGTTTGGCCAGATGACCTACCTTGGCAATCTTGACCAGTTGATCATAATTGTCATGCCCGTAAAAGAAAGGCTCCTTGCGAAAAATCTGCACACAGCCGAAACCCTCAATATAAACATCAAATTGGGAGTACATCTTGGCATATCTTGGTTTGGTATTAAATTTTCAGTCTTTTCATCATCTGCCACTCATGGATATCCAGGTGGATTACTTGAAGAGCAGCTTCAGAGACAGGAGGCCTACCAAATGATATGCCCAGGTCCATTTGTACAACATACTAAACAAGTCTTGTAAAAAGTGAAAATGTATTCTATAATACAAGTCAGAGAAAAAGCAGGGAGGGGATACCATTCCAGCAAACATACAACCGAGGCTCCACAAGTCCAAGGAGTAATCATAATCTTGCAAATCGACAAGAAGCTCAGGGCCCTTAAAATACCTGCAAATCAATAAGCATGAGCATGATTGGTCATTGGCAAATGCATTAAAGAAGTAATCCAATCTCAGAAGCCGATTTCTGTGAGCAATAGCCACTAAAAACTGGAAGGGAATATAAGGTGTTTGTGGCCCAAATTAACACGTGCAGCTTGGCATCACAGGAAGATATATAAGTTAATAAATGTAATCACTCTGAATCAAAATTTCAAGAAAAATATTACCGATATTTATTATTTTTCCTATAATTACTCCCCGTCTTTTAGTCATTTATACATAAGAAAGTATTTCATTTTTCAGGTAGATATTGCCAAAAACAAAATTTAACAATAATAAACACAAAGCAAATGCCAAACAGACCAGATGTATTCGCGGGAACGGGCAACATAATTTTTAAGCTAGTAAAATTTGAAAATTAAGTAGATATTTCAATAGCCTAGCCAAGAATTAACCGTTAAATAAAGTTTAAGGAAAAGAAATGCCAAAGAAGCTAAACAAACCTTCACTCATAAGAATCTACTTCGTGTGCTTGTTTGTTGCATTGCTAAATAGTGCACTGTGCATTATTAAATAGCTTTCTCAGTGTTTGTCATACCAACTCAACAAGACTCAACAGCTTTATAAGCATGCTCCACAAGACTGCATCCAAACCTATGTGCTAACATAGAGACATTAGAGCCATTCTCTAAATGACGTAATCTCATGTCAACGGTACAAAGCAAAGTAATCATCCTACAGCTTACATAAGTACGCATTCTGGAGCCATTCACTACTCTGATAATTAGATTTACTGAAGAGCGCAATTGCACCATAATAATGAAGATAATATTTTGGAACTGAACTACTGATTGCAAGCATTTTTGGCCATATTTAATGGAGCTGTTAGTCAATTTGTTCCATTAATCAAATGCAGCTTTGGAACCAAAATATCACCTAAGAGCAGCCCCTGGACAGGTCTGAATTTTTGTGCCTGAGCCCTTTCACATCAATACATAATAAATCCTAATTCTTATTTGTATCCATTTCCACTCTGTATTTCATCTTAGGAGACTTCATAAAAGATACTCTAAAGCTGTCCTCTGCATTAGAAGGGTTACTAGGATGTCAAAATAAGAAAAGGAACTTCTCAAAAGTTGCTAGTCTAAGTGAGCAAGAACTATCACGCATGTGTAATGGTGAACGGGCTATAGATATTGCAAAATCACTATATCTAAATCTCAAAAAAATTATAAATAACGGTGAACCTTTCCATATCAAAACCCAGTGTCAGTTTCATCCTAGGAAACTTAATGAGAAATCCTCAAAGCTTTCTAAAATGGAAGTGTGAGTTAGATGTCAAGCTAAGTAGAACAAAAATCAGTCTAAGCTACTGTGTACAACACTTGACAGGATATAGATACTCCGAATCTCCTAGTTCGCTACAAATGTTTATCTATAAAAGAAGTTGGGCACGAAACTGTAGTGAATGGTATAAAAAGATAAAAAAGAACAAGATCGCAGGGCCTATAGAAGAAAAACTATATTGGAGGGAAGATAGCAAACCTAGAAGCAACACGAACGTTGTACTCTTTACCAGGATGGTAAAACTCCGCAAGTCCCCAATCTATAAGCCGAAGTTTCCGCTGCTCATGATCAATCATGACATTATGAGGTTTCACATCCCGATGCATGATACCTTGAGAATGGCAGTAATCTAGAGCCTACAACATAGACGTAGAGGAAACTCAGAATTTTTTTTGCACTTCCAAAGAATATCAAGTTTTAAAACTGTAAAGGGTCACAGTAAGAGAAAGAAAAGGTAAAGAGACCTATGAAACTTCTTACTTAACAAGTAAAGCAAATTTTCTTGTTAGCATAAATGACAGAAAACTCTAAGAGCAAGAAAACCACAATCAAGTATCTGAAAGATGAAGTGTATTGAATCAACAACTGTATAATGTACATCTATCTTGTTATCATGTTAGTGTGACCGTAGGCATTTAAAGTTGATTCTACTCTTGACAAAATTTAGCAACAAAAAAAAAAAAAATTTATATATATATATATATATATGTCGTGTCAACCAGAATAAGGAATCACTGCCAGGTTGCTCTTCAGCAAAGCAGCCAAGCTCCTGTAATCCTCAGAACAATCATTATCTGAAGATACACGCTATACAGCCCGAAAAATAAAAGAATTGAATTAGGAAAGCAAATAATAATAGAAGCCTGGAAAAAACGGATATTAGAAATTGAATTCTTTGTTTAACTAAAAGTAACAGAGAAAATACACGTATTGGAGAAATTTGCAAAAGTTCAAACAACATATGAGGCTCTCACTAGTTGTATATTCCAGTTTCTAGAACTTATTACCAACTGCGAAAGTAGATAAAACAAGGGACTTGCCTTTAGAAGTTCATAGATGTAATATCTAATATCGAAGTCTGAAAGCGTAGGATAAAGCACTTTAAAATCTGTATTATTCACATATTCAAATATAAGACTTGGTGTCTTTGATTGCTGATCTCTAACAATATCCAGCAACTTCACAATATTTTGCCCGCCGCAAAGATTTTGTAATATTTTAATCTCCCTTTTAATCTGCACAAAATGGTGAAATTGAATGTAAGTTCTTCAATAATTTATTTCTAGATCTAGAGATTATATAAGCATATAAAACCTAACAAAATAAGTGAACAATAAAATAAAAATTTAATCAACAAATATTTGTGAATGATAAGCAATGCGCTGGTTTTGTAACACATGCACAAATTGTCTTGCAGTCAAATAACACACAAAAGTCCAATTCTAAGTACAACTAGTTGTTGTGCACAAAATGTAGAAGCTACATGACCTGTTGCATTTCCTTCACATATATTAAACGGTAACCTCGAATGTATAACAACCTAAGGATAGGATTATTTAAAGACAAACAATCTAGTGTTTTCTCAATAACGACAATACACTACGCCTTATTCCTAATAAATATGGGATCAGCTATATAAATCTTTCTTCATCATGCAAATTGTCACAACTTCATTCTCTTCAACATCACTACCATTTTCTTCATTATTAAAAATAACATTCTCCAACTCTGGTTCATAAAATGATAGATTAGAAACCTCAAGCAGCCTAACACCTTTAAGGGTATCAAATGAGTCTCGACAATGTCCCACATTTTATATTCTCCTCTTAAATAAAAATTTAATTTTCTTCATAAAAGATGCAGATTTTTATAATGAAAACTAATTTTTCAGCTCATTCTGGAGTTGTTTTATTCATTCTCATAGAGTGCAAGATAAGAGCAAGTGCTCCTTATTAATTAATTAATATTATCTATTTTTAATAAGTTATTGACAATAAAAATAGTAATCTATTAAGCGAGAAATTGTAATATACTTAATTTTAAAAGAGTTTAAAACCAATAAAACTTTTCTTCTTCACATGTTCTAATGTGTACAATACGTATTGAAAATTTAAAAAATACAAAAAATATAAAATAATTAGAATACATATCCCATATGTACCGGAGTGTCCAAATATATTAAAGCTTGAATACGTATCATGTGTGGTTAAAAACTAGAGAAAAATTTTGAGTTTATGTACAAAATATTTTATTTTATAAATGTATGGCCGAAAGTGAGCATGATAAATAAAGAATTTTGAAAAAATAATTGTCAAACATGGGCTAAATTTACAAGTATTCATGCTTCTTAGCTCGAGTACAAGCCTGTGCAATGTGTAGGTGAAAATGTGAACATTATTTAACCAAAGTTTTGACTTTTAAAATATTTTTAATATAGTTAAAATAATGTTAGGGTTTTAAGTGTTCATCTCTCCTTCAACCTCGCTTCTCCTCCTCTATACAAGTGCCTCTTCCTTCGAGGCTTCAACCCACGCCGCATCTTCATTCATTTTCATTTTTTGGATAGTTAATCCTTATTCTTTACTTTTCCCAACTTTAGGATTTCTTTGTTATAGATATTGTGGGAAAATGAGAATAATGTTTTTGTATATATAATTCAGTCAGAAAACAGAGGCTTTTATAGGCTAGATACAAACCTAGGTCAACTAGCTAAAAAGGAAACAAATAAAATATTCCCAAAGAATCACAAATCATATTCCCACAAAATCAGGAATTAGAATCCCTAGGATTTACTTTAAAACTAAATAATATACATTATTTTCCACTCCCCCTCAAGTTGGTGAATAAGCATTTTCCATTCCCAACTTGGAAATGAGTGCCTGACAGTCCCTTTGTAAACACGTCAGCTAATTGACTTGCAGTGGACACATAGGGTGTGCAAATCAAGCCACCGTCCAACTTTTCTTTGATGAAGTGTCTGTCTATCTTGATGTGCTTAGTTCTTTCATGTTGAACGTGAAATTGTGCAATATTGATAGCAGATTTGTTGTCACAGTAAAGCCTCATGGGTCCATCCCACTTGATCTTTAAGTCCTCTAAGATGATCTTCAACCACAGTAGCTCACATACTCGTGCTATTGCACTAAATTTTGCTTCGACACTTGACCTGGCAACCACATTTTGTTTCTTGCTTCTCCAATACACAAGATTACCTCATAGCTAAATGAAATACCCAAATGTGGATTTCCTATCAACCACTGATCCTACATAGTCTGCATTCGTTAATGCCTCAAGTACTAGTCCCAAGTTTCTTCTGTACATAATTCCTTTTCTTGGAGTTCCTTTGAGATACCGTAACACTCGGTTGGCTACCACGAGATGAACTTCCTTCGGGCTATGCATGAACTGGCTAATCGGACTCAATGCATACGCTATATCCAGTCGTGTGAGACAGAAAAATGAGTTTTCCTAACAATATTCATCCTTGCAACCGGAGCAAAAGCAATCAAATGGAATGTTCGAGTATAACCTTTGACCACCAACCTTGCCTTTGCCAAATCTTTTGTTAAGGGGGAAGTCCTGAAGGCAAACCAACCCCCCCCCCTGCCGGAGGCCCCTCGACCAGGCGGGTTGTAAATCGAGGGATATGCACAAGTGGCAGGGACCTGAGGGAGAAAGCCAATAGGACACTAACCTAACCCAACGGAGCCCTGTCCACCCCAAAGGGGCGGAGACCCGACCACTGAGTCAAGATTCGAACCTGCGATGCCGGAGGATTTCTCCCCACGTCACCTCAGGCCTTACCAACTCGCCTATGCCCCTGGGGGCGCCTTTGCCAAATCTTACATCATGTACAATCCCTTCCTTCTGAAAGTATGGAAATAGAACTTGATTGAAATAATCCCTAGCATTATCTGACATAAACCTTTTGATATTAATTCTTAATCATGGAACAAAAATTTGGATGAACGGTACTAACGTCATATTTATGTTTGAGAAAAAAAAATCCAAGTAACTTGAGTACAATAATCAATGAATGAAACAAACCATCTTGCCCCAGAAACATTAGGAATAGTAGAACCCCAAAATATCACTGTGGATGAGATAAAAAGGAATTGAACTTCTTTTGTTACTAACTGGAAAAGCTACACGTTTGTGTTTAGCGAGTTCACACACTTCACAATGAAAACTTTCAACATTTAGACCTTTAAATAAAAAGGGAAACATAATTTTAATAACCTTAAACGAAAGATGTCCAAGTCGGCTATTGTGAAGCTAAACTCTCTCTTTATTGGATGAAAAGGACTGAAACAAAAGAATGAGGTAATTTGCCCTTGATAATGCTTGACTAACTCGGTGCTTCGAGGTAGTAGAGCACATCCTGTTCTCTAGCATGTCCAATCATCTTCCCCGAATCCTCATCCTGAAATACACACTAACTTTGATAAAAAACCACATTGCAACGTAAATCTTGAATGATTTTTTGAATAGAGACAAGATGTGAGGACAGTCTAGGGACATAGAGAACATTTTTTTAAGGTCAGTAATGGGCTTATTTTGACATCTACACATGTTACAGAGGTCGAAGAACCATCAGCTCTGATTATTTTCCTACTGCTTAGACATGGGGAATACGTGCATGACCTAGTAGTTGGCAAAGGTTATAGTCGAGACATTTGATCCAAATAGAGAATGGAAACTCACCTAAATACGCCAACAAAAAGGTTTGTCGAGGTTGCCAGTAAGAGATCTCACCCTCTTATCCTCTTCTTGGTTGAGACCACCTGACTTCTGTAGTACTGCTTCATTCTGTTGTATTGCAACAACATGGGCCCGACCATTGTTCCTTGATTGTTCTCCTTTCTATCCTCTTTGCTTGGAGGTTTTCCATGAAGCTTCTAGCGCCGTTCACGCTTATGACGTACTTTCTTTCAGCAAGTGCACCACAAGCTATCCATGTAATAACGGTTCTGATCTTTCGATTGGTTAAACCTTCCATTTCCAACAATTGGTGCTCTTTCCAAATTCATAGCTGAATTATTGCCACCATTAGCTAGCATGGGGGAACTGTCAATGCTCTGTGGTTCAATCATTTGCCTTTTCTACTTTCCTCACCTCGAATCAACGCCACCACTTCGTTAAAACACGAAATTTCCTACTTGCCAAGAATGTGGATTCTCACTTGATCACATTCTAGATTAAGTCCAACAAGAAAATAAGACTCTATCTTGCTCTATGAAGTCCTTTAGAACAACATAATCTTCGGGACATTTGGTTTTTATCACCCTATAATGATTAAGTTCTTGCTACAAAGATTTCAATTGGTTGTCATGTTCAGTAACTGCTTTACTTCCCTATTTTGCAGCAATTGCTTCACCTTGACTTCGTATACTTGAGTCCTATGTTGCTCAGACTCTCCAAAAATAGAGAAGTATCCGTGTCGACACGACAAGACACGGATAGTAACGCGGGATATGGGTCGGATACTTGGTCGTGCACTCGGACACGCCAGCGGAGAAGACAGACGGCGTGGAGAAGACAGTGGATCAGCGACAGTAAACCCATTTATTTCGAGTCTTATGGTAGTATTTTGCATAAATTGATGGAGGATGTTACGGGAAGAAATGAGAAGAAAACGGCCAACAGATGCGGCAGCAGAATCTGCAGAAAGAAGACGGAGAAGAAGACTGTAGGTTTTGTTGGGTGTGAAATGGGCTTTTGTCAAGCCCAATGAATAAGTTAGGTTTAGTAGGTGTTAAATGGGCTTTTGGACCCAAATTTTTAATGTTTTCTATGGGCTTTGTAAAAATAGAGTTGATAAAATTTTATTATTTTATTTGGATGAATTGTAAGATCCAACCCATTTAATTTAAATTTATTTTTGTATTAAAATTTTTATTTTTTATATTTTATTTGTGTAAACTTTTTATTTGGTAATTAAAATTATTTAATGTTATATCTTTTTTTTTGTATTAAATTTAAATTTATATCTTTATAATTATTTTTAGATAATATATAAGACATTGAGATTGATTTTTTTTCTTTGAATTTTTTGGAAAAAAATATATTTTGACTTTAAATTTAAATTAATTTCAAATTATAATCCAATTGCTTAAATTAATTTTATGATAAATTTTATTTTTTATTTTTTATTTATGTCAACATTTTATATAGTAATTAAAAATCACAAATTCAATATTATTAATTATAAAACTAAAAATACTTATACTACAATAAAATAAAATAATTGTTTTTGTCATTTTTTTTTAAAAAAATATTTTGTAAGACGTACCCCCGTACCCGTATCCAAAATTCGGATCCTTTTTAACCGTATCCTCGTATCTTAATTTTTAAAATGAGAAGGATCCGATTCCTAGATATGTACCCGTATCCGACACTTGCACCTGAGTCCGAGCAACATAGCTTGAAATGTCTGTTGAATTACGTCCCAAATATCCTTGGTTGTAGCCAAGAACATACACGTCGCTAATCTCAGGAGTCATAGAGTTCCACAGCCACGCTATAATCATGGAATCCTCTTTATCCCAAGCTTTAAAACGAGGATCATCTAGTTTCGGCCCTATACCTGATCTTCCCTTTTCCCTTTAGCACGGTGCGAACAAGTTGAGACCATTTAAGGTAATTTTCTCCATCAAACCTATATGTAGCCTAGATATTTTGCAATTCTAGGAGTTATTGGGATCGATCAATCTCCTCCGATTGTGCTGTAGCAATGGTCTATGTGATCTCCGACATCCTCTGAAAAAAAAAAAAAAAAAAAAAGGCAATCTCTAGGCACTTAAGGTAGTAGTGAAGGCTAGCAAGGATCACAAAGCTGCAAGCAATGACGGCTGAGTAGTCAAAATAGAACAATGATTCCCAAAAAATTCTAAGTCTTGCAGCTCTGATACCATGTGGTAAAATGAGAATAATCATTTTGTATATAATTCAGTCAGAAAACTCGCTTTATAGGCAACTAGGTCATCTAACTAAAAAGGAAACAAATAAAATATTCCCAAAGAATCAGGAATCATACTATAACTATTCCCACAAATCAGGAATTAGAATCCCTAGGATTTATTTTGCAACTAAATAAGAAACTAAATAATATACATTGTTTTCCACAGATATGTCCGAAGAAAGGGCTGCAACCTGGTTCCAACATATGTCGATGATGTGGTAGAGCGTCCCTAGGTGTCAAATACACATTAAAGACCAACCTATTGGCTCCGTTAGCATGTCTATGCTTCTTAGGTTATACATGACATGCAAGGACACTCCAAAAGTTCTAATATACGACTCAACCCTTTTTTTGTTTCACCAACTAAAACTATGTCAACGATGCATTGCACATACCACAAACCAAGAGATCTCATCTTTAATATGTTTTGTAATCTTTAGCTCATCAACGACTAGTGCGAACAAATAAAGACATTGATTTTTGCCTCTGGGATAGAGAAATCCCTACTACTACCGCCACTACATCTCACATTCGTGACTCGACTACTACATTATGCTCATCCTTAATAACATTGATATGTTTAACTGAAACTGATTCTCTCTCTTATCACCCACCATGGCACTTAAAACATGATAAGAGTTTCGTAAGGACATAAATAAAAAGAATAGCGTTTGACATCCCAAAGATTGGTAAAAAGTCAAGAAAACCAAAATGAAATTTCGAAGTTTTAAAAAGTCATCATAACTTGTTCCGAATATATTACATGTGAAGTAGCTATCCATGCTGGAAAATTCAAGCATCCCATATAGGAACAAAGATAAACTATGGATGAGATTTTTAGCCCTAATTTTTTTTTTATAGGTACAATAAGATTAAGGGCGTGTTCGGTAGAGATTAAAATTGAAAAATTAGTCGTTATTGTTGAATTTTATTTGATAAGTGGAACTCAATAACGGCTATATTTTCAATTTTAATTGACTTTTAAGTCATACCGAATAGGCTCTAAATTGCAAATGATAGAATTATGTACAAGTGGAATTAGCAATGAAATTTTTTGTGCAACATAGCATGGCTCCTAAAATCAAAACTAAATTACATTAGAAGCCAATAATTAGATTCAAATTCATCCTCACTCTTCTTTTATCTTTACCAAACAAAAGACGTGTAATTTGAAAGTGGTGAATATTTTTTCTGGGTCTACAAAGAGATCACGAGTCAAAAGGATACAATTGTAGAGATCAATAAAATTTTAGCCTCAAATCATTGATGACAGCAAAACTAAGAGAATTAAAAGAGATTACAATCATATGTCCACCCAAAACTCCTCATATCCATATTATAAATAAATATATAATGACTTGCCCATCAAAGTGTAAGATAATCAAGACAGAATATTTCATGCCAATTCATCTTTATCTTCATTTCCAGATACAAGTCTGCTGAAAAACAGAATAGATATCAATGACAAAACTACATATCTTTCCAAAGCTAGTTAGATGACTGTTTATTGAAAAGTATAACATGTATGGGTTATTTTTTATGATATTAATACATACAGAAAAGCAGCTCTTAAAAACATATACACGATCAGTAAGTAGCAGCTTGAAAACTCTTGATGCTCCATAAGTATGCTACTGTGTTATTTCACACCTGCAGCATGGTTCTAATTCTATTCCTACATACTTTTTTTTTAAAAAAAAAAAGTTTGTGAAACTTTTTCCTAACTTCACGATAGTATTCTCTTCCAGGCCGACTAGTCTTATAAACCAATTTCTTCAGCATTATTTTAGATCATGTGAGGGTAGAAAACAAAAATGACATTAAATAACGTGACCTTTATGTAGAAATTGGGCCTCCAATTTGATCCAAGATCCAAGAATTTCCGGGCTCAGTTTATCTCCAACAATCAAACTCCACAATCAATCAATCAATCCACAAACCAACACTTTCCAAACACCAATAGTTGCTCCAATTTATGATAGCTCACAAAGGACTAAAAGATGAGAAATTACAACCAAGAGATAATAACCACAAAGGCTAAACAGAGGGAAGAAGTAACGGGTTTCTCCAAAGAAGAGCACAAAGCCAAGGTTGCACAAAGCAAAAAGTATAACATGTTTCTTTCTCTTTTCACTAAAAGGACGACTACTATGAGTAATTTCCACACCCTTAATTGTGATTAGCAACCAATTAAATAGGTTAGGTTTTTAGGTCAAAAGAATAGGCCCAATAGAAAAAGGGATAAGTGGGCTAACACGTTAAAGTCATCCAAGTCGTTCAGATTGGCCATGAGCAACACTAATATAATTAGGCTACTTCAAATGGCCCAAATGGGTTACATGATTCGATTGGTTCGATTGTGGTATCAACATCTCACTTCACTCATCGGCCGTGGCCTATGAAGTATATTGCACACTGAAACCGATTAACATCATAGCCCGAGATTTATTGGGTATCAAAACCCAACAAATCTCCACCTTGATTCCCAATAAATCCAGGCGATAATATTAAACCGATTTTATAGTTTGGATTAGGGTTCATAGGTCTCGGCTGATGATTGAAGTGAAATGTCAATACAATAATGAACAAACCATTCCGACTACCTAAGTAGGCCATTTGAAGTAGCCCAATTGTATTAGTATTGCTCATGGCCCGGCCCATTACCTTGGACGGCTTAAAGTTGAAAGCCCACTTTGTTATCTATTGGGCTCCTTTGTGGTTGACCTAAAAACCCACTATGTTTAGCATATTAAGTGGACTATTTTCTTGTGTTTAGAGTGTGGGAGAAAAGAGAGAGACGTTTGAGAGAGAAGAGGAAACCGCCTCTTGCTTTGTCCTCTTTGGTGGTTCTTCCCTTCTCTTGTTGGGTTTTGATACCCAATAAATCTCGGGCTATGATGTTAATCGATTTTAGTGTGCAATATACTTCATAAGCCTCGATCGATGAGTGAAGTGAGATGTCGATACCACAATCGAATCACGTAACTCACTTGGGCCATTTAAAGTAGCCTAATTATATTAGTGCTGCTCATGGCCCAACCTGAACGACTTGGATGACTTTAAGGTGTTAGCCCACTTACCCCTTTTCTATTGGGCCTATTCTTTTGACCTAAAAGCCTAACCTATTGTTAACCTATTTAATTGATTGCTAATCACAATTAAGGGTGTGGAAATTACTTATAGTAGCCATCCTTTTAGTGAAGAGAGAGAAACGGGTTCTACTTTTTGCTTTGTGCTCTTCTTTGGAGAAACCCGTCACTTCTTCCTCTCTGTTTAACCTTTGTGATTATTATCTCTTGACTGTAATTTCTCACCTTTTAGTCCTTTGTGGGCTATCATAAATTGGAGCAACCATTGGTGTTAGGACAGTGTTGATTTGTAGATTGATTGGTTGATTGTGGTGTTTGATTGTTGGAGATAAACTGAGTCCGAAAATACTTAGATCTTGGATCAAATTGGAAGCCCAATTTCTACATATGGTATCAGAGCTTTAGGAGGTGATTTTTCCGACGAAGGCAGCTCCAAAATCGGCAGAAAAGCTGGTGGAAGCCGTCCAGATTTTTCAACTAAAATCTGAACATTCAATTTTGTTTTCCGACCAAACTAGAAATAATTTGGATAAACCGTAACCACTGGTGGCACGTTCAGGTGAAGGCGCACCCTGTAGTCCGGCGCATGGAGGAGACGGCTGCCGCCGACGCGTGGAGGCTCGGACGAAGCGTGTGCAGGCGTGTGCGGTTGCGTAAGGGTGTTTCTAGCTATGGTTTCTTAGGCAGTTTGTTACATTTGATTTCCTGAACGTATTAATATTTTTGGTTTAGTGTTTCAGGTTGCACAAGAAAAGTTGGACGATTTTGCCCCTGGTTGTTCGACGGTCGAAACTGTAAAACATTTACTGAATTACTTTAGGCCATAAATTGCGGTCCTAAAGCAGTAAATTCGCATCTCTCGAAATTTAGGACTCAGATAGGTCCGCTCTGGTAAATTGGCTTATCACGTTTCAATTTCAGCACTAGTGCGTCATCGTGTGGGGTGACATTGGGATTACCGTGAAGGAGTAACCATTGCTTGTGCTAGAAATTAGGAACTATTTGCTCTTCGTTAGGATATTATCGTTTGTGATATATCGTGTGTGAAACTGTTTTGTTGATATCTCTCTGGTTGCATTGATAAGTCCCCAGAATACCAAGACCTTACCTGTTTGAAAATTCTCTTGATCTAAGATCGTGAATCTTAGAAACCTTGGGAATCTAAAACGGTGTATATTTGCGAACTTAGGACTACTTTGTGTGGCTTAATTGTGACTTTGTGTTTCTTGTTTTGAAAATGACAACGCACAATTTTGATTTGGGAATTTTCAATGGAAAATGTGATTTTTCTATTTGACAACAGAAAATGAGAGGTATTTTGGTTCAACAAAAGGTTTCAAAAGCCATTGATGGCAATTTTCCCGCTAACTTTTCAAAAGAACAAAAAGAAGAGGCTGATGAGCTTGCTTATACCTCTATCATTTTACACTTAGCTGATGCAGTCTTGAGAAAAGTTGGTAAACTGAAAACCACTAAAGAGCTTTGGCAAAAGTTAAGAGGATTTATATTTGCTTAAATGGACTCCTAATAAATTGTACTTACTTGAAAGATTTTTAGCTTTAAAATGGATCATTCAAAGGATCTTGATGACAATTTGAATATTTTTAACAAGTTGGTTCAAGACATCGTTAATTGTGATGAGAAAGTGTCTGAAACCTATAAGGCATTATTTTGCTTAATTCTATGCCTGAGTCATGTAGAGAGGTTAAGAATGCTATTAAGTATGGTAGGAACACCTTAACCCCCGAGATTGTCATAGATTCACTTAAGAGTAAGGATATGGAGACTAAGGCTGAAAAAGAAGATAAGAGAAATGGTGAGTTGCATATGATGAGGAGTAAAATGAAATTTAAGCAAATGAGTTTGGGTAGAGCTCAAGACTGTGGTGATTTGAGTAGTGACTCGAGTGATGATGAGGGTGGTAAGAAGAAGAGCAAGAGATGGGACAAGTCTAGTGATAGAAGGTGTTACAGCTGTGGTAAGACTGGACACTTCAGTAGGGACTGTCCCAAGAAGAAGGGTAAGATGAGAGGTGATGCAAATTTGGTTATAGGGTCGAGTGATGACATTTGTGGATTTTTTGAGCGTCGGTGTCGGAGTAACCTTGTGGTGCGTGGGTCAATTTAGATTGAGCCCTAACCTTTGTGGTCGCCGAAAGGTATTGATTTGCCATAGTGGATTTGGGATGCATTAGCAGCGTTTGTATGTCTTTTGGTAAGGTGGAGTGTAGATGCCTAGGGGTACATTGGTGGTTATACCGTGGGATGTGGAGTGTGACATTTGGATCACGATGAAGATGTGATCAAATGTCGGGATCCTCTATCTGTAAGAGACCCTGATCAGGTGGAGTGCGAGTGAGGCACTTCTATTAGGTGGAGATCCATTATCCACTTAGGTTGGAGAACTGATGTGGTGATAGAGGATTATCCCGAGAACTTAGGTTCTATGGAGACTTACCGTTAGGTATGAGTTTGTTTGAGTGATTAGTCTAGTGAGCATGATGAGTGATGAGCGATGAGGTGATATATGTGTTCTCTAGGAGTGAGCAACACGGAATGGGATAAGATACGTGTGGTGAGATCTTCGTGAGGTCATTTATGCATTTGTTGCGTATGTGTTGGCCTGTTGATTGACTTGGTGTTAATTTGTTGTTCTGTGTGAACATGTTTGAAAAGATCTGTGTTATCCTATATGACATCTCTGTCGCATGTTTATTTGCTCTTGATTAATTGATGTGATTATTTGCTTCTGCTTGGATGTTCTTGATCTTAACCTTGGTGAGTACATAAAACAGGTACAGTATGTGTTTCAAGTTCGAAACACGAGGTAAGGTCTGCGACACCAATTTTATTGGTTACCTTGATTGTGCGAGTATAAACTGCGTGTTTTGTTTGCTTGTAGATTTATTGGGAATCAAGGTGGAGATTTGTTGGGTTTTGATACCCGATAAATCTGAGCGATGATGTTAAACCGATTTTATAATTTGAATTAGGCTTCATAGGTCTCGGCCAATTATTGAAGTGAAATGTCGACACCATAATGAACGAACCATTCCGACTACCTAAGCAGATCATTTGAAGTAACCTAATTATATTGGTGTTTCTCATAGCCCGCCCCATTACCTTGGACGGTTGAGCTAAAAGCCCACTATGTTTGGCATATTAAGTGGACTATTTTCTTGTGTTTAGAGTGTGGGAGAAAAAGAGAGCCGTTTGAGAGAGAAGAGGAAACCACCTCTTGCTTTGTGCTTGTGCTTTGTGCTCTTTAGTGGTTCTTCCCTTCTCTTCCTCTCCTTGCCTTGGGGGCTGAAAATATGGGCACTCTTCTTCTTCACACCAGGTCCTAAGTGGGCTGTCACAAGTTGGAGCAACCGGTTTTGGGTAGTGGTCGGAGTTGGAGATTGGGTTGTTGCTTTGTGGCGTCGATTTGAGGGTAGAAAACAAAAATGACATTAAATGACGTGACCTTTCAATGTTCATGTAGATTTTCTGGTTCTGATTGCAGGAAATAAGATGTTTGCATTTTGAATTTCTCTTTAACTGGTGCATAAATATTTCACGACTGGCAACTCACTTCTCTAGGTATCTTTATTTCAAATCATTTTTAATTCAACAATAAGAGCATAAGAAAGAAGAATTCGCTGTAAAACGCTAAAGCAAACGAACCTTTTTCTTCTTTACAGGTTTAAGGATTTTGATAATGCATTTCTCATTGTTGGCGTGCACTCCCTCGAACACCTCGCTATATTTCCCTCTTCCTACCTTCCTCACCACCTCGTAATCATCTTGCTCCCTGTTACACCCAAAAATTAAATTAAATAATAAATTCCCTCGTCCACAGAATATTAAATTAATTTAACTAGCTACACACCCCCATTGAACTGTAAGGGACTCGTAGTCCCAATACTCATTAGGGCGGATAACATTGACGTCGCTATAGATCCGAGCCTTGGATGGGGCGCCAGGACGGCGGATGGATTTTCCTATCTTCTGCGCCAGTGTTTCAGGTACATAAACAGCGGGGCCGCGGCCGAGAGAAGATAGTTGCGATGGCGTCTGAGGCGGCGGTGAGGCTGGCTGTTTTAGCTTCTGCTGGTTATGGTGTTGGTGTGTGATGGAAAGCGAGGCCCTGGAAGCTGCGTTGCGGATGACAGTGAAGGGTAGAAACGGTGTCGTTGAGACGGGTATAAAGGGTCGGGGGCGAGAGACGGTGAATTGAAAAGGCCTTGCGGCCATCAAATGGAAGGGGAGGGGTTATTAATAGTTTAGTTTTGAGTGTGGAAGGGGTCACATGCCCAAATGGAAACTTTTGCAAAAAAAAAAAAAAAAAAAAACAACGTCGTGGGCTTATTTATGGATAAGGTTCAGATTCTGGACTTGGCCCCATTATTGAGAAAAAACTCATGGGCTTCACCAATTTGGAGAGTTCAAAAATGTTGCAATCAGGCATATTTTTATAGTTTTGATGATTCTTCTGCAGTAGATTACTTTCTTGATTCATGAAAATGGGTATTTGATATTTTTGAGATATTTATTACGTTAATTTGATCATGTTTGTTGATCAAAAGTAGATAATACGAGAATATTCCTTCATTTTTGCGAGGAATCTTAGTAATGTCTATTTTACACTTTACTAGATTACTTTATTTTTTGATTAGATTAGTGGTAGTTTGAAATTGTACAAGGGACAAGGTTTGGAAGTCACTCGGCTTCTTAGGCACATTAGGAACTGTCGACGAAAACAGAGTTGATTTTTCTTCTTAATCGTTCCAACATACGATAGACCGCATTGAGTGATTGATCTGCATTCTGCACCACCTATTTTTAAGCCAAGTCGATGGAATGAAGCTCCAGTCTCTCCATCATATAAGAACGGAATGAACTAGTAGGTGGTGGATGGTGATCTTAATGGAATTGGTTCGGCATTCAAAATTGTTTGTACACGATAAATAGTTATTGATCATCGATGTCCATCTCAATTCAAGATGTTTGTGTTTGTTTGATACAACTTTATTAAAATTTATCAACTATTCAATTTATTAAATTTTAATTTTAACAAAATATTTAATGGACCCACAATTCTGTTTGTTAGCTCAAAAAGATAAGGTTAGATGAAATGATTGATGTTTGGATATTGGTCAATCACTTTGTGGAAATCATGCCAAGTGATTTGAGTATTGAAAAACACGAAATGTCATAATGCTTCTCAAAATATTATTTCTTTTGTCTCCTACTATAAGTTTTTGATTATTTCTGCCAAGATCCTTGAGTACTTCTGTAATGTTGCTTTTTATGTATCAACTCCTTACTCGATGATAGTCATGATGTAGCACTGGGATTTTTGGTGGTCGGCAACTTTCCATCATAGGTACACTGTGGGATATTAGGGTTCCTCACAAGCCGAGGTCCAATAGGAACCTTGTTTGTTTTTGGATGAATGTCCTGCACGCATATAATAAATTCTTTTATCAAAATTACGAAGTACTCGTGTTATGCTACAAAGTTGGAATGAGTTACAAGAGTAAAAAATCATATTCATTGCATGAGCTTTTTCAGAGTAGTTGAAAAATTTATAGCATTGTCTTTTTTCATTTTGTTTATATGCACTCTGTGTACAACATATACAATGTATCAAAAATATTATTATTTTAAATCCTTGCTGTTTGATATGTTTTGAAATAAATAATGTTTTGTTGATCAAAGTTGGATGCAACTGTTAACTTCGTTAGATAAGAATCAATATTCTTAGCTACCAGTACCTGATCAAAGATAGAAGTTGGAATTGCAAGAGTGGCAACAGCATTGGGAGAATCAACTATTCCTGAAATCCTTCCTTCACAGGGACAGCATGAGAGTAGAAGATAGACCTGGTAGCCACCATTATCACTTAGGTTGTTTGCAAAAAAAATTAAGTCGTAGAAGGGTGATTTTGATGGATAGATTTCATACCTGTTCTTTCGTGTATCCAAATCTGGACAGGTAGTCGATAGCATTAAGCACTGCACGCTTGTAAGCAACAGTAGCATCAAGGAAGTGTTGTCGCCCACTCTCATCGACGCTGATGCCCTCAAATACTAACCATTCTGAGAATCTTGGCTCAACAGGGCCAATCTCAAAAATGGGGTTGACATGTAGAGGAGTTGGCCCCATTGGGGTGAGGTATTCTTTCATCCCATCCCTAATGATTTCACACCTGATAGGATTTAAAAATAATTCTGGATAAGTTCTGAAAAGATAGATGACTATGGCAAACTGCTGATCAGACATTTAAATCTTTATATGCAATTACCACCCATGTCATAGCACTAAGAAACCATCCGATATATTAGTATTGAAAAAAAAAATACAATATTCATTTTTGAAATTATAAAAGAAGTTTGGCTTGTGGAGATATAAGTTTCAAAATATTACTTGAGTTCTAGAAAACCGCTCATCTCGATTGCACCGCAAAATGCAACTTCACCATCTCCTTGTGAAAAATGCATATCCCCGGTACTAAGGTTTGCTCCTTCCACAAAAACTGGAAGGTATACTTTGGAACCTCTGCTGAGATTTTTGATGTCACAGTTTCCTCCATTCTCTCTTCCAGGAATTGTCCTTGCAGCCTCCTTTGCAACTCTTTCCCATTCAGGCATTCCTTTCTCAATCTACACGCATCATGAACTATTAGATTTATGCCTTCGCTACTAGTGTGTTAAGAGCATGTTTGGCTGTGATTGAAAGCAAGTTAAACATTTAAGTTGCTTAATTTACCAAACACAATTTTTTTTTTTTTTGGATGTGACATGGATTTTGTTCTTACTGAATGGTTAGACTCTGATGATATGTTTGGCATTGAAGCAATGCTTGTTTTTCTAGTTGTCATACCTTTCCAAGGAGGCATCCCTTTGTTAATGGCAGGTTTGCTAGTGGCCGTGAATGCAGCACTTCACACAATTTTAGAGATTGAAGACCGGTTTCTTCAAGTTCCCTTTCCCTCTTATTCCATATATTGAGCAGTTCCATTGAAGGTGCAGTTCCAATTATTCCAGGATGCGCTAGACCAGGAAATCTTACGCCTGTGACACTCACAGGGATAAAACTTCATGCTATATAATCGTGTTGAATAATTAGGCATTGTTCATATAGAAGTTGGTCTGGAATTACATGGACTATATCTGTTAATTTTACTATTTATTGTGAAGATACAGAAGATTTACCAGGTATATGTGGCGAGTAAGCATATATTCCCTCAAAATACCATATGGCTTTGGTTGCACGAGGGAAATGATCAGTGAGGAATCCACCACCATTCTCCCTGTCAAATATTGCAGTAAATCCCCATTCGTCCCCAGGTAGAGGACCCAAATTACAAATCTCAACAACAAGAAGATCACCAGGCTTTGCTGGTTTCCCATCCACATCGACAACTCTAATAGGCCCACTAAGGTAATGCACCTGAGGCAGTTTTTAGATAGGCCACGTACTAGTTTAATTGCATATAGCAGTAATTATGCAAACAAGAATGTGTTGAATCAGTTACTACAGGTAAAGTATGTCAAATAGTAAATTCACACACTGTTGACTTTTTATCTAGAAGAATATGAGGTATATCTTGATCATGATAATTTGTTTTATCAGCTTCTAATTTTTATTTTTTTGCATTTTTTGGTATAAAAACCAGATGAGTTTTACTTACTATTGAATGATTTAAAATTATTTTACAGCATTTGCAGCCTTGCCGTTTTTAACGGAACCTCCAATCTAGTCGACCGTTTCTACCCGGAATATCTCCCCGAGCAACACCTTTGGTCCTCTGCCACTGGAGGTGTCATGGGGTGCCAAAGAGGTATGTCCTTCTCCCGTGGCTTCTTCTTTATGTCTATGGGAACTATTAATCATGGAGATAGAGGGGGCCATGAATATAGTATAGAGTCTATTTCAGTTTGAGACAATTCTAGTGAAAAAGGAAGTTGGATGTTGATTTTGACAAATGATATAGGGACCTTGGTTTATGCATATTTTTTATCTTTTGCTGCAAGGACTGTATTTCACAAAGACTGAGCAGTTCTGATCAAGTAATGTGCAATCGAGAACGAAGACAAGCTCAGTCTTCTAAAATCTAAATGGAAGGTTTGGGTGAGCAGTGTTGAAGATATAGAAAGAATAATCTCTATGATATTTTTTCAATAGTGTAAGATTATTTTCCTTAATAGTTGATTGTATAATTATTATGTAATCTTTCGTTTTAGAGTTATTTATAATCTTATAAATAAGGTCTTTTACTTTGTAATAGAAACATGTTTATTATATATAATTTATAATATTCTTTACATGGTATCAGAGAAATTTCGATCATAAACAAATTAACTTTTGAATTTCGTTTCCGGCTAGCGGCCTTGAGCCACTCGTCCGACTACCAATGTAGTTGTTTTTTTTTTAGATTTGGTTTAGTATATGTCGAATTCATCTAAAATTTGATCCAATTCATTTGAAATTTAGTTTAATATATATCCAGTTCATTTGGAATTTGATTTGGTGTTGGTTCGCTGTATCCGAAATTTGAAATTTGCATCCAGTTTATTTGGTATTTGTTGAGCTGGAATTTGAAATTTGCGTCTAGTTCATTTGATATTTGTTGAGCTGGAACTTGAAATTTGCATCCAATTAATTTGGATATGAAATTTGCATCCCTTTGATTTAGTAGTGGATGTGTTGGTTACTTGTAAATATGAGTGTTCCTTCTTTTTCTCCAACCTTATTGAGATACACTATTATCTAATTTCTTCTTCAAGTCTTGGTGATAGTTTGGTTAGATTGATGGATGATGAGTTTTCATTATCATCAACTTTGAGTTATTTGTTTGGCTTAGTTGACATACAAGCAATTTTGAAGATTTGATTAGATCGATTTATCTTTCAAACTTAATTTGATTGTTGCTACACCATATTGAGTTTGGGGGAGAGTGTTGAAGATATGGAAAGAATAATCTCTATGATATTTTTCCAATAGTGTATGATTATTTTTCTTAATACTTGATTGTATAATTATTATGCAATCTTTCCTTTTAAAATTATTTATAGCCCTATAAATAAGATCTTGTACTTTGTAATAGAATTAAATTTATTACATAGAATTTATAATATTCTTCACAAGCAACAATCAAATCATAGCACCCAATTCTATTTATTTGTCACGACTACTTATTCCAATCAATCTGACATTTTCGAAATCAATTGTATCAACAGATCGAGTTTAGGATAAATTTCAATTAATCAACGAACCAAATAACTTCAAAACAATTAAGAAAATAAAATTATCTTGGAGTTTAAAAATTCTAAAAGGTACAGGAAAATATGAGAAACTCACGGAAGAAAAATCTGCGTATTTGACATCTTCAGCAGTGTACTCTTTTGTTATGCCACCTCCAGTAGCATCCACCATCTCCACCCTAAATACCTCACCAGTTCTGACCTCTGCTACATGAGGTACATCGGGATGCCATCTGTTGTGCAATGGGAGTTTCTGTTCCCATGGCTTCTTTTTTAGGTCAATCGGCACCACCATTCTATAACCACAACCGTCCTCCATTGTTTGCAACTTCAGTTTGGCTCCACCAAAAGAATAGATCAACAACTTATTCAATTCTTGGTTTCATAAAATATGCAGCTTCATTTTCAGATTGGCACATCAATGCCATATTTTATAACAAATGCCTCTCAAATTTAATCTTCATACAAAGACACCACCTATAAAATTATGCCAATAGCCATATAGAAATGGGTGCGAAAGTGAAGTGTAAAACATATTGAAAATGACATAATTAAAGAAATGAAGTTGGCTTTTGTCTAATATCATAATTGAGAGCATTTCTCAATCTTGTCGAATATATAGTATTTTTTATAATGGATCAATAAATTTTTTACACTCAAATATATGGGTATTCGCATAATCAAAAGATATTTTGAACGCGTAGAATCTCTTCGTTTTATGCTTGCGAGTGATAGTATGAATGTATTGCAATGACCTCTGTAGACCTTAAAAAATGAACTCAACAGATATTAGGCTCACTTCTGCCACATCAAGTACAGATCCAGCGCGTTTATACCAGGATGGAATCGGTAGTTTGACTAGACTGGACTGGACACGAGAGGCACTTTCCGGTAAGAGACAAAAGTGTTCGAACCACGGCAGTGTAATTACAGCGATATTCACACTATCAACGAATATGTAATGTCCCAAAAATAATAATTATTCTATATGTGATATATTTTATATTTTGAAAGTTGGTGGACTAAAACTATACATTTATTTAATTCAATTTTTATTTGGGTCAAATATTTAAATATTGATAGAGTAATGATAAATATATCAATATTGAGCTCGTTAGATAGCTCGTAATTAGTTATATATGTATATTAGGCTGAGAAAAGGTTAATTCGAATAATCGAGAACCAAGTTATCAAGATTGAAAGATATTATCTTAAATTGTTATTTGATTTGAGTTAATTAATGGATTAGGACAATAATAACCTAGAATTTGTTATTAATAAATTATTGATTGTTCTCTCTTAGCATCCACGTGTGTAGAAGAAAAAGGGTGTCAATTGATTCCATTTTTTAAATAATATTTTATTGCCTTGATTGTTGGGAAATTGTAAAGATAGTCACCTTGTTGATTGATGGGAAATGTAATGAAATTTGTGTTGTATGGAAAATCAGGATTTAGACCTTTTTTAGAAGGAACACACGATATTTGATAGATTTTTAGGTTATTACACATTTTAACTTTTAATGGCATACAAACAACAATAGCCATTATTTACCTTAAAGAGGAAAAAAAAGGGAGAACATAGATATGTTTTATTGTGGCTACAAGCAAAAATTAAAGATTTGGGAACGTGGATTTCTTGTTTTCTCTTCCAACCATTTCTTTTATCAAACGAGGTAGGATTACGAGGTGCAAGTAATGTTATTCCGTTTAAATTATTTATTTTCTTGTTGATAAATGTTATACTAATGAAAGTTATGATATGATATATTATGATATGAAATTTCCATTCGGTATCAAATATATGATATGTTATGAGCTCTTACCGGTTTCTATGATATGACGGTATGATATTTTTGATGCATGATTTAAATATTTTATTCGGAATTGCACCATTAATTCGTGTCCTATTGAGTATTCCCATATACTCACCCAAATTTTCCCTACCTCGCAGATTAGATCGGGTCGTTGGGTGGCGGGCGATGAGTTGCAGTCGCGGTGCCAATATTTATGAAATTCAATAAAAACAATCCGGTGTAACGATGCATTTATTTTATTATTTCAACAACTTCTTAGTTTTGTCTCGTCAGATTTCTATTTAAAATTTCAAGATATGTTTTATTGGATTATAAAAATTTATAACTATGATATGTTTAGTATTCTTTTGTTACGAGTTTTTATCAAATAAATTGTGACGTTAAATTTCTTTCAATTATATTGTTAAAGTTAGTAGTTTTGGTAGCGATTCGAAAATAAAATTTTGGATCGTTACAGTTTTGTATCAGAGCTTTAGGTTTAATTTTCGGTAGACTCATGTGTATTTTTTTTTTTTTAATTGAATTCTGAAAAAAAAAAAAAAATTTAACTGCTCACGTGAACAGTGATTCACGATGAACAGTGATATATGATTTAATTAATTTCTAGGATTCCCAAATTAATGTGATGAATTTATATGAGTATGTGTATTTGAAAAAGTGACATCAAAAAGTGGGAATATTGAATGTGATGGGACAAATCTAGAATACATAACCATAATCATGTGGAAAAAAAATTTGTTTAAAACGTCACTGTGTGAACAGTGACGACGTGTCACTGTTCAGCGTGAACAGTGAAGAGAAATAAAAAAAGGATTTACAAATTTTGTAGTGTGTTTCTAAAGATTAAAAAAAAGTCGTTTTATTTATTTAAATATAAATTTAGTGGTGTGTATTTTTATTTATTTGTTTAACTGGTATATTATTGTTTAAAAAATCTTAATTTTATTTTGTAATAATTAGTCATGAATGATGGTTGATAAATCTTCTAGAATATTTCTTCACTTTGATCGACCCCTATATATATATATATATCTTCTATATATAAAAAGTGCCTATTTAACGGAATTTGTTGGTTTAACGGAAAAACTAACGGAATTTCTTGATTTAACGGAAAAACTAACGGAATTTCTTGTTTTTAACGGAAAATATTTTTTCACCACCCCTACTTACAAAATTATAATTAAATAATATAATAATAAATTAGCTTTTGATAATTCCTTCAAACTAAAATATCTTGGAGCTAACTCATCCGAATCGATTTTTTCTCGAATCTGATTTATGTATCTAATTACGATTTATCCAACGAGACCAATATTCATATATTTACGATAATTTCATCAATATCTAACTATTTGACAAAAATAAAATATAATTTGAGAAATGTATCATTTAGTCCCTAACTTGCAAAATATTAAAATATAGTATATAAAAATTGAATTATATTTTATGAAAATTTTCGGGGTATTACATTCTCAACCCCTTAAAATATTTTCATCCTCGAAAATTTACTCGTCACTTAGCAATACTAAGTCTAACACATGATATACATATATTATCGTAATACATATCATACTTTAGCGATAAAATGAATTGCATTATTACTTAAAAAAGAGTAAAGACTTAAGTCATGCAAAAAGTTTAAGCCTCCGTTTGTTTCTCATTAAAAATCCATAAAAATGAAAAATATGACCGTTATCCATCACATCAATCTATCAATTTTGAATTTCTATCTCTTGTGTGGGGTCCAATAACGGCTGTATTTTTCATTCTCATTCTACATTAATGAGAATCAAATGGAGTCTAAGTAAACTCATCTTCTTACCCCTTAACATACCTTCAATTTTCTGTTCGTGATTTTGAGTTGGAAATGACAGAGAGAAGCACTTTATTTAATTATTTATCAATTACATAAACATTACATCATTAATTATTTAATTAACTAAAAAAATTACATCTTTATTAATAACAAATTAATTCTTAAACAAAACTATTAAATATAAACTAAGTAAACGTGCATTGCACGTTGCTTAAACCTAGTATATATATATATATATAATGATTATAAAAGTAAATGAAATGACGGTATAATATTAATAATATTGGGTTTTCTTTGTATGTTTAAATGTTACGTGTAATAAATACTTATTTAGTTCATCGTTTCTTCTAGTAACATGTGTTTGAAAATAATCAGAATTTTTCCTTTAGAAGATATATGAATTTAAGGATGATGTCAATTTAAAGTTCTTAAAAATATGAAAGATTCTTAGCACTCAACGATCACCAATCGACCACTCTCCGACGACTCCAAGGTATGTAAAGGAGTAAGAAGATGAATTTATTCAACATGTTGTATAATTTACATCCTTTAAATTGCTTATATTTTTGGACATGCATTTTTCTTTCTTTTTATCGCTAAATTCATAATGTGTATTAAGATAGTATATGCATAACATGTTAGATTTAGTATCGGTAGGTGACGTGTGAATTTACACCAATTTTAGGATATGGCACCACCTACCCACACAAATTTGATGCGTGATTTTGTTGCAAGCGGTACAAGAGTTGAGCAGACAGAATCAAGCGCCACCACCATTGCAAGGCACACCTCCATTTGTACCTGGAGCCATTTCAGTGGTTGAGCAGTTTCGTAGATACAAGCCTCCTATTTTCGACAGTGGTTCCGACCAGCTGGCTGTTGAGGAATGAATCAGAGGTCTGGAGCGCATCTTTCGACACATTGCTTGTACGAATGCACAAAAGGTACTATGCGCAGAATTCATGTTGATTGGAGCAGCTGGCCATTGGTGGGAATCTGTCTCACGCACTAGAACCGAAGAGCAGCAAAGTAACCTGACTTGGGAGCAGTTTAAGGATGAAGTGATAGCAAAGTACTTCCCACAGGCATTAAGAGACTTCAAGGAATCAAAGTTTCTGCAACTCAGACAGGGAAACATGTCGCTTACTGATTACGAGAGGCAATTTGAACAACTTTCAAGATATACCATGCACTTGGTAGATACAGAAGTTAAGAAGATCAGGAGGTTCGAAAATGGACTACGCCCGGAGATCGGCATGATCATTATGTCTCATCGTTTCACTTCATATCGTGAAATGTTGGAGGGGGCTCATACTATTTCATATCAGAGGACATCATTTGAACAGTATACCCAACCGGGCAATGAGTCATTGGGAAAAAGAAAGTGGAATGATCATAGCAAGGACAGACGTAACTGGCAGAATAAAAGACCAAGCACATGAATTCGTATCGGTGGGATGAGTGGGAATATTACACCTTGTCCTAAGTGTGATAAACTCCATAGGGGTGAATGCTTGCTTGGGAAAAACATGTGTTTTCGGTGTGGTAAGTCATGAAACGTTACTTTAAACTGTACTGAACCTCCAAAGAAGAAGGATGATGATGAGTACAAGAATAAGAAAGGAAAGACCCGAGTTTTTGCACTGAATCAGTATGAGGCAGAGTAAGATCCAAATGTGATTGTAGGTATTTTAATTGAAGTACCTATTTATGATTTTCAATTTTGCATTCTTCGTCTCTAAGTCTAACACTATATCTATGAAAATAGGTATTCTTTTATTATCTGATGTACCTGCTTACATACGTTTTGATTCAGGGGCTACAAATTCTTTTATCTCTGCATCCTTTATCGCTAAATCTAACTTTGCATGTGTGAAAACAAACAATGAATTAGAGGTTAACATCCCTTCAGGAAAAACTCTTTGCACAAATCAGATGACTAAGGCAATGAAGTTAGAGATTGACGGAGATGTACTGTTGGTAGACTTATACTTTTTAGAGATGAAAGACATTGACGTTATTCTAGGCATAGACTGGTTGGGACTCAATCATGCAACCATTCGATGTCACGAGAAAGAAGTATAATTTCACAAACCGGGAGAGGAAGAGTTTCGTTTCCATGAAGCAAGGTTCAAGTCTTTACCTCGCATTGTATCGGCTTTACAAGCGGAGAAAATGATGAGAAATGAGTCATGCCAGGGATTTTTAGTTAATATCATCGGTTCCAAACATATAGAAACAACTGTTAATGATATTAATGTTGTGCGAGATTTTGCATACGTATTCCCAGAAGATCTACCAGGCATTCCACCAAATAGACAAGTGGAATTTACAATTGACTTGATTCTCGGCACGACGCTAGTTTCTAAGGCCCCATACAGAATGGTACCAAAAGAACTTCAAGAATTGAAGTTACAATTAGAGGAGTTATTGGAAAAAGGTCTCATTCGACCGAGTATATCTCTTTGGGGCGCTCCGGTACTTTTTGTGAAGAAGAAAGATGGGAGTATGAGAACGTTCATTGACTATCGAGAGTTGAACCATCTGACTATCAAAAATAGGTACCGTTTCCAAGAATTGAAGATTTACCAGTTAAGGAGTACGACGGTGTTTTCAAAGATCAACTTAAGGTCGGGATATCATCAGCTGAAGGTTAAGGCAAGCGACATACCGAAAACTACCTTCAGGACTCGGTATGGACACTATGAATTCACTGTCATGCCCTTTGGTTTGACCAATGCTCCAGCTGTATTCATGGATCTAATGAACCGGGTGTTCCATCAGTACTTAAACCAGTTCGTCATAGTATTTATTGATGACATACTCGTGTACTCTAAAGATAAGAAGCAACATGAGAAACAACTCTGGATAGTACTCGAAACTTTGAGGAAAGAGAAATTATTTGCCAAATTCAAAAAATGTGAATTTTGGCTCGATCAAGTGAGTTTCCTTGGTCACGTGGTTACAGCCCAAGGAATTGAGGTAGACTCAATTAAAGTGGAAGTAGTAACTAATTGGCCTAGACCAACGAATGTTGGTGAAGTTCGCAGTTTCTTAGGGTTGGCTGGATATTATCGGAGATTTATTGAGGGTTTTTCAAAGATAACATGTCCGATGACTCAGTTGACTAGAAAGGGTGTGAAGTTTCAGTGGACGGAAAAGTGTGAAAAATGTTTTCAGGAATTGAAGCAAAGATTAGTTTCAGCTCCTGTATTGACGATACCTGAAGGTTTGGATGGGTTCGTAATTTATAGTGATGTCTCCAAGCAGGGTTTGGGCTGTGTTCCGATGCAACATGGAAGGGTGATTGCTTATGCCTCGAGAAAATTGAAACAATATGAACAGAATTATCCTACGCATGACTTGGAACTTGCAGCAGTAGTTCACGCCATAAAAATATGGCGTCATTATCTATATGGAGGGGAGTGTGAAATCTATACGAACCACAAGAGTCTCAAATACTTCTTCACACAGAAGGAACTGAACATGAGACAGAAGATGTGGTTGGAGTTAGTGAAAGATTACGACTGTACAATTCTTTACCATTCGGGTAAGGCTAACGTAGTCGCAGATGCCTTAAGTAGGAAGACGGGATCACAGTTAACAGTTTTACCGACGGTGCAGGAACACTTGATAAAAAAATTTGAGAAATTGAGATTAGAAGTCATCACACCGCCGACTCAGACTACAGCGAGAATAAGAGCGTTCATGATTCAACCTACACTTCGAGATCGAATCAAGGAAGCACATGATAAGGATCCATTCCTGCAGAAAATCAAGACTGATGTTGGATCGAACAAACTGTAGGGTTTGAAATATCTGCAGATAACGCGCTGACTTTTAGAGGAACGTTGTGTGTACCTAAAGATGAAAGTATAAGAAACGAGATATTGGAAGAGGCTCATTGCACCCCATATGCTGCACATCCCAACAGTACGAAAATATATCGAGATCTCCGAAATACATTTTGGTGGAAAAATATGAAGAGGGGAATTGGTCTGTTTGTAGATAAATGCATCGTCTGTCAGCAGGTCAAGGCAGAACATCAAAGGCCATCAGGGTTGTTGAAACCGTTGGATATTTCAGAATGAAAATGGGAACACATAGCGATGGATATTGTGGTGGGTTTCCAAGATCAACAAGAGGTCACAATGCTATCTGGGTAGTGATTGATCGCTTGACGAAGTCTTCCCATTTCCTGCCCATCAAAGTAAATTTTAATATGGAATAACTTGCACAGTTATATATCAGAGAGATAGTCAGATTGCATGGAGTTCCAATCACCATTATTTCAGATAGAGACTCGCGATTCATATCAAGATTTTGGCAAAGCTTACAAGGAGCCATGGGGACGAAATTGAATTTTAGCATTGCATATCATCCACAGACGGATGGACAATCGGAAAGAACCATTCAAACTCTTGAAGATTTGTTGAGGGCGTGTGTTTTAGATCTTGGCGGTAGTTGGGAAACACATCTACCGTTAGTGGAGTTTGTTTACAACAATCGCTTTCAGGCAACTATAGGCATGGCTCCGTATGAAGCTCTTTATGGTAGGAAGTGCAGATCCCCTATCCATTGGGATGAGGTTGGAGAGAATATAATTTTGGGTCCTGAAATTATCGAACGAACAGTTGAGACAGTTGACAAGATCAGAGCAAGAATAAAGACAGCACAAGACAGACAGAAAAGTTATGTTGATCGTAGAAGAAAGGATTTGCAGTTTCAGGTGGGCGATAAAGTTTTTCTGAAGCTTTCACCAATGAAGGGAGTATTAAGATTTGGTAAGAAGGGAAAGTTGAGAACACGATATATTGGACATTTTGAAATTCTTGAAAGGATTGACGTTGTGACTTATCGACTTGCCTTACCACCTGAACTCGCAGCAGTGCATAATGCGTTTCATATTTCGATGCTTAGGAAATATGTTCATGATCTCAATCATGTCGTAAATTACCAAACTTTGGAAGTACAAAAGGATCTGCCATACGAAGAAATCCTGAACAATGATTTTGGATAGGAAAGTGCATTAACTTAGAAATAGAGAAGTTCATCTAGTCAAGGTTCAATGGCGAAATCATGGACCAGACAAGTCAACTTGGGAAAAGGAAGATGAACTTAAAACCAAGTATCCAGAACTCTTCGATTAGCCAAGGTAATTTTCGAGGACGAAAATATTTAAGGATGAGAGATTGTAATGTCCCAAAAATAATAATTATTCTATATGTGATATATTTTATATTTTGAAAGTTGGGGGACTAAAATTATACATTTATTTAATTCAATTTTTATTTGGGTCAAATATTTAAATATTGATAGAGTAATAATAAATATATCAATATTGAGCTCGTTAGATAGCTCGTAATTAGTTGTGCATATTAGGCTGGAGAAAATGTTAATTTGGATAATCGAGGGCCAAGTTATCGAGGTTGAAAGATATTATCTTAAATTGTTATTTGATTTGAGTTAATTAATGGATTAGGACAATAATAACCTAGAATTTGTTATTAATGAATTATTGATTGTTCTCTCTTAGCATCCGCGTGTGTAGAAGAAAAAAGGTGTCAATTGATTCCATTTTTTAATAATATTTTATTGCTTTGATTGTCGGGAAATTGTAAAGATAGTCACCTTGTTGATTGATGGGAAATGTAATGAAATTTGTGTTGTATGGAAAATCAGGATTTAGACCTTTTTTAGAAGGAACACACGATATTTGATAGATTTTTAGGTTATTACACATTTTAACTTTTAATGGCATACAAACAACAATAGCCATTATTTACCTTAAAGAGGAAAAAAAAGGGAGAACATAGATATGTTTTATTGTGGCTACAAGCAAAAATTAAAGATTTGGGAACGTGGATTTCTTGTTTTCTCTTCCAACCATTTCTTTTATCAAACGAGGTAGGATTACGAGGTGCAAGTAATGTTATTCCGTTTAAATTATTTATTTTCTTGTTGATAAATGTTATACTAATGAAAGTTATGATATGATATATTATGATATGAAATTTCCATTCGGTATCAAATATATGATATGTTATGAGCTCTTACCGGTTTCTATGATATGACGGTATGATATTTTTGATGCATGATTTAAATATTTTATTCGGAATTGCACCATTAATTCGTGTCCTATTGAGTATTCCCATATACTCACCCAAATTTTCCCTACCTCGCAGATTAGATCGGGTCGTTGGGTGGCGGGCGATGAGTTGCAGTCGCGGTGCCAATATTTATGAAATTCAATAAAAACAATCCGGTGTAACGATGCATTTATTTTATTATTTCAACAACTTCTTAGTTTTGTCTCGTCAGATTTCTATTTAAAATTTCAAGATATGTTTTATTGGATTATAAAAATTTATAACTATGATATGTTTAGTATTCTTTTGTTACGAGTTTTTATCAAATAAATCGTGCCCGTTAAATTTCTTTCAATTATATTGTAAAAGTTAGTAGTTTTGGTAGCGATTCGAAAATAAAATTTTGGTTCGTTACAGAATATCCAGTCGATTTCTCATATTAAATCTCTCTTTTATGACGGATATGTGGAATGATAGATATGATGTAATATCATGACACGTTTGTGTTGGAACCTCGATGTATTTGCGGTTATGTTCGTTAACTCATATGTAGTGGACTAAGTATGTAAAACCTTATAAGAAAATGTCACAAAGTGAATATATTTCGTATTTTTTCTCCTTAGATACAGATGTCAACCCCTTTTTTATACAAAGAGAAACTATTTATACTACTCTGACCGGCATAGTGGTCGTTGGATCTGATCCACATGGCTGCATCCTCTAGACCCAGACTTCACATCACTGTCAACTCATTACATTTAATTTCTGATAAAGGGTCAGCTGCTCTACATAATATAGCCTGACATAATAACAGAGTATCATAACATGTCCCATCAATTGCATCCAAAGGATTTCTAGATCCAGATAGGCATCATCGGATTCTGCTGGGTCAGGGTCAGCCTCTGTTGAAGAGCTCTCGGTGGCAAAGGACTTCGGATACCTTCGTTGAGCTTCAAAGCTTCGGACATAAGGAGCATTTGCGTTTGCTTGGGAGGACCCTACTTGGAACCAACTATTTGGGGCTGAAGGGACATCAGATAGATCAGTAATTCGGCACTTAAATGAGCCTCGGACAGCTGCATTGATTGTTGACTTTGGTCGTATCGATCCTCCCTGTTATATTTCTAGATGGCCCTTTGTCACCTTGACTACTGGGAATTCGTGGCTGCTTATATGGATATATTGCTTACGTGGCGTCTACGTGGAGTGCTGATTTGGAGCTTTTATTTTCGGGGGATAACAACCTCGATTCTTTGTTTAGACTTTAACTCAAATGACATTTCTCTATAGTTTTTATTTTATTTTTTTATAACAAGGTAGACTTTCATTTAACTAGAAAAAAATTACATCATTGCATCATGCTTAGTAATATGTGAAACAAAATCCGGGGAATCATTCCACCACACTACTAAGTTATTAAGATACCAAGAATTCCTAGCTAGACAATGTGCTGCTGAATTAGATAGACGACTTTTATGCCTCACTTCAATATTCGGGGAATCTATTCATTAACACTTGAATCTCTTGTATCAAGTTTTCCCATATGGAGAAGGATTCATTCTGTACTTCTGTTACTTCTTGGACTACCAACAATGAATCACTTTTGACTTGTAGGTTCGGTATGGACAACGATAAGCATATCTGTAGGCTTGTCAACATCGCTAGAAGCTCTGTCTCCATTGGGTCCTTACTGCCCCTCTCAGGTTTACTAGCTGAGAAAATTACCTCTTTTGCTGCATCCCGTAGGACCATCCCCGTCCCATATCGACATTGATCTTCAAATAAGGCTCCATCCACATTAAGCTTTAGGACTCCTTCAGGTGGTACATTCTACCCATCACTGTGAGATATACCTATTTTCCTCTATTCATTTGCATATTTAAACTCACCAACAATGTTAATAGCATGAGCAATGGCCATCGCTGAAGTTGTCATCTTTTGCTCAAAAATAAATTGGTTTCGGTTGTACCACATTCCCCACAAACATAAGAATAATTCCTCTAGTTCACCGGTGATGTTCCTGTTTATTACTAGATTCACTATGGTGACATTTCTCCATAGTTAAGATAATTAAATATGTTACACCTAATTAGAAATCCCACGTCGTGTCATGTGAAATAAAATGTCATAATTTGCACTCAAAATTTAGTTGCTTTGACTATTGAAAAACATGAAATATCATAATGTTTCTCAAAATAATATTACTTCCATCTCCTATTATAAGTTTTTGATAATTTCTGCTAACATCCTTCAATATTGATTTGGTGTTGATTTTCATGTATCAGCTGCTTACTCGATGATAGTAATCATGTAGCACTGGGATTTTTGGTGGTCGGCAACTTTCCATTATAGGTACACAATTGGATATTAGGGTTCCTCACAAGTCAAGGTCTAGTAGGCACTTTCTTTGTTTTGGGATGAATATCCTACACACATATCATTAATTCCTTTTAGCAAAATTGTGAAGCTTTGCTTAGAATTGACATATAAGTAATAGGTATTAACCAATAAAGTTGATTACACGAGTTACAAGACTACAAAATCGCATACATTACATCTGCTTTGTCAAAGGAGTTTTGGTCAATAGGAGTTAAGAAATTTATAAAATGTCTTTTTACATTTTGTATATGTACACTCTTTGTACAATAAATTCAATGTATCAAAGAGATCATTATTTTAAATCCTTGCTCTTTGATGATAAGTATGTTTTAAGATAAATATTTTATTGGTCAAAGTTGGATGCAACTATTAAATTCACTAGATAAGAATCAGCCTAGCTAACAGTACCTGGTCAAGGATGGAAGATTGAATTGCAAGAGTGGCAACAACATTGGGAGAATCAACTATTCCTGAAATCCTTCCTTCACAGGGGCAACATGAGAGTAGAAGCCAGACCTGATAGCCACCATTAGCACTTAGATTGATTGCAAAAAAATTTAAGTCGTAGATGGGTGATTTTGATGGATATATTTCATACATGTACTTTCGTGTATCCAAATCTGGTCAGGTAATCGATAGTATTAAACACTGCACGCTTGTAAGCAATAGTAGCATCAAGGAAGTGTTATCGCCCACTCTCATCGACACTAATGCCCTCAAATACTAACCATTCTAAGAATCTTGGCTCATTAGGGTGAGGTATTCTTTCATCCCATCCCTAATGATTTCACACCTGATAGGAGTTGAAAATAGTGCTGGATGAGTTCTGAACACTTAAGAGGAATAAAGCAAATTTTGAAGAGATGAGACACTTTTTCTTAACGTGCCTTCAATTTTGGCCTTTTTAATAAATTCTTCTTTAAGATGAAATGTGGTAGGACTCTACAACAAGAGAACCGATGTGAACTAGATGTAAACACCCAATCATAGGTTTGCCATTAAAACAATACTTGCTTTTGCAGGTGTCCTCCCTTGCCAAGGAAGCATCCCTTTGTTGATGGTAAGTTTGCTAGTGACCTTGAATGCAACACCTTACATAATTTTGGATATTCAAGTCTCATTTCCTCGAGTTCTCTCTCCCTCTCATTCCATATGTTAAGAAGTTCCATTGAAGGAGCAGTTCCAATTACACCAGGGTGTGTTAAACCAGGAAATCTTACACATGCAATACACGTGAGGGATAAAACTGCTTGTAAGATAATCGTGTAAAACTGCTTGTAAAACTTTGTTCTATTAGATACATGTGAGATACAAACTTTATTTATACAAAAATTAGATATAAACTTTATTTATACAAACTTTAGATATAAACTTTATTTTTAAAGGTTTACTTACTATAGAATTTAAAGTTTCAATTTCAAATTTCAGATATAAACTTTATTTATACAAAAACCAGATATTAATTCATAACTATCTATATTATAATTACCCAAACCCTAAAAACTAAAAATCATTTATCACATCTTCATTCTCTTTCCTCTAGTCATCTCTCTCATCTCCCGCCGCCGTCGTTGCAAGGTCTCCCGTGTGTGGTGATTTGAGCAGTGTCACGATCTTAAAAGCTGCCACAGTTAAGGCTCCAGCTAAAACTGAAGCTCCATTAGATAATGCAGTTTTGGAGAAGTCAAAAAAATCAAATCCGGAAGTATCTAGTGAGGCATTTGTGGATTTTGAGTTCCGGCTAGAAGATCCGGTCACAATGCTCCCCGCCGACGAGTTGTTCTTCGATGGGAAGCTCAGGCCATTACAACTATCTTCCATTCAGAAATCAATGAGGTCAGTGCCGACGATATCTGAGGGCAGATCGTCGGACACGCTAAAACTACGCATTAGAAATGAGATTTCTCTTACAGGTCCTTACTTATTTTCCCCCAAAGCTCCTAGGTGTTCGAGCCACTGGAAAGATCTTCTAGGCCTACAAAAATCTGTAGCTTAAAACGAGGTTTAAGTACCATTATTTGGGTTTTAAGATCAACTTCCTCGATCTCTGCTGGTTTTGTTGCAGGTAGATATTTTGATTAACCAAGTGAGTTACCTGAAGACTCGAAGATGCAATCGGCACAACTTTGGTGGCCATAGCTTCGATCATAGTGGCTTCAGTTTTGGGTTGTCGGGTTTTGCCTTGTAAGTGGCTATGCATCCACGTTATGTTGTTGGGCAGTGTTGGTGGTGGCATTGTTAGGTTGTGTTTGGTGGTCTGGTGGTGGTGCGGCGACGATGGCAATGGTGGGAGTGGTTCTGGCGGCGACGGTGGCGGTGGTGCTGTTGGATGGAGTGATGAGGTGATGGTCACAAGGTTTGGTGGTGGTCACATATTATTTGGTATTAAATTGGTTAATCTATGACCGATAAATAATATGTGACCAATGAAAAATATAAATTGTGACCAAGAAATAATGTGTTACCTAAAGAATTGTTAATTTGTGACCGATAATTTGACAATTTGTGACTGTCTACTAAGCTATGACTTATAATATTTGTGATTTGTGACCGATGAACAAATTGTAACTTATAAAATTTCTGAATTGTGACTGTAAAATATTGTGACGTATAAATTTTTTTATTTGTGATCGATGAACAAATTGTGACATATAAAATTTTTGAATTGTGATCGTAAAATAATTTGTGACGTTTCAATTTTTATTTGTGACCGATGAACAAATTGTGATCTATAAAATTTTTGAATTGTGACATGTAAAATTTGTGATTTGTAACCTATTATATAGAATTTGTGACTAAATTATATGGAATTGAGACTTTAATATACTTAATTAATAAAATATATGTTTAATTAATTAATTTAAAAATAAGATTTAAAAAAATCTGAGATTTGAAATTTTGAACCTTAAAAATTTTGAAATTTTAAATTTTAAATTTTATCTTTTAAATTTGAAATTAATGAAATTTAACCTCTTAATTATGAAATTTTCCGAGCATGGGGTAGGCCCCCCTCCCTCATCCTTGGGCCTTGGTACTGAATTAGACTTTCTTGAATGAAAAGGTGTTCGTATTTAGTGACAGTCATGTCAAATAAAAACCATGTCTATCAAGAGCGTTCGAAATATAGAAGTTAGATACCATTTCCTTAGAGAAAAGCTTGCTTCACGTCAAGTGACTTTGGTAAATATAGCAATTGATGATAACCCTGAATATGTAGGGATTAAAGTACCCGATGCTGCTTAATTTAGCTAGTATTTGTCAATTCTGAAGATTGATAATGGTTAAATTGTTTGAAGGTACTTAGCTTGGAGAGAGAAATAATGAGTAAAAAAGTTTATCAAAAAATGAGCACCATAGAAGTGAGCAGTAAATTAGTGATCCAATTTGAAGACTTATGAAAGCGTCACACTAATTTTATGCCTCTTAAGAAGAGGTCACAAATCATCTGCCAACATGATGTGTGTGTCATATATACACGCCATCACTTGACCCATGCATCGAGGCAACACATGTAGAAGTAATATTTATACCTAGGAGGAGACAGGAGACACCTCTTTCTCCAAATGAGGCCACGTGTCTTCTCATTCTCGAGTTAGCATTCCATGACCACTACTATACAAACCCATGAAACTAACCATTCGAGGGAAAGGTAATTCTGTTCTCTCTATATACTCCATCAACTGTATGTTTTCATCTTGCAATCTATTTTATACAATCCATCTTCCGTCAACTTCGTCCGACGTGATCATCGAAGTGCTCGCGGCCACATTCACCACCACTGCAAAAGGCCACGAGTAACTAATTGTTGTGTTCAGTTATATAGTGTAGGAAGGAGCTTATGTGGAGTTGCAACTGTTGACCACATTGGAGGTGCATATTTCGGGTCAACACTAATTACGTCTATTCCACATTTATGAGTTGAGTGCACTTGACACGAGATGATTGAATGTTGAGAAGATTTTACGATTGTATTTCTTTGATTTGATCTCAACCATTAATTTAACATGAATGTCTGAGATTCAGCTAGGTAAGTTAAGATTGGGAGTATTTACGCTCATCCCTCATCTAGGGTCATTTGATAGAGTTTTTGAAAAGTCTAAAATTGTTTATAAGATTAATAACCCGTTTTTGATTATATTTCGATAATTAGACCAATTTTCTCTAAAAAAATAGAAGCACGTGACAGACCAAAGTAGAAGCAAATGATAGATCAAGATATTATTTTCTTTTTCTTTTGGGTCAAATATTTACGCTTGATCAGATATTGTACATTGTTCAAAATGGACTCAACAACCACTTCATTATAAAATTGGTGTTAAGCCATAGTATGACGTCCAAAAATGCAGAATACACAAAATGTACCATTTTAAAATGCTAAGATTGATGCTACCAAATGGTCCATATCTTGTCATTTTTCACGTTAAGGAACGAACATGACGTTAAATTTCATATAAGGGACATGGAAAAAAATTGATAAAACATTAGACTATGACATAATCACGGTGCATGAATTTAGTACATAACACAACATAATTTTTTTATATATAAAATGTGCTGATTCAATTTATTTTCTTAATAATTATTATAATGTTTGTGAGCTACACGTTTTAGTTTGTCGTAGTCAAGAACTATATTTTGTACGTTTTTATAATCTTATTTTTATTGTAATCCCAACTTTCAAGTCGCAAGCTTTCAAATTAGATGATTTGCCTTGTTCGTCCCCATTTTTTAAAATTTATTTTCCTTCAATTCATTTTCAATCACACATTTTATGGGACCAATAATTTTAATCAAGTTTCAACCATTTATTTCGTCAATTGCTATCAAAATTTACTAAAAAATTTATTTTTAGCAAAATCAAACATGGGTTTTATATGAATGTTTCAAGTCGCCAAAAATTCATTCATCAACAAGAAGTCCACTTGCCTTGTAAATTACTTTTGAGTATGCCCAAACACAATATTTAGATTACTCATTCTCTCTCTTCAACAGTTCTTGAAAAAAGAGTAATGTTATTCATCATCAGCGTATTTACAAACACAGTCTAGGTGGTTCTAAATGATAGGTTAAATGAAATGTGAAATTAAATGACTTATTTAATTTCACATATCATTTAATGTCACATTAACGCCACCTAGACTGTGTTTGTAACTCCAGTGGGGATAAATAACATTACTCTTGAAAAAAAGGTTGTAAACATTATCTTTTCTCAAGGAACTATAGAATAGCAGGAATTTAATGTATGACTACCCAACCTAGTTACAATATTCATATATATTATGCTTGGACGTGTGAAGTTTAATTATATTGTATATTGTTCCCTTCATCTGCCGTTCAAACTTCATAGTAAGGATTTCCGTCTAGTCCAGAGGTTCGAAGACAGGAATGATAACTCGAGAAATTTGCACCTCTATTGGGTAGTCATAATATTTTTGTCCTCTTCAAAGGGTATTGAGACAGATATTTTTTCTTATTCTTCTAATTTCATATAGTGAAATTCTATGACGGCATCAAATTGGCGTAGCTCTAATATTTAGAGTGAACTACCTTAAATTTTATGTTCTTATTTAAGTTTTCGTTTCTTTAAACAAAAATACACGAGTAATGATTAATCCATAGCAAGTCAAACAAAAAGAAAAAAAGTCCCCAAGCCGAGGACAATGGACATTATCCTTTAATTAGATATTCTTTCAATAAAATAATTTTTCACGAAAACTTATAAATCTCCTGAACTTTTTAATGGTAAATTCTAAAAAAAAAATTACTTTCCATTTCAAACAATCTCTCACTAACCGACACTTTATTTAAAGCTAACAAAATGGTCCACACTTATCAAGTATGTACCAAATTAAGACATGTGAGGTGATCAAGAAATCAATTAAAGAATTCTTTAGTAATTAATGATTGGACATCAGGTTGTACTCACGGAATATAGTCCACTTCCCACATAAAAAGATTCGGACAACGTACTCAGTCAACATTGCACCAAAATTAAAGCAAATGCCCTCTTTCCCTACATTCGAAAAAAAAAAAAAAAAAAAAAAAGTGTCTCTATACCTTTGGCTCCCATAGGTTTTGGGCAATTCTTTTTCTTCGTTAGTCACTGCGCCATTGTTTGAGTCACATTAGAATTTTCATTTTTCATTATTCTACTCATTTTTAAAAACACATTCTTCAATAAAATAATAGTTTACATCACCACATCAATATTTTTTCCTTCTTTTTCAATCATACATTCTCCATCAATTTACTCTTCCAAAATAATATGACTCAAACACAACCTAATATACTTAATCAATTAATTACATCTATATATATTTAAACAAAGTGGTCACGTCGATGAGCGAGTTGAGCGATCGTATAGGGGCTCATCGTTGTAGGGACACCAAAAAAATTGTTGTTATAGATGTGTATATATGTATAATTATATATTTAAAATATTTTATTAATTTTAAAATTTAAGACATATATATTCTAATTTTGAAATATCTTGTTTTCAAAAAAAAAAAAAAAGATTTTAAACTATCTACTTCACTTGTCCAATCCCAAATGCTCAACTAACTTCATTAATAAATTACCAACCCAACAAGATAATAAGCAGTATAAAATTCAAATGATTAAAGTGAAGTGTCAATCCCTTTTTCGTCATTTCTCTCTCCTCCACCCTTTAACCCACAGAGAATAGTGAAATAGAGAAAAGAAAAAAAAAACTCTACCATTGGTCTTTGTTGCTTGCTTTACAACAGTATAATTTACATCATGATATTGCCATTTTGAGATTTACTTGTATTTTTCTTATTCACGACATATAAATAAAAATATTTCAATGTCATATTTTGCGATGAAATAATATTATTGAAATGTATCTTTTAAATATATTTTTTAATTACATGGAAGGGACATCGTTTTAAAATGTCACACTGGGCACCTAAAATTTTAGGATCGGCCTTGTATCTGAATTATATGCTGTTTTATGGATAAATTAAATTACTATTAATTTATAGAATTTTTCTGATTTAGGTATCTTAAACACGTGGTTACTCTCCTTACTTTGATGCTAATGCACTTTGTTTTATGTTTTGTCTCAATAATAAAGCAAACATCCAAATTTGCATGGATTCAAGAGAATTCCCTTGGCGAGAAAAACCGAAAAAAATGCTCTCTGTTCTTTTTTTTTTTTTTTTTGCTTTTTACAACGTGTGGCCTCTAGTTTTTGTACCTTAACTTATCCTCAAAATTATCGCTTGTTTATAATTAAATTAGTTTTTTTGACTTATTTGATTCTCACTTTCTGCTTTCTTTCAGATTCTTCTAATACTCTTTGGATTTCCAAAATTAGATGCGATTATATATGTATCTTTTTATAGCTAGACACTTACAAAGGACAAGAAGAGACAAAAAGTGAGTCAGCTTTTCAGCTTAAGTTTTGGGTTGAGTGTTAATAATGCAAGTACAAATAAAATAGTTTTCTAATTTTTAATTATTTAAACTTTTAAACGAAAATTTTAATGTAGTATTAAAAGAGAAAATATTGTGTATTTGAGTTTCCCTCCCACTTATTTGTAAATCTTCTTCATGTCAAATATTTGACGAAACAATGAATCGTGTGAACACGAGTTATGGACTTTCGCAACGTCTAAACATTGTCACGATAAGTCATCCATATAATTTGCAACAAACAACAATCATTATAAAGGACATTACGACTGTCATGAAACTTTATAATTTAAAATATTTAAAATCCTTCTATGACGGAAAGTGACGTTTGATGTCTTAGCCGTCACAAAATGACTATTACAGAACCAAGATTCGTGTAATTAACATCACAAAATGTCGTAATTCTTTTTTGAATATTTGTTTTCAAAACGCTTACCTTTCAGTTTCAATATAAAAATTCGACCACGTGAATTAAATTTAATTGCATAAATAAATTGAGAGAACTATGCTAGAAATACAAACAATAAAGGGAACTAAATTAATTGGTGAAGAAAGAATAAACATGGATTAGTCGATTTCAACATTAAACTATACTATATTATACCAAGTATTTTGAAAATTGAGGATGAATCTGGATTCTTGTTCCTGTTTATAAAACTTATAATTATACACTAATTAACGCCATTATTAAAGTGTTAATTATTCTTAATGATGTGACAAATGTCTTTTCAATCTTTGGTGGCTAATGAGGTTACTTAAATTTCTAAAACTCTTATTAATTCTAATCACTCCTACGTGACATAATTTTAACGTTTGTTTTGACTTATGCGGTTGGAAATATAATAGACAAATTTGTGGTCATGTTGTTTATTTTAATTAAATATCAAATTATTTACCATAATTCTGGATTCTAATGATCTTGTAATTTTAATTTTCCTACCACATATATTTCTTCACAAAACAGAAAATAATTAAGGGCATGTAAAATCCAATTAAAGTTGAAAATATAGTCGTTATTGGGTCTCATTCGTCTAATAAAAGTCAACAATAACGACTAGTTTTTTAATTTTAATCCGATTTTAATCTTTACCGAACACGCCCTAAAGAAAACTCAAACCTTCGTGAATTGGATCTATGCAAATTTAAAGCAATCAAAGGTTTTTGTTTTTTGCACTTAATTTTTTGAACTCTCTCTCTCTCTCTCTCTCTCTCTCTCTCCCTCCCTCCCTCCCTCACAAACTAAAATAATCGATTCAGTTTCAATTAAAAATCTTGAATAATTTTGATTTTAGAAGTAAGAATAAGATGGCTTTGGGATATTCTTTTTATCACTTGCATACTAAATTTTTTTAGCTTGATTTATTGGGTTCGATAGGCCATTTTTTATTTTGTTAAAAATCAGAATTTTAGTAAATTTTGATAAAAATTGATGAAATATACAGTTAAAAAGGTGATAAAAGCTGCGAGTCTAATATAATGTATTGTTAAAATTAATTTTTGATATTAGCTTAATTTTTTATCAATATTTTTTGCTATATCAAACATGAGCTAAATATCTCATACAAATTATTTAAGCATTATCTTTGAAATGGAAAAAAATACACCCTGGCCATTCTTTCTCGTGTGGTTGCAGATACTACATAAAATGGTTTGTGTAGTCTATTTTTGAGGTGGGGTATGAAGCAAATAGACGGGGAACAAAATTGTGTAGGGCAAGAAAAGTGAGTGTATTCACGTGTAGCGTTTAGGAAATTCCAAATAAGAAAAAAAAATAAATAAATAAATAAATGGACCCCGTTTTTCATCGTGTGTCATCTTCACATATATATTGCTGTCCCATTTACAATTCTCTTCCGTCGCTTACATGCCAGGTTTGATCTTTCTTTCCGGTGGCTATAAGGAAATAGCAATGGATAAGATATTCAACGCGTCTACATTTATGCTTAGCGACGAGACATGATGTAAATATTCATATATTTTGTGGAAGATAAGATCTAAACGATTACGCAGTGTTTATTTATAATAATTTAAATTTTTAGATAGAGTACTTAATGCGGTATCAAAGTTTGGAAAAGTTTGAGGTCGACTATACCTTCTATATGTCAATATTGAGGATCGGGCTTTTGATAAAAGAATAAACAATGTGTATATATGTGAAGGGATGTTTGGAAGACGAGATTTAAATAAATATAAAATATATATGGACCTTCTCTTAACTTTTAAATATTTGTACATTGCTAGGAAATTAAACAATTATATCACTATAAATAAAACCCTTTTTATCTTTTAGGCTTTTTCCATTTTTATTTGTTCATGTTTCCAAAAAAATCACTATTGTTTCATTTTTTATTCAATCAAATTCAAACATTAATTTCAACCATACATTCGTAACTGCAGTTCATTTATTATCCATATAAACCACTACTATTGCTTCTAAGAAGTTATTAATAATTGTAGATGAACAAAGTTTACTACTCGATTTTTTGACATTTGACCCTTTTTATACAAGATAGAGTAATTTTGGTGGATAGAATGGGAGAGTAGGGAATCATGAAGCAATCCCATCGATCCTCAATACTAATTAGCTTTGAAAATGACCCCTACTTTTTGTTTTATTAAAACAAGTAAAAGTTTGGCTGCATCACCAAGCAGTCACTTAAGGGTCCCTCAATATCATGCAACATCGTTGATCCTTGTCACCCAACTCTCTATCGTTGGATGCACAAACTATATTAATTTCACTTGTAATCAATTCCTCTTTTTTACTTTTCTTCAAAACATAATTTTGAAGTTTGAACCCACGTGAATCACGACATTAGAAAATTTGATAGTATTAAGAAGAAAAAATAAACCCTAAAAGCTTGTTATAGTGTGATGGTACTGCCTGCCAAACATGCACTTTAAAGAACAATAACCAAGTGTAACTTAGAGGTTGGACTTGATGAATACATTTAACTCCCGTTTGGTTTGACTAAACATCATTTTTTTCAGTAAATTTTGATAAAAGATGAAATAATTATGTGGTGAAAAATTTGGTGAAAGCTGTGGTTCTCATATAATGTATAGTAAATTTTAAAAAATTTGAGCCAAACATGAATTTAATTAGCATATATATAGAATGGAATATAATGTGCAGAATATGATTTGTTCATGATGTGTTGTGTATGATAACCCGTGAGTAAGCCAAAGTTCCACTGCTTTCAGTCTTTACCATTACAAGACAAAATCCAACTCCCACAAGAAGACAAATTTCCAGGCCGGCCACCTCACATGCCACCAAAATCCAATCCCTCTATATTACCCATCTCTTTCTCTTCATCTTTCTCTCTGAATTCTCAAATCCCTTTTTCTAAATCTTCGAAGAGTTGCTATCTTTTTCTTAAATTTTCTTCTACAGGCTGAAAAAATCTGCAGACATCAAAGAAGAGTCTATTTTGCCTATTTTTGACCTCAACCAGTCCTTTTTCTGTGAATGGGGCAAGAAAGAATATTAATAGCTCATCTTTAAGGAAAAAGATGAACAGTCTATTTCCTTGATTTGTTGACAGGATTTTCCGGCAAAAAGTTTTATTACAGAAGCTCAATTATGGATCGTTTCCCAATGATCAGGTACCACTTTTAGTCTCGTCACTTTCTTACTTTCTGTCCTAATTCTATTTGTTCATCTTGGAACACGCCCCAACATACCCACTATCTCATGATGCGATTCACTGAGACCCTACTACCATCACTTCCTTCTCACCAAATTTCTCCATTTACAAGCCTGAATATGAACATGAATAATCAAGTTTATAGTGCACGGCCATGGCTTGGTTTTCCCACATCCAAATCTTTGGGGAGTTTTGGGGATGCCAATTGCATGGAACAATTGTTAGTCCACTGCGCCAACGCCATTGAAACCAACGATGCAACTCTTGCACAACAAATTTTGTGGGTTCTAAACAATATTGCCCCACCAGATGGTGACTCGAACCAGCGCCTAACGTGTGGTTTCCTTCGAGCCATCATAGCCCGTGCAGCGAATAGTGGAACCTGTAAATTGCTCACTGCCATGGCAAATGTGCACACCAATCTAGCCATGAATAACCACAAATTCTCTATTATTGAACTTGCTAGTTTTGTGGATTTAACCCCGTGGCACCGGTTTGGATTCACTGCGGCAAATGCAGCCATATTAGAAGCTGTTGAAGGGTATTCAGTGGTTCATATAGTTGACTTAAGTTCGACACACTGCATGCAAATTCCAACCCTGATAGACGCTATAGCCACCCGTTTTGAGGTGGCGCCGCTGGTCAAACTCACGGTGGCTGGACCCACAGAAGATTTCCCTCCTATGCTAGATCTTTCCTATGAGGAATTAGGTTCAAAATTAGTTAACTTCTCTAGGTGTCGTAATGTAGTGATGGAATTTAGGGTCATTCCTTCAAGTGCTTCAGACGGGTTCTCTTCTTTAATAGAACAACTAAGGATGCAACATTTGATAAGTGCAGAAAATGGGGAGGCATTGGTCATAAATTCACATATGATGCTTCATTACATACCAGATGAAACCCTACCAGTGGTTCAAAACACCAATTCACCTCAAATTTCCATTGAAACTTGTTCGAGTAATTCCTTCCTTCGATCAATGTTCCTCGAGGCATTACGAAGTTTGGATCCAACAATCATGATATTAGTCGATGAAGATGCAGATTTTACATCAAACAATCTAGTGCACAGATTAAGGTCAGCCTACAATTATCTATGGATACCCTTTGACACTGTGGACACATTTCTGCCCCGGGGGAGCAAGCAGAGGCAATGGTATGAATCGGATATTTGTTGGAAGATCGAAAATGTAATTGCTCACGAAGGGCCTCAGAGAGTTGAAAGGCTTGAACCTAAAAGCAAGTGGGTGCAAAGAATGAGAAATGCGAGTTTTCGGGGAATTTCTTTTAGTGAAGAAGCCATTACAGAAGTGAAAAGCATGCTAGATGAACATGCAGCAGGTTGGGGACTAAAGAGGGAAGAAGAGGATGTTGTTCTTACATGGAAAGGACACAATGTTGTGTTTGCTACTGCTTGGCTACCTATTTGATGATACCTTGGCTTGAAATTAATGTCAAATTTATTACTTTTAGTACATGCTACTATAATTTCTCCTATGAGATGTACTGATTACTGATCAATAATGTTTTGTATGATCAAGAATTTCTTTTTCTTACCTGATTATGATGCTCATGATTGTTCTGGATTCCCTGGAAACAAAATAAACCAAGAAAGCATAGATATGTGGTTAAATTAGAGCTAAATTGCTGCATCTTTTTGCACTGGGGACTCCATTTTAATTTTTATCGCAAGTCGAATGCCAGCTGCTACTTTGTATTATTTTTCAAGTTGAAATTAAGCTATTGTTTGGTCTCAATCAAAATGAGCTACATATCAAAATCTGATGTTTTACAATTAATCTTAATCATGAGACTCATAACTTTTATGAATATTTCAATCAAATATTTCATCCATTTTTATCAACATCTGCTAAGGGTCCGTTTAATTGCAAGAGTAGAATTTGGGTGAAAAGAAAATGAATTTCAGGGAATTGAATTGCCTAAAATTGTTTCATGGGAATTGTCAATTAATTATGTTTGATTGATATAATTTTCCACCTGAAAAATGTTGAAATTTTGAATCTTTTGGTATTCGTTTGGCTTTGTTTTTCATGAAAATTGTCCATTAAAGGGAAAGTTTTTTTTTATTTTTTTTTTATTTTTTATTTTTTATTTTTTATTTTTTTTTTACAATTGTCCATAGAATTTGTTTTCATTACAAAAGGAAAAAAAAAAAGTAAACTAGAAAACCAATTTCCCCCCAAAAAACCTAGGAAAATGTAACCGTATGAGTCAAACCAAGAAAATGAATTCTATGGAAAATATAGTGTATCTAATAAGATAAAAGTGGAATTTGGAATTTGTTTTCCATTTTTCATGGAAAATTTGGGTGAATGAAATAGGCTCTAAATGTTTTATCAAAAACTTTGTCAAACAATCTCTAAGTCTTGTTATGAAAAAATAATATAAACAAGTTTGTTAACATGAAAGAGGATAGATGTCCACCATCTGATGCTAAGTCAGCGTTTAATTAGGTATTAGATTAAGAAACCATACCAGTCTATGGGTTCAAATTAACAGATACTTATAGAATGAAAGGGAGTTACTAACACTAAAAACACAGTAATGCCTTGTCATACTCATTGACATTGCACCAAAAGCTTCATGGCATGCATAAATTACAGTTTGAAATGGGAAACATGGCCGCCTGTGGGTTGAGTACAATCCTCCATCAAATCGACTTGAGCCAAGTACCTTCGGTGTCTTTTGCACGAAGCTCAACATTGTACAGTAGAAATCGAGCTTTGAGAACCTCGGATTAGCCCTTTTTGACTTTTCTAAAGTCAAAGTCAACTCGTTGAATATGCTATGTAATCATACTACTATACATCTTTGATAGATAACTTCACACTAGCAACATTACATCCATCCATTTTAAAAATTGATTTTTAAATCTAGAATTTTGACAACACCAAGATTGTCAACAATGGTTGTACAAATAGCTTTGATAGATTGCAGTGGATATTATTTTACATCATTTACATTGGAAAAATGCATGACATGCATTAATGAAAGCCAGATCTCAATGTAACATACCTTAAGGAAATCCTTACTGTTCATAGTCACATCTCTCATATTTTTTAAGATCACGTGGTTAAAAATTGAAAAATAATTGTGGATCATGTTAAATGTGTGGTTGGAAATAATTTTTTTTTTTTTTTTTTAAATATTTGCTAGTACTTATTTTTTAAGACACTAAAAGAATTTCCTGATTAGCAAAAACACGAAACTCCCACAATGGTTGTATTACCTTATTAGTTGTCTTTTCATTGTTTTATTTTTTTATTTTTTTTCAATTTGGCCTTTTTTTTTACTGGAATAGATAATCTAAAATCCTTGTTTCGACCCCATGTTTAAATTTTATGTTTTTCAAATTCATTTTAAATTGAATATTGTCATGATAATATAATTTGTTGATGTCGAAAATTGTATAAACAAGATTCAAGCCAACTTAAAATGTAAATAAGAATTTTATTGATAATGATTTGCAAATTACAATTGTAACTACAAGTTTACTCTTTTTTCTCAAAAAGACATTTAAAATATGAAGTGTTGAGAGTTTTTTTCTTCTCCCCCTCCCCTCCCCTTCCAAGACTCTCATTCTTCTTTTTATAAGAAAGGGTTAGCATGCATTTTTCATTTCATTATTTTATCGGCTATAGTACCAAGCTGAGAAAGTACATTATTGGCATGTTTGGATTGGTTACCGAGCTTGGCTGTGTCAGGTCATTATGAGTTAATCTTACATGTGTCCCCCAATAATTAATGAATTAATTAAGGAATGAATCTAAAGCATTTGATTGGTGGAATTGGTGGGCATTGATGTGAGACCTTTAAAATGCCACTTGTTGATTAGGGATGATAAAAAACCCGTTCAACCCGATACCCGTGAGGCATCGCTCCAAATGAGGCGAAAATTACCCTTCTAATTGGGTAAACGGGGCAGGTATAGAAAACATAGTCCCTACCTCGCTACTCGCCCCATTTAAAGTTAATTTCAAATTTAAATTTTTTATCAAACAAAAATAATAGATTTATCATCATTTTTAAAGAAAATATAAGTTATTTTTAATAAAAAAATAATATTTACTAACTAAAGACATAAAAAAATAAAATAAAATAAAATGGGGCAGGGGTCCCAAACCCACCTCGTCCTACTTTAACTGGGTATGAAGATGGGGTAAGGTAACGAAAATACCCGACGGAACGGGGGTGAGAATGACCGACCTGTCCCGTTCCGTACCCACCATGTTGTCATCCCTATTGTTGATTGACTATTTGTACAATGTGTAAGAAATCTTTAATCATTATATCTACAAAATGGCCAATCGTAGCAAATATTATCGAGTGTCAAACTACATCGTTCCAAACTAATATTTCGAGGATTTCAATAACACGCTAACTTTAAAATTCTCGGACAATCGTACGCTAACTGAATTCTTAATTTGCATATGTTATTTCCAAACTCATTTCGAAAACTACATTAGACAAATCCAATTATCTAAACGAACAAGAAAAATAGTTAAGCTCCTGTTTGCCCCCATTATTTCAAATTTTAATGAGTGAAATAGTATTTTTTGGAGAATGGGTGATTGAAAAAGGCGAAAGAATCTTGATTTTCGTGTAATATTATTTTATGAAAGATCGTGTGATTGAAAATAGGAGAGAGAATAAAATTTAATTTAATGGAGGGCCAAACATGGGCTAAATGTGCATCAAACGTGTGTATTAGAAAGAGACGTATAACTCGTATTTTCTTTAAATTTTTTAAATTATTTCATTATCGTTTATTATTTTTGCGTGACACATTTTTCAAAATAGTTTTCATCATTTTATTGGAAATTTGATGTATAGTATGACATCAAAAAATTTATTATGAATTTTTAGGAGAAAAATTTAGATGAGATATGAAACTTCATGTAAAATTTTTAATAAAAAATGTAAATTATATTGAAAAATTTAAATATTAATAAAATAATTGAAAAAAGTTAAAGAAAAGACGAGTTACACTTCTATTTTTAACAAGCAAGTTTGACGCACGTTTAACAATTTTTTATATTCGTTTAGACAATTCGATTTATCTGTGATGTAGTTCTCGAAACGTTCTTCGAGATAACGTATGCAATTTAAGAGTTCGACTAACGTAGGATGGTTGGAGAATTTTTAGAGTTAGTGTGTTATTGAAATTTTCGAAATACTAGTCGGGAACGGTGCACTTTGACTCTCGATAATAAGAATATTTCAACTTAATTATCTCGAAAATTGACATGTTAAAAAAGAGTGTTTATTTCTTCCATTTTTAAAAAAAATTACGTGTAGCGTACTCTTTTTTCTTTGCCACGTGATCATTTTTTAAAATTTTGTAAAAATTCTGTGATTGAAAGCGAACACATAGCATTATTGAATTTAGTTCTTCCCAAAAACTTTGGTCCAAACTTCGTAAATGATTCCGAACCCAAAGGAACCCTTCCCATTTCGTCCCCTACACAAAAACAAGTTTCGGATTCACTTCATCACTTGTAAAAGGACACGCTTGCCTTTGACTCCGTTATGACGTGAGAAGAATCTCCCTCGGGCCAATAGTCTCCTCGCTTTCTCTATCTAACCCTCCCGAAGCTCGATCAGTACTGCTGCTACGAAAATTCACTGTTTTTTTTTTTTTTTTTTTTTTTTTTTTTTTTTGTTTTTTTTTTTTTTTTTTTTTTTTTTTTTTTTTTTTTTTTTTTTTTTTTTTTTCTTTTTTTTTTTTTTTTTTAATGAAATTCAAGCCGCGTCTTTATTAATTTGGCGCTCACCTAAATCAGGTAAAGTTTTTTTTTTTTTTTTCTTCATTTTGTTGGTTAAAATGAGCATTTGGAGGCTTTAATGGGCTTTAATGAAATTCCGCACAAGTGTCTAAGTCGGAAGTTAGAATTCTTGGGATTGGATAAAGTTTGCTTCTTGGAGTTGTTTTTGTGTTTCTCGTTAAATTGTGGTCTCATTTGGCTTATTGAATGACGATGATGTGCTTAATTGTCTGTCTTTGATTGTTGAATTCGGAATTTTATGAGAGTGAAGTGATACCTAATGTTGTGAGTTTGATTTGCATATGGATTTTGCTATTTTTTGTAGAGTATTGCCAACTGGTGTTTGTCTGCAAGTGCTGATGACTATGCTCACTGAGGGTGAGGTTTGACAAGAATTAATGTTTTGGAACAGGAAATCGAATATGTGTTGGTTGCATTTTGTGGTGCTTCTTGTGTTTAATGAATTATATTCCTTTTAGATGATGGTGATTAATTTGTGAGCCAAAATGTCGAGAGATCGGCATTTCCCCCAAATCAGTACTTTGGACCTGAAACTTCATATTGAAAAGAGGTTGGGTCACCAAAAAGCAGATAAATATTTTAATCTACTGAATAGGTATTTAAGCCTCAAGGTTAGCAAATCGGAGTTTGGTAAGCTATGTGTTGAAGTATTTGGGAGAGAGAATATTTCGCTTCATAATCGGTTTCTCAGAGCAATTATCAAGAATGCCAGTATTTCCAAGACTCCTTCACCTAAACATGAAAAAGCTCAAGCTTCGTTGAATTTGAAAGTTCTAAATGGATATCAAAAAAATAGTCTTCATTCGCTATATAGAGATGTGTTTCTTCAGTCTCCTAGGAAGGGGAGATCTTCTACCCTTCGAGATCACACATTAAAGGACATCCCAAGCCCTCTCAGGCATCATGGAAAGACCCACAATGTGGGATGTGAAGATTCGACACCAAAGGTTGGGGAACAGCAGAGTGCCACCGAATTGTTATCTTTAGGTAGCAGGCCTCCTGCTGAAGTCACCTCTGTTGAAGAGGGTGAAGAGGTCGAACAATTTGCTGGAAGCCCAGGAGTTTACAGTAGAACCCCTCTTAGGGCTCCTCTTGGGATCTCTCTTAATACGAAAGGATTAAGGAAGGTGCATGGCTCATCACCTTACCTGAATGCCGAGACCTGTTATAACACTGGTGAGCTGCCTGATACCAGTTCTTTAAGGATGAAGTTGGAACGGATGTTGGAGACCGAGGGTTTGACTATCTCAGCAAATTGTGCCAACTTGTTAAATAATGGGCTGGACATGTTTATGAAGAGATTACTGCAACCTTGTCTGGATTTAGCTGCTTCAAGGTCTGAACACAAGCTCCTCAATAATGTTCATCATCAGGCTATAAACAGGATGGGGCCGCTGCCATGTTTACAGAAGCATAATAGATTTGTTTCAGTGTCAATGCTAGATTTTCGTGTTGCAATGGAGTTGAATCCCAGTGTACTTGGAGAAGATTGGCCTGTACAGCTTGAGAAGGTTTCCTTGAGTGCATCAGAATATTATGGATATATAGTCGGCCACTTTGGAGTTTATCTGAAAGTGATGACCTGCCGTTGTAACTCTAGAAGCTCTTTTAACAGGGTTTGTTGCCCATTTCATATATATGATCAACCCTGCGTTCTAACAATCTACCTGAAAATTTTGGATCGATTTGGTTAGTTTGTACATGCATTTCAGAGCTGATTATTTCTGAGTGGGACTTCTTACCTCATAAGGATTTGGGTACTTGAAAGATTGTAGCCATTTTCAGTGGCCCTCTTTTGCTAATATAAGCTTTTCCACCTTAGTAACTACTTGTTTCTGACTAAATCCTATTCTTTTTAAATTATCAATGCTCCTATCTTTGGTTAGTCCCCCCCCCCCCCCCCCCCCCCCCAACACACACACACAAAAGAAAGGAATAAGAATCAAAGAAAGGAAATGAGCTATGGTGATGTTCAATATACTTGTTTGTGATCAAAAGCTTTTTCATATTGGTTGAGGTTTGCTTCAATATGATTTCTTGCATAATGTTTTTTTTTGTATTTGATATTTTTTTTTTTTTTTTTTTTTTTTTTTTTTTTTTTTTAGATTTTCTTTTTTGCTTCCATTCAGTTCTTTTAGCTGGTAGGATTACATCTTCTAGATGAGCATCTATGAAAATCAAGCATTAATATATTTTTCTGCAAGTCTACTGTCTGGGTTATTTATGGCTTGAGTTAACTGGAAGTCTATCAAAGAGAATATTGTCAAGGGAATCCAATGGTAATAATTCTCTTTGCAATTTGCTGCTTCTTCAAGCTTGCTCTGAAATGGGAAGTAATTATGGAAAGCCCAAATTACAAATGTTTGCAATTGGTTAGTTTTAAACTTGACTTCCATGCATTTGACTAGCATTCTTATCAACCAGAGTACATAAGGCAAAGAGTCTGAATCTAATCAGCTTGGGCTGTGTAGAGCAAAAACCGTATCATGGTACCCCCACCTCTTCTGATCAAATCTAACATATTGTTTCGAAAAAGCTTCCCCTGTCATTATTCTCTCTCTTTTCTGTAGAATTATTGAGATTCTATAGTGTTTTTCTTCTCCACTATTCTAGCATGTTGATAATAGCACCACTTCAGATATTTCTTTTCTTTTTTTGTGTCCTCTTGTCCTTTTCAGTCTAGAAGCTTTAATAGAAGTAACTTGCGACAGAAATGGGGAAGAGAGAAAGGGAAGAGATGTCTGAAAATAACTGTCCAATAGCTGGATCCATGCTTGAGTGTTGTTTCTTGGAGCGCGTGGCACACAGCAACCTAAATAACCTTGTATTTGGTCTGGAAGTTGAAAAAGGACCAACGTCCACGTCATCGTTTGTAGATAAAGATAAAATTTGAATAAGTTTGCTATGCACCTGGAGGTTTTGGCTTAAGGAGTGAATGGTTTTGCTTTTCAGTGCGTTTTCAACTAATAACTGATTTCAAAAAATTAATAGTGCTGATTGTTAGTATCTATGTACACTATCGTCTACATCATTTGTCTTTGTGAGTGGTCTATATGCAATGTTAGTCTGTGCCATGACCATAATTCCACACTCGTTCAAGAGTCCGGAAGTGTTCTTTTGCATGGTAGTGGTGCAGGGTGGGTCCACATATTGAAGCATATCATAATATGACAGTCACATTTTGAGTTTGCAGGGTTTAAGATGGCTGAACATTTGAGGATTGAACTTGTAAATTGAGGTGGGAAATATTCTCTTTTTGCAATTTTCTGTAAGTGACCATCTTGCTCCTATACCACGTTAGCTTAGTTTACTTGGAATCTCGGATATTAACAGACATTTTAGATGAATATGAAGTATTAAATAATCTTTCTCAGTTAGTTCTGCAAAAAATTCAGGAACTGTATATTTCACGTCTTTGTTGATATGTTAGACCTTATCGATTCGTGACTTTTCTCGAAGTTACATAAAAGTCTTACTTATTTTGCTGGCTTACATTCATGTTCTCATTTAGGCGCTTTGATTATCAAAAGAGGTAGAAATCTTTACTGATTGGTTGGCGGAAGAGCATCTTAGAGTGGACCTCCCCTTCCCTGCGCGCTCAAGTTAATAGAATAAATTTGAGGTATGATTTTAAAAGATTCAAAATATGACAAATTACATTGTGAAACTTTGTGTCATTTGTCTAATGATATATAACCTCGTGTATGATCTAGAAGCTCGACTTTAGTTGCTTTATGAGCTTACTATTTTGTGATTAAATATATTGGTTTTATAAAAACTTATTATAGTTTATGTATAGCCTAGGGCCTTAATGTTCACATTTTGGGATGCAATCGATTAATTGGACTCCCCATAGTAATTAATGCATAGTCCAATTAATGAGGTATGTTGGTCTCTCCATTTTTTTAAATGGAGAGTCCAGTCCAACATTAGACTCTCTAGTAATAAATGGAAAGTCCAATGGACTTTCCTATTTTTTAGTTGGACTTTCTTTTCTCTTTAGTTTATTAATTATATTTTAAATTAAAAAAACGTTATTTGCATTGGACTCTGCATGATGCAGAGTTAATGTAGAGTCCAAGGTAGCAAAGAGCTCCACAAACTCTCCTTGGATTCTCCATCTGTTGCCTAAGAGTCCTACATTTGACTCTCCAAAAGGAGTCCACTTTTTTATTTTTATTTTTAAATTTCGATTTTGTTTATAATTTTCTTCATTAATAAATGGTCTCTATCTAAGAGCATCTCCAATAGACTCTTTGAATATAAGATGATCTCAAACATGGAACGGTACTTGAAGGCTGTTCGTGCCCTTTTTGATGACCAAGTCACTATGGCAACAGGAAACGCAAATAATATTTGAAACTACTCAAATAGGGAGATAATTTTTAAAAATAAGCTCTAAGAGATTCTGTTTTAATTTTTTAAAATAAAAAATTGGATAGCTAAATCCACTCTCTATCTTAATTAATAACGATTGCGTTTAATAATCTATATATTTCAATATTCTATTTATTAAATTATTCTAATCATATTTGAAATGATTGGTCATTGACATATAATTTTTTTTTTTGATAACTATGGATGTCCGGGCCAATTTGTCCGCATCTCAACTAATCCCACGAGACCCTGAAGTTTACGGTCGGATACTCACCTCAGTGGCCCTGAGGAGACTCGAACTGGTGAAATTAATAAATGTTTTTTTTTTTTTTTTTTTGGAAAAAGAAGAATGAAGAATCGTTGGAGTGTATGTAAATACATAAATTGTCTTTATAAATAGTCTATTGGAGATGCTTTAAAATTTTGCTTTTGTTTCTATATTTTAAAAAATGACACACATTCCCACAGCTATGTTTAATTAAAAATTCATTAAGTATTTTTTTTTTTCATTTGGTTCCATATTAATTTAAGAAATGTTTATTTAATTTTTACCATTGATATTTTAGACCTTATTGGGCATTTTTTTCGAACTTTAATAAATTAGAGTCCTGTTTTTTTACAAACAAATTGTGATTTGTGAATGTGGGCATAATCAAATAAGTAGCAACCAACAAGTTGCTAAATCCTATAAATTATCCACATTTCTACTTTCTGACTGGTTGCATGTAAAAATCTAGCGAAGTATGTGTGTGCTATTAATCCCGATTTTGTTGTTCTTAAAACAAATCCTATTGTACAAATTTATGATAGAAATTGACAGAGGCTTAATTATAGTTTAACTACTCAAAACATATGATAGAAAATAAACACTCAAAAAGTTTTAGCTAGTACTGTATAAGTCAACAAACTGTATTGAACTAACACCTAATGCTTAGGAGAAAACTCCAAAGACCTATTGGGCAAATATTCCAGGCCACAATGAATCAAGTAGCCAAATTTGGGTATGAATCACAAGGTGGAGCTTGGAAAAACGTGTCGAGGCTGCTCATATTATAGAGTTTCTAGTAATTTCCTTAATTACTTAATCATTTAAAATTCTATTATAATTGCATGTTCAAATGTATCTTAAACATTCTATTTGAGTGCAATTTTATTTTTTTTGAAAGGTAATATTTGAGTGCAATTTCTTGCTACGGTTTCCATAAAATGAGGATCCCAGCGAATGGGATTCTCTATGACTTTCAATCAAAACCCGATGAAATTTATAATGATAAATTGATAATAACTGGATTTCACCCCTGATAACATGGTTCAAATTGTAAAATTCACTGAAATTTGTAACATATTATTCTGGTTCACAAGTGCTATAGAAGAGAGAGAAAATCCATATGTGAATTTTTTCCCTTGGGAAATTCTACAATTACATGAATTTGTTAGTGTTGTTACTTGGTTACATGTGAGGACTTTTATCCCTAGTTATTTATAATTTCACTTCCTTAGAATGGATGGTGGAGAGTGACTAAGTGTCTATCTGGTTGTATTTTGTAATCAATTTTTAGCAAAATTTGATAGTTTGAGAGTGTCTCATTAATTGAAATGTCCATTCCCATGCTTCAGTAAATTTGCATTTCCATTTTCACCTTCGAGCGTCCAATATGACCATTCTGCCCCTTATTGTATTTTCCCATACCCTACAGAATGTATTTCCTTGTGGGATCATAACGATGGGGCATATCGATCAGTACAAAAACAATTGGTTGCTGAGATGATAGGTTAGAAGTCAACATTTTCATCATTGATATGCCAATACAAAGTAAATTATTTCTTACTGGACCCCATACTTTGAAACCAAAGAATCCATTTTTCGCTAAAAATCTGAACTACAGGCGGTAAATTCTATTGTCCGTCAAAATATCTAAGCTTCCATTTGGGAAGAATTTTTAAACGGTCCAATTCATAAATTAATAAAAATTAGTGATGGATAAGTGGATACTACTTGTTGTCTCATTGGAATATGTAATTGAAAATGAAGTTTGATCATTTATAAATGATTTATAAATTTTGGATGGAGGCTAAGATATTTTGGATAAAATTTCCTAAAATTTTGAACATACAAAATTCTTGATAAAACATTGTAGACTTGTGACTTCCATACAAGTGTCTACCCATTGACTTATTTTATTTCGTAAGACTAGAATTTTCTAGACACGCCTTGTTCTGAAATATGTATCACTTATAACATATTTCTACAATTGTTTTCTCTTACATTTGGAATTCAACGTCAGTGATAGTGTATGCATACATGCTATTAAATAAAGTATTACAACAGCTATATGGATAGTATCTTGTTCGTGGTTAGTGGGTTTGAGTGTTGGTTTTGGCCACACAAGGTTTTTCCTTTCCTTTTTTATTTATTTATTTTTTTGTTCAGTCAACCGATTTGCAACTATGGAGAAAGTGTGCTTCATTAGCGAGCAATATAGCATTTCTGCTGGTAAAAGCACTTGGGCTAAAATGTGTTTTATGAAGGGAAATATGGTGTCTCTTGGAAGGGCTTTCCGGCTTCAAGGGCTGGAGAGAATTAATTATCCAAGACTTCATAGGAAAGAGGCCTTAGACAAGGCTTTTTTAGGATGGGTGAGAGAGGAGTGAGGTTTGATTATACATGTTTTTCACTGGATTCACTGTGTCTCAAATCTCTTTCTACCTTGCACTTCTCTCTTCAAAATTACGGTCTTATTCTTTGGTTAATGTTCAATTTACAGGGCCACTGAAAGTGGGTTTTCTTCTTCTAAGAGTCCCGTGTATACTTTTGATCCTTTGGATCTGGTCTGTAATCGCATCATAGACTTGTAACCATATTTAGATTCATAGTGCAGATTAGCTCAATTGAGCTCCATGGATGTAGGTGTGTAATTGCACCTAACTGGCGAACCACATAAATATTCTAGCATTGATCTTCTCGATTTCTGTTTATGTTCTTCAGTGAATGATTCTCTGATCTTGGAAGCCTTATGTGGCCTTGAATTGTAACAACCACCTTGTCATAAGGTTTTCTCCTTTTAATCTTTCGATTTTCAATCTATTCTTTCCCTTCCTTTTCATCTCTGTGTATGACCTTATTCATAAGGCTTTTTCATCTCGGTGTATGACCTTATTCATAAGGTTTTTCTTTTTATCTTTGTCGATTGGTTCATGACCTTACACATTAAGGTTTTTCCATTTTTATGAACTTGTTTGCAACCTGCTTCTTAAGGTTTTTAATTCAATTTTATAGACCGGTTCTTGACCTTTCTTGAGATTTCTTTACCCACTCGTTCTTGATCTTGTTCCAAGTGTTTCTTTTAGTCGCCACAATGAAGTTTCAAACTAATTGTCTATATAACAAAATTTCCACAATGGCGTTGTTCACCGTGCTCTTTCATTAGTTTGTTGCTGTATGGATGCTAAGGCTGGGTTGTTTTTCCTTTGTGAAAATCGTTTGCACATTCGGATAAACCAAATCAGGGGAATATTACGTTAAAACACCGACGGATGTTGCAAAAGAAATCTGAGTCATGCAACGGGAGGAATGGCATGCAACTATAATAAAGGTGAGTTGATTTTTGGCTTTTGTGATTCGTCTGGATATTGCTGAAATTTAGTGTCGGAATTACAAACATCAAATTTGTCGAAGAGATGGCGATCCTTTAATTATATTTTCCTGTCAAAACGAGTGTTTCCATTCGTCCCAGTCTTACCAGTTTGGTAATGGCCTCGACAAAGGCCCTTTCAAATGCTAGACCATTTACATTTGTCGCCTCGAGAAAGCATTTTTATATTATTATTTGTTTTGCTTGTTTAGGGTTGTGTTTGACACCTATTTTGAAGAAGAATTTGATTTGAAATAGTGATTGATAGAAGAATGTGTGGTTAAAAAGTAAGGAGAATTTTGTGGTTTATGTGTAATATTATTTTATTGATAAAATGTGTGGTTGAAATGAAGAAAAAAAGAAAAAAATGATAATGAGAATGAGAAAAAAAATGGATGTCAAACAAGGGTTAAATATACAATAGGTAAATGAGTCTTTTTTACTCTATTTTAAAGAAAAATTGCAAGATAAATTTTAATCAAGAACAATTTATTTAAAAAAGTTTGAGACATAAATATGATAATATATAAACAGTGACAGATCCAGCGGAATGTTGGTGAGCTAGGGAAATTGTTGATCATTGTCGTCGACAATCAACGGTTGCAATAGTGAGGCCATTTATTCATATTTATTTAAATAATATTAAAAAAATTCAGTTTATATATAAATGCACTAAAACATAAAAATCATTCACACGTGAAAATATAATTAAGTACAATACGAAATAATAAGAAAAAAAATGTACATGATACAATTTCACTCCATAACTATAAGTTCAAACAACTACATTTTTTGGGATCACATGGTTTGAAACCGTTGCAAGATTGTCTCATTCATTAAGTCGGTGCACTCAGCAAAAGCTTGATTGTGAGCACTATCAAAGAGATTGATTTTTGTGTTTTCAATCCCTACAGCCGATCTTAGTGAAAATTAAACGTAAATCACATATTAAACTTAATTTTATACATATTATTTAAGGTGATTGCTTATGTGAAGAGATGGACATGATCCTCTTCACGGTTTTATTTCTTCGGAACAAATATTCGCCAAAATCTGTCAAATTTTATTTTGCATGATCGTCTCCCCTAACAGGTTAGGTGACACCTTCGTCTCAAAATGAGAATTGTTGTAGCAATGTCCTAATGATTGTATTTTTGATATGCTGCGTTGATCTTTCTCCGATCAGGCCTGGCCAGATATGCTATAAACTTGTATATGGTTGGTTTCGCCCATTCCATTTCCAAAATCTAAAGTTTATTGTTGTTCCCTCATGCTCACCTGAAACGTGAAAAGGTGCATGCAATGTACTTAGTCTTTGTTTTGTTCAACTTAAAACTAAATTAAAATTTATGTCAATCACATATTAAACCTTTTAAAAATCAAATTAAGCTAAAAACAATAATAAAAAAAAAGAAATAAAAATAAAAATTCATTTTCTTCGACATCTTACCCACCCTCACTCCTCCAAAACTCATAAAACACTTAGGGCTTATTCTCTTTTTCGTTTTCTGCTTTTAATTTTCCAAAACAGTGAAAATAAGTTCTTTTTCTTGTTTTTGAAAACACGCTCTTGAAAGTGATAAAAAAAAAAAAAAACAACTTAAAACGGAAAACGATTAAAGTGTCGTTTTGGAAAAACTAACAAGAAAATAGAGAAATTTGCAAAACATGGGAAACACATTTCTCAACTGGAAAAACTAACAAGAAAACAGGGAAATTTGCCAAAACACAAGAAACACATTTCTCAACTCTCTCCCTCTCTCTTCCCTCTCCCATAAGGAATTACGCTCTGGAAATCAACTCTCACAAACCCACAAACCAGAATCGAGAACAGATCGTGTTGCAAGATCGAAGAGTTGTCTACGGGATTCAAATCAAGGTTGTGAGCTCGTCTTGCCAAATTGAAGGTTTTTCGACGGGTTGTTTCAATCAAGGTTTTGATTCTTTGCTTGTAATAATATTTGGTTATTTGCATGCTATTCTATATCAAAGTTGCTGGGTAAGGGTTCGCCTCTGTTTTTTAATTTGTTGGGTGTAAAAACTGAGGCGGGTTGGATAATAGTTGGGGCGGTGAATTCGCAGGTGGAAGGGTAGATGGTGGTGGAGGTGAAATTGCAGGTTATGTATGTGTGCTTTTTTTTTTTGGCTTTTCTTGCTGTTTGGTGGTGCAGGTGGATTCAGAATTAAATTCGTTTCATGCCAGTTATTGAATTATTTCACTTCCAATTATCAATTGTAATAAACTCAAGCAACTGAAGAACTCTACACACATACACGGGAATGATTCCAACCTGAATTGATGAAATATATAAATAATGCCCATTTTCTTCAGCACATATTGTTAAGGATAAGGCACAAGAAAAGGTTGGAATCACTAATTCTATCCCACCATTTTTTGTTGCAATCGCCGCATTCCCAGATCCTTCATCTTTACCTGTAAGTCGAGTCATAAGGTCTCTTTATGCTCTAATTATAATATTGGCCCTCAATGATCCATAGGATTACAATTTTGAGTTTGAAGTCTATAATAACTGGAGTCTTGGAGTGGTGCTCTTAGAGTCTTGGCGCTTTGTGGTGGTGTTTTGGGGTTTTTTTTTGTTTTTTTGTAGAAATTATTCTCAAAATTTTCAAGTAAACGTGTTTTCCATGCTGTGGAAATACCAATCAATTAAGTGATATTACACAATTTTATTATATAGAGGAAGCATCGAACTAGAGGGTGAATTAATCAATAAAAAAGAGGGGGGAACCATACGAGTATACTCCATTAAGGAGTTTATACTGCAATAATGGAGGGTTGTTGAATCATTGCTGAAATGGAGTTTATGTAGCTTGGCAATTAGACTCGCTCTTCTTTAGGAAATCATCTTATTCTGCTGACACCATATTGCTATATAGACGTTGAAACCGTTTTTGTCACTATTAACTGTCTGATATTATATGCAGATGGAAAGTTGGCAGTATTTCTTGTCAAATGAAGTATGTCTATCATTTGTGCAAAATGTCATTGAAATTTTGTCAAACTTAGATATAGATATTGAATGGTTCTTGATACGTTGTTTGGATATCACTTTGGGATCACATTCCAGTTTCAGTCCACCTAAATGATTTCTTGAACATTCTAAAAGCAAATTGGTGAAGTATCTTGCTGTGTGATTTCTTTATACAATTTGAATGTGGTCGCTTGGAGCATGTATCTCTCTTCTTTACGTGTTTTGTTTTTCCTCCTGCCGTTTTATTTTTATTTGTTGATTATGTCTCCCCAAATAAATCACATGGAATGAATTTAGATGTTTTTCACTTGACAGTCGAAGACCATGAGATGCTCCGAGATGAAAGCAAAAGGAAGCTGACTCTCAGAATAAGAGTCAAGAATTTGATACCGTAAAATGAAGATGAAGAGTTTGTCTGTGTATATTGTTTTGCTTGTCAATTTGTAAAATGAAGAGTTGGGCTGGGAAGAAATTTGATTGCTTTGAAAGAGTGCCTATTAGGCTTTAGTTTTCATTAGTATGTGTACATAATGCTCTTATAGTTTGCCTAATAATTATTATTCCTTTTTTATGTTCTGGTATGTAAGATTATGATTAATGCCATCATGACATGATTCTTGTTCTTTAAATTTAGTTTGCTAAAAAAATTTGAGATATATATTTTCTTCTAGCGATAATATATATTTTGCCTAATTTAATTTAGGTTCTGTTTTTTTATATCTGAAAAAAAATTAAGGTTCACCAACTTCATATATGTTATTTAATACTATATTAACATTAAACTACTAAAATTTATTGAATAATCATATTTTTTGAATAAAAGATTATAAAAAAATATTTTCAAAATTTCAAAGCAAACACGTTTTCCATTTTTATGTTTTGAGAAATAGTTTTTCAGAATGACGAAAAGAACGCACTTTCAACAATTTCAAAAAGACACTTAAAACACAAAATATAAAATGAATTTAAAACTCAAAATTGAAACACAAAGAGAACGGCCACTTACCCACCCTTCCACCTATTATTACCGACCACTACCTTTTTTTTCCTTCACTTCACAAATAATTTGTTGGAGTGCTGGCTGATTCTGCAGTATCTCACCCAATTCTGAATCAGATCCTTTCACGATTTTCTGCTAATTATTATGAACAGTGTCTCATCGGAATCAGGCGTTGATATTGAGATGGATTGGGAATGATTTTGGTGGGTGCAGATACCTAATGGAGTTCGCATATTTTGCTGAAGCAAATTTTCTTTAACTTTGGTAGCTGCCATCCTCTGTGTTTGTTTTGCACCTACAATAGCTGGTCCCAAGATTACAGAAATTAAAGCTTATCTGAATGGAGTTGATACCCCCAATATGTTTGGTGCAACAACATTGATGGTTAAGGTGCATCATTTTTCTTGAATGAAGAAATCGATACGAAATGGAGAAGAATTCAGGGGGCTTGTTTGGGGTTTTGTTGGTGGGGGTGGGGTGGGGGTTGTGGTGTGGTGTAGGTGGAGGAAATGATGGATTTGAAGATGATGTGGTGGTGGTGGTTGATACAAGCGGTGGTTAGTTGGGAAATAAGTGGACGTCTTCTTCCACTTCCTTTTTTATTTTTTCAATTTTTGATATAGTATTTCAATTGTTTATAGGGTTAATTTCACAAATGGTCACTGAAATTACCTAAAAATTTCAAAACGGTCACTGAAGTTTCAAAGTTTCAGAAACGGTCACTGAAGTTTGAAATTTCTTTCAAAATGGTCACTGAATTTTCAGATTTTTTGGCCAAGTTTGAGGCAATTTTTCGGCAACTTTCGACCACCAAAACCGCCGATTTCGGATACCGTTGGAAAGCCCACGATGTTCTCTTGAATTACCACCGAAAATCTCCCCAAAATTTCAAGTGAATCGGCCGGAATAAACCCACGAAGTCGGCAATCGAAAATTGTGAAAATTTGCCCAGATTTTCAGATTTTTTGGGCAAGTTTGAGGCAATTTTTCGACAACTTCCGACCACTAAAACTGTCGATTTCGGATACCGTTGGAAAGCCCACAATGTCCTCTTCAATTACCACAAAAAATCTCCTCAAAACTCCAAGTGATTTGGCTGGAATAAACCCACGAAGTCAGCTACCCAAACTAGGCAAAAAAGTTTGAAAATCTGCCCAGTTTGGGTAGCTGACTTCGTGGGTTTATTCCGGTCGAATCACTTGGAGTTTTGGGGAGATTTTTGGTGGTAATTGAAGAGAACATCGTGGGCTTTCCAACGGTATCCGAAATCGACAGTTTTGGTGGTCGGAAGTTGTCGAAACATTGCCTCAAACTTGCCCAAAAAATCTGAAAATCTGGGCAGATTTTTATAATTTTCGGTTGCCGACTTCGTGGGTTTATTCCGGCCGAATCACTTGGAGTTTTGGGGAGATTTTTGGTGGTAATTGAAGAGGACATAGTGGGCTTTCCAACGGTATCCGAAATCGGCGGTTTTGGTGGTCGGAAGTTGCCGAAAAATTGCATCAAACTTCGCCAAAAAATCTGAAAATTCAGCGACCGTTTTGAAAGAAATTTCAAACTTCAGTGACCGTTTCTGAAACTTTGAAACTTCAGTGACCGTTTCAAAATTTTCAGGTAACTTCAGTGACCATTTGTGAAATTAACCCATTGTTTATAATAGGAAAATGTAAAGTTATATTTTTACCCCTTTAAAAATAGTTAAAATATGGTCAAAATATTATTTTTTTTGGTCAACTAATGAAAAAGTGGATGGATTTCATCCATTTGGACTCCAGATGCACACGTTGGAAATGTTAGGAACATTCGCTAGCACAAATTGAAAGTCAGAGTAAAGTTTACAATAATTGAAAAGGTTAGGGACCGTTGCTGCAATTTTTCCTATATATTTATTATTACCAATTTATGTTGCATCAACTTTTATCAAAAATTATTAAAAATCTAATTTTTATCTAAAGTAAAAAAATACTTACATTGCGCGTGACATGTTCATCATCAGAAAGCAGTCATTTTCTTTTGATTTATATATTAGTCAATTCAAAACATAGGTGGATACGAATTTCCATGAATATATTGGTAATCCGATGTGAAAGATATGTCGTTTTTTGCCCTCCAAAACGTGAGCTGGATGATGACTTGAATCTGGAATATGTTAATTGAGCGATATGACATATGGATAGGTTAAAGTACTTTTATATGTGGAATTCAATTAGAAGCAGTATTTTCAAATCATTGGGCCCATGATTAGTTAGTTACGTGCTATATTATGGCAAGCCTAAAAATTGCTTGTGATTATGGGTACACGCGAGCAAGCAAAGTTTGGAAGACCAATTTGCATTCTTAGACTGAGTTGACTTTGAGAGAGAGAGAGAGAGAGAAGGCAAGATGTGCAATTTTGAATAGTAATTGGTAGGAAAATGTGTGGTCGAAGCAAATCATAAAATAAATTAATGGGTGTCAAACAAGCATTAAGTCTCACATTCCCTCTTGTATACTTTTTATGAACTTGAAGATGAGTAACTAGTAATTTTCCAGGTCTTAGGTTCCTCATAAGTTCAAATGTTATAGGTGTAGTCACTTGTTAGCACGACTCCCCGAAGTCCTGCAAGCCATCGTGCCAGTCTCCCCCTCACACGGGCCGACAAGCATAAACATCGATACAAAAACAAGGCTTTGGGTAGAATATTGCAATTATATTTGCATATCACGCTATTAGTGCAGTTTTCAGTACGATAGACCATACAACTAGTTAGCAAATCTTGCTGCGAGCAATTTAACATAAAACAAACTTTGTACAACTCGTGCGTTTCATTTATTATTTCGCAAAAGTTTTGGAATACTTGTAAACGTACCAAGTAATTTGTTTTATTATTTTTGATTGCATAGAATATAATTATTTTTTTGCTTAAAACATTTTGTGCACTTCTTTACATGCCCATATGCAATGTCCTGCTTGATTTGTCGAAGAGATGGCGATCCTTTAATTAAATTTTCCGCAGTCAAACCTAATATTCCCATTCGTCCCCGTCTTCAAGCCGATCCGGCCCATTTTGGTAATGGCCGCGACAAATGCCTTTTCAAAGGCCTGACTGTTTTTGGCCCATAAATTAACATTGGGATTAGATCTCGAGTCTGTGAACAGAACTTGGTCCGAAGTGAAGAGGCCCTTGCCTTGCTGAAGATTTTGAAAGTACACATTATCAAAAGTTCTGGGGGTGTTTGGATCCATGTTGATAGCTATCCTTGGGTCCACATTTTTTGGGCACATGGACTGTAGTTGGGCCGCATAATTCTTGTCCAGGGTCGGGTCTATCGGATTCTGGCTACTGAAATTGTAGATCCGGTTTGAGAACTTGTCACAGTGTGAGAATCCTACAGTGTGGGCAGCTGCACAGAAAATAAAGTCGAAGAATCAAATGAAATTGGACAAGACACCTAACGTACTAAATATATTTTCAATGGATTTGATATTAATTTAATATTTCTATTGGGTAACATATAGATGGTGACTTCGTTGAAAATTCAAATGAATTCTATATCAATGTTTTAACCATTTTTGATCAATGGTTATTACTTTATGGATTAAGCTTCCATATGGCAAGAAAGAAGATGACCTGTCATGTAGGAAAAGTGGACTTGGACTAGCCGACTGATATTTACGCACATTCTTTTAAAAATACATTTTTCTCTCTTATTTTCAATCATATATTTTTCAATAAAATAATAACACGCAAATCCAAAACATTTCTTTATTTTTTTAACTACATATTTTCCATCAAATCACTAGTTAAAATGCATTCTTGAGAGAATAATGTGCATCAAACAGGGTGTTACTCCGACGTACTAAATATTCAAATATGTGAAGCAAAATTAATATTTCCACGACCTTAACGATAGAGGATGTGACTTAGTTGAAAATTCAAATGAACTTATTTATTACAACGTGGACTATGCTCCCATATGGCTAGAAATAACATCAATAAGACATATCACATGGTAAAATTGGAAAATTCTTCTCTGACTTCTGGACTCATTATTGTATGAACGTATTTGTACGTGACTAACAGTTAAGAAAAATATAAGAGCCACGTGAATTGCACTCAATTTGACGTGTTTGGGAGTCATGTATGCAAAATTCTAATGAAAGGAAAATTGTGGGTTTTACCTGAGAGAGCAATCATGTCAGTCTGTGATAGGCCTTTAGAAGCAAACATGGAATTAAGCTGATTTAAATCGAAGCTTGGTTTGGGCAGATTTACACTTGCAGCGGTTGAACTTAGCCCATCCAACCTCCCCAGTTCAACAGCATATGAAGGTCCACCGGCCTGTACATTATTTTACCAAAACATAAGGTTACTTATAAGTAAATAGATAACTTCTATTGATTAAAATTACTTTTAATTGTGTACAAACCAGGGCAATGACGTCTCGAGTTGCAATTGCTAGAATATCTGCACAAGAAACTTTATTTTTGCAACTTGGAACAGCATCAACAGCTGCTTTAGCTTTGATTACAGTATCAAATCCATCTCCAGCCAGTGAAAGATTATCCGGATGATCTTTTTCTGCTGTGTTGCCTGGAGTCGATGCTACTACAATTGATGCATCACAGCCCTTAAAAACAAGGGAAAAAAAAAGAGCAAATAATTAATCTTAATTTGAATTTGAAAATCTGTTTTTGATCAAAAATGAATTTGGGAGTACCTGGACCATGCAATCATGGAAGAAGAGACGAATGGTAGCTGGAACAGTAACAAACGTTTGTTGGAATTTCTGTTTAACAACGTTTTTGACAATGTTTTCCACGTTGGGACAGGTATTTGCATAGTAATTCTGTCTGAGTTGAGCAGAAGCCAAGTCCGAGAAAAAGAAACTACCCACAAAAAGTGAGAACACGCATATGAACAGATTGAATCCACCCATTTGTTCAAAAAGCGAGACGATTATGTGGGAGAACGTGGGAAGTAGATTGATTTATATTTGTCATTGTATTTGCCAGTTGGGTTGGCAAATTTGAATATTCTGTATAAAGAAGAAAACATACTGTAAAAAGTGAAAGTAAGATGTTTGAAGGAGATGTTTTTGGCTTTTTCTAATGGCCGCCTTTATTCTTCTTCTTCCTCTTCCACTTCCTCTTCTTTGTACGGTTTAGTTACTGCTTTCCTCGTCTATTAGTTAACAATTAATTAACCATTATGAACTAAAAACTAAGTGCTTGAATCCCACAAACTGCTATAAGTATAAATAAATAATCTAGAGAGAAAGAGGCTGGTGGCTAAATGGGTACAACTAGAACGTGGCATGAATGTCAAGACAGATTTCTGTGGGCTTTACGTACTAGCTAGGTTGGATATTGTTCGTTTGGTTGAAAAGTTGTAATATTGTGTACACAAGGGTGTTACTCCATATACTTTTATCTTGAAATTATTGTTGTTACACTTCATCTCATATGAGACATATCACGTGATTAAATTAAGAAAATAGTAATAATTCACTTAAGACTCGCAATGCACATTACTTCGTCTTCCAAAGCCTAGCCGAGGTGATTAGACATGAAGGTCAAAGTAATTTGGACAATTCAGCTGAAGCGACATATAGAGGCCAAACCTCCATGTCCGAAGCGATGCACCCTTGTCTCACGGGTCATCTTCTATGATATCGCTTTGTCCAAAAGATGTTACGTACGTCTTATTCATTTGACAGCTTTGCAGTAGATGTCAGAATATAGGGCGGTCACTCTTCAATTCATTTAAATGGAATTTAAAAATAAAAGAGCAATGAAAATATTACTTGTCACAAGATTGGAATACAAATGCTGGAGTTTGTTCATGCATTTGGGCTGCAAATAATTGAACAAGTTTAGGTAGAATGAAGGATATACACGCATAATGTTAGTCAAACAAAATCTGAAATATTAAAAGCCAATTTGTATGTGTGTGTACGCAAACTTCATAGAATAATCAAAAGCCAATTTGCTTCTATCCTTGCCTTAACTGGATTATCAATCCCAATTGGACATCTCTCAAAACTCAAAACCTATTAAAAGGTACGAGTCATTTTTGGTATGAAAAATTGAACTACATTGTATATCTGATAAAATTTTACGAACTTTTCAATCATATATTTCATCAAATTTTATAAAAAAAAAATAAAAAACTGTGCAACAATCAAATATGATTCAATCCAACATATCAAAAAAAGTAAAAACGGCACTATTTTATTTTCCTAAAGTAAAATTTCATAGTAACAAGCATGATAAACATAGATAATATTCTAGTATTATTCATTAATTTTGATCATTCCATATATAATATGACAAAGTTAGGATTGACTTATAATTAGTTACACGATAGTGTGATTTATACGTGATGTGCAATGTGTTTGATTATAAATAAAAAATAAAAAACGTTTATCCATGTGTTTGATTATTAGTTGCTTGAACAATAATTACACAATAATTAATAGCCTTTGAAAGCTAGTTTTAAATCTAAATAATGTGGTTATTCTACTATGCATTTATTAAGAAACTAAAAATAATGCCACGTTATTAACTTTTCTGAGTAGGTATCTTGAGAGTGTAAATAATTGATTCGATCTAGCTAGACACTCACTAGCTAGTTCACTTCAAAAACTACACAGCATTTCAACCATTTAAATGTAACTATCTCACATTATTTTGTAGTGTTGGAATCTACTTTGAAGATAATTTGGAGTTCTAATTAAAGTCGACTTAAGAAGAAATCATTTCGGAATGTTATTTTGGAATCTTATTCGAAGTCTATTTGACAAATCCTAGTTAAAGTTCTATTTGAAAATCCAATTGAAAGTTTGGAATTTGTGTTGGGTTTTAAGAGGTCAAGATATGGACAAGGAAGCTTTTGGGGAGTAAAAGAATCAAGGAAATCAAATTTAACCCAAGACATAGCGCCACATTGTCGCTCGCTTGGTGCTCGCCTATTGCTCGAGTGACACCACCGTGGGATGGCCTCTCGCTTGGCGTTCGAGCGACAGGCTTACCTGGTCAATACGGTTTCACATTTTTGACACAATTTGACATTATATTTCATCTATAACTTTACTTTTGGGGCATAAAACGTCCACTATATATATTTAGCTTTTCATTATATTTTAATTAACTTAGACAAATTAAATCATAAAATCATTGTATTCTTTTTCCATATTTTAGGGTTTGTTTGATTAGAAAGGTGGAAAGAAAATGAATTCCAGGGAAAGTAATTACCTAGAAATTGTTTTGCATGGAATTGTTAATTTAGTGTGTTTGATTAGTATAATTTTTCACTCAGAAAATTTTTAAATTTTGTGTTCGTTTGACTTTGTTTTATATGAAAATTGTCCATTAAAGTGATAATTTTTTCTACAATTGGTTATAAAAAAAATTTCCATTGCCAAAAAGTATTAAAAAAAACGGAAAATTCTTTTTCCTAAAAAAATCATTTTTTTAATCAAAGTTTAGTGTTCGTTTGACTTTGTTTTACATAAAAATTGTCCATTAAAGTGAAATTTTTTTTTTTTTTACAACTGGTTATGAAATTTGTTTTCATTACCAAACAAAAAAAAGAAGAAGCTGGAATTCCATTTTCCCACCAAAATGGTGGGAAAACTAATTCCACGATTTGAAAAAAAAAATGTGCACGTGTGGAGTGAAGATGGAAACCAATTTCCATAATAAAAAATGGCTATCAAACAAGCCAAAACATGGAAAATGGAACCATGAAAAATCATGCATATCAAACACAGCCTTAGTGAAGTCTTCTTTACTTTGCAAATAATTTTGTTCTTGTATTTTTATGATCAATTACTTGATATTATGTTTATAATCTCATAGGTATCAAATCAATCATATATCGTCTTCATTTTCAACATTTAGCTAGGCTGCTAACTCAGGCCAAGTGAAGAGTTTTGTTATTTGGTGATAAAATAGCATATTAGTCCCCCACTATGCCATATCAGGAGATAGGGAATCAATCTTTTATTGAGTAAAATTGCCAAATAAATTTTTAGTTCCTCAAATTTTCTACTTTTTCTTAATTGAGCAGAAGTTTTTTGAAGTGTTTGCTCAATGCTCATGTAAAGAGGACTTGATCCCTCTCCACGGCCTTCTTTTACAGAACAAATATTCGTAAAATCTGTCAAATATATGGACGTGAATAATAAATTGCGTTTTTTAATATAAAATTCTAATTAATATTAATTAATTGAAAATTAATAACAGAGTGAGATTCTAAATAATATTAATTAATTGAATGTTAATGTTAATTAATTAAGAATTAATGATGAAAAACACATGCACAAACAAGAATTTTGTAATATTTATTACATTTTATAAATTAAGTACATAATGAAAAATGAAAAGTATGGTATTGAATAGATGGAATATGCATGAATAAGAATTTTGTAGTATTTATTACAGTTTGTAAATTAAACATATATTGAAAAACGAAAAGTAATGTATTATTAAAATAATTGAATTGTAATGATTTTCATTTGTAATATTTAATATATTGCTCATCTGAAAGATTTCTATTTGTCCACTTTAAATGGGAAATAAAAATTAAAAAGGAAGAGGCGTTTTTGCATGGGTTGATCATAAAACCAGCTGTTTAGTTTTAAGTTTCTGAAAATCAAGTTTAAGCTTTATTTAATCAAAAAATAGATTTTATCATTTTTAATTAATAATGATATTTTAAAATTAAAATAACATATATACACACCTTACTACCTACCCCCCACCAAATTTATTTTAAATATAAAACATAAATCTATCCAAACCCTAGCATAATCCAATTCATTTCTTCCTCTCACCATTTCTGTCGCCTCCGCCGCCACCTCTCTCTACCGCCACCTCCCCCTTCCTCTTCCTTTGCTGCGAATTGCAGCAGCGTCGCGATGCTGCTGAACGCAATAACGTCCCCATCCCCCTCTCACTCCCTCTGCTGCGAATCGCGTGATGGTGAGTTATCGACTGTTATGGTTATGTGAACTGCAGCAGCCACCAGGATGGTTTGTGATTTGCTTATTGAAATATTTGTGTTTTTCCGAATTTTTGTATTTCCATTTGATTGTCTTTAACTAGCGATGGTGAGTTATCGACGGAGGAATAAAGTGTTTAACGAGGTGTATTGGTGGTGCAGGGTCGTGTTTGGATGATGGTTGTTGGCATTATTGTTGGTGGGTGGTTGTGGCGATGGCTGCAGCGGCAAACGGATGGGACGAAGAGTGTCTGACCAACTACTTAGCCGATCTGTGACCAAATGTTGGTTGTGTACTAGATTGGGAGACGGGTGTCTGGGTGTATGTGACCAACTATGTGGTCTGTGACCTTAAAATTCGTTAATCTACGACCATCAAATTCGGAAATATGTCATCTCTGTGACCTATAATTTTTTTTAACTTGTGACCAATTAAAAATTTGTGACCTATAATTTTTTTGATCAGTGATCAATGGAGTCGATTGTGACTTATAAATTTTTTGATTTGTGACTTCGAAATAATCTGTGATCTATTAATTGATTAATTGTGACCTAAAATTAAAATTTTAACTAATTAATAAGATATATATGACCTCGAAATCGGAGTAGTTACCAAATTTAAGCGGCGACGAAATGGTCACTAGAGTAGTCGCCGAAATTAAGTGCGGCTGGAGAACAGTCGTCGGAGCAGTGGGAGTGGTGGAGATGGAGTGGGGTAGGGTGGGGTGAGTTAATTATATTATATTACAGTTAAATATTTAATTTAATATAATAATTGTGAAATATAATTAATTAATTCATAAAAACCTGATTTTTGCAATTTTAAACATTGAGACCTGATTTTTTATTTTGTGATAGATAAAGCCTGAGTTGTGAATTTTTTCCTTGATAAATGTCCATCCATTTCTATTGTATAGAAATTAAGCCCAAATGGAACTTTTAGATGGCCTGGCCCAGTCTTTAATGGGTTATAAGTTACGCTATACAATCTCCATTTACGAATATTAATTCGAGCTCAGTCGCTTGAAAATTTTTGGACTCCATTTGTGAGCCACTCTCCCTATGATATTAAATAAAAGATAATTTTCTGTGGTTTGAAAATAGTTGAAAAATTGTAAATAGTAACTTGAAAAATCAATTGTTTTATTGTGCTAATAAAATTATTTAAGGTCGTAAAATTCATCCTCTTTTAATCGAACATGGGACCAACTACCTGATAAATAGGCGGTGATAAGATTGTAAACGATTTAATATTTCGTCTAATTTTTTTATTTTTTTTTTAAAATAAGGTAACCTAATGTAATGTATTTAAAATTTTCATTTTTGTAAAACAAAAGATTTGCCAAGAATTTAAGGGTTGAAAATATTCAGCAATTACACTTTCGACCTTATCTTGAATTCGATATTCTACATACGTCAATCCTTCTAGCATATTAGAGCATCAATTTTAATTTGCATATTTCGTCTCACATAATCCTACCCCACCCCCACCCCCCAGCACTAAATACAATATCTGATGCTATAGTAAAATCGAAGGTATTAGTAGATCACTTGTCATTATTCATAATATAATATATTGTTATTCATTTGATCGTCATCATCTAAAATAGAAAGATCGCTCGAAGATAACCGACGGTGGATCATTGATCCTATCTTGTTTGACACTATACCGAGAATACCAAATAGATTAGAAAAACACAATTTTATATTAATTAGACAATATCATGTCAAAATCCTAACAATATTTGGTGATTTTATCTGGTCAAATACCTAATATATATCAGTGAAGATCACAAAATGACGAGTAAAAATGGCTTTCACAATTAAGTGGACACACTTTTCAAATATCTAAGGATCATATTGAGAATTATTGAATATATGGAAATAAAAATAGATAAAGAAAGGAGGTTCAATAATTGGTGTGTGTATCGATATAACCATCACGTTGTCGTTGAAAAGCAAATTTATGGTGTGCTCTAGAAAGTGCGAACGGTGTCGTGTTTATGTGATACATACACTATTTATGATATTCAATCCCCAAGGATAGAGTCACTACATTTTTTTTCTTTCTTTTTTTAATGGGTCCATGGTGTTATTGCTATCTGATGTAACCTATTTTTCTCTAAATGAAATAATTGCTAGAATTGAAGTTGGGATAGAGTAGAATTTGACTTGCTAGCAAGAAAAATTCTATTTAAAATCATACGTTAGTTTCTCTAAAATTAGGGATGGCAATGCATTGAGTTGAAACTGTTGAATTTTCCATGAAACTTAAACTTTATAAACTTTACATAATTGTCAAGATCTCCATGTCAAATCACCAAGAAAATTAATTAATACGGAACATACCTTAATCTATTGATTTGTATCTTGGATAATGAATCTTGATCTTTAAATCTTGATTTCCTGTTCTTCAATTTAATTGCTTAAGTCCTTCTTCTTGATTCTTGATTGTGGGTTTATGAATCTTTCTCTTCAATATGTTTTTTCTTGTATTCTTGTGTTGATGAGATAATACAAAAAAATGAGAATTACATATGAATTTGGGATCATAACCCTATATATAGTTTTCATATGTATTTGACACATTGTCAAATACAAACCCTAATAGATTCGGTCTTTACACATATAATCCGACTCGCACTTTATTTGGATGCTCAAAGCTCAATTACTTAATTCTTTATTAGATCACTTTAATTTTGAGCTTAACTTTAAGATAATATTTATACACAATTAATTACATATGTCGGCCCACGTGGCAAATTAAATAATTTCCCAACAGAAACACTCAAGTTCGACTCTATTAACAAATTATGCTTGACTCTTGACTCATGGACCTTATGGGTCAAGCCGAGTCATCCACGAGTTGGATCGTGGAAAAAATTGAGCTTGGCTCATGGCTCGTCTCGTACAAGCCAGAGCCCCCAATGGGGTGAGCTGTCGACAAGCCGAGTCTCTTCATTTGCCACCCTTATCTAAAATTTAAGAATTTAAAGTTATGCAATCAAATTATAAATTATCTTTAAAAAAAAAAAATCTTTATTATGCATGTTAGATTATTATTTTTTAATTAAGAAGTTTGATAGGTGGACAATTTTTATAAATTGTCTGATTACGGGACTTCAATTAAAAAACGTTTTTATAGATCGGAAAGAGGTTTCTTTCTCTTGATCCGTTTCTTAATTGGAGAAAGTTGGAATAAAATCATAAAATAATCGAGATTCCATCAAATGTCATTATTAATGTCATAATCTTAGGCTTAAGTACTTAGTCACTATCATTAGTTTCATAATATATATATATATATATTAGCACCCGTGATCATACACAAACAAATTATCACGGAACCAAATGCTCTTTATCTGCAAGAATAAAAGTCTTGACTTATCTACATTCATGCTTTTAAATATTTAATTAAAATTAAACAGATCACGCCAAACAAAATTATATTTTAATAATATTGGCATAAAAATAAATGAAGGAAAAAAAAAAAAAAAATCATTTGAGGTGGCTCATCTTTTACTTTTTCTCTTCAGTTTAATGTTGAAATAAGAGAGAATAAATTCTAGTATGACAAAAGATTCAAAAGGAGAAGGAGCCAAGAATAAACTGGCAAGTGTGCTAATGAGATGGTGGATATTTTGATATGACTTGGATGGAAATTTGGTTGGAGTGATTATGATCTATTCGAGAATTTTCGTCTAGATTTAATTATATTGTGTGTACCAAAGTAAAGAAATGACGTTAAAAAAGGAAGTGGAGAAAAGGAGGCAAGTGGGTTTGACAGATGAAGAAAATTTTCTTTTTCGATCTCTATTGATATCATTCATGTTATCCCGATCGAGGGGTAACGATATTTCAACAAGGAACGGGTGAAACAATGTGTGACATTTAAACTTTCCGTCACGCCGCACCGTTGAAATATGTATTCAGTTTCTTTTCGGGTTTCATTGTTTTCTTCTTTATTTTTTTTTCTAATAAGTTACTTTTCAAGAAATGTGTGATTGATAAGTGAGTAGTAACTGTGGATCTTATGAAATATGTGATTAAAATTAAAATGTGACTCTGAAAAATAACCTTTTTAATTAAAGAATGAAATCCAAACACGACGTTAAGCATTCTTAGCGGTGCAAAAAGAGCGGTCGTGATGATATCATTTACATCCGTACCTTTCCTCGAGGGCTAAATAGTTCGACGTACTCAAAAGAGGATAGATGAAATGAAGGGTAGAGAATGAGAAAAACTATTAAGACGAGAGGCTATGTTATTGACTATGAATGTGCGCTCTGAATTTATTCATTTTTGTTTAATAATCCAGAGACCATTAAACATGGGACCAAAGACAGTACAAGGCCGTAGCTCAGCCTTTTTAACCAACCTTAATGCTCCACTAGTCCCCCCAACCCCACCCCCCAAATTCCTGCACCTCCTTACACCGGCAACGCGTGCTACCCCTCTCCCTAGGTCCCTATGTTCTTTCTTCCATCATTTTGCTTAGGAATTTCCCTCCTTTTCTTTTTCATACACGCTTACATATGACTTTTGTTTTTACTTTAATTGCTTTGGTACTTATGTTATGAGATTTGAAGCTTGTCCATACAAAATATATATGATATATTGTGAGTTACGATACATTAAAATCAACATAATAATTGACAATTTTTCTTTTATGCTTATTTTGTTAAGAAGCGTAAAGTGTGACAAGACACACGGTAAGATCAAACTTTGCATCTCGGCGAAATTTAGGCTAGCTTTTTAGAACAAAAGCTCTAGCTAGTCATATTTAGCTCATGTTTTGTTAAAAATTAGAAAAAAAAAATAATGAAATATGCGGTTGAAAAGTTGACAAGAATAGCGAGTCATATGAAACGTGTTATTAAAATTAAGTGATGACCTTGACTTAAATTTCTATTAACTTTTTTAGTTAAACCAAACAAGAGTTCAATATCGTTAAATTTAAAGTATAAAACATATTTTTGAACTTGTCATACAAATTATGTATTTATATACACGAAGTTGCTAATCTTGTTCTGTACCTATTCAATTTTGTCGAATAAATGTGTAACACATTTTTTAAAAGTGCAATATGTTCGAGCATGGAGGTCATAGACCATGTTGGATTATATGGTAAGAGAAATGACATCGTGTAAAAAAATAAAGAAAAAAATTAATTATAAATGATATATTGTGTTATATCGAATTTTATTCACATGTAGTATGGCATATTTAGGACAAATGAATAGATCCAAACCCTAGTTTGGTAAAAGAAATCGTCAAGAAATGCAATATGAATATCCTTTGTTGATAACCACTGGCAGACAAAACAAATAGATTTCATTTTCTTGCACTAAAATTTTCAATGCCACCTCTTCCACATTAATGGCTTTTTGAATATTTCTCCCATCAATCTCTAGACAGCTATAAACAAAGACAAATTAAATTAAATTAAACCCCTTCCAAAGAAATGTAGTTCTAACTTTTAACCAAATCGCAAATGACATGCTACCATAGGGTGTCAAGAGTGCTACTCATGTGCTTTTTTTATTTAAACTCCAAAGATTTTAGCTTAAGTCAACAAATACGATCCGTTAATTCAAAATAAAATAATGTTATTTAGCACACTGGTACTAAAACATCAGTCTATATGGCTTTGAGCTACATTAATATTCTCATTCTCATTATTTTACTTATTTTCAATCACATATTTTTCAATAAAATAATATTTTACATCATATCAATAAATTTTTCTTCGTTTTCAACCACATATTCTCAAATCACATCAACAGTTAAAATTTATTCTTACTCAAAAATATGCACCAAACAAGCTCATGATTAGTAATGACAACGGGACGGGTTCGGGGCGGGGCACCCCTGCCCCTCCCCGCCCCTCCTTTGACGGGGCGGGGCGGATTCTTGTCCCATTTAATGCCCCATTTAATTTTTTTTTTTAACCAAAAATTTTCAATTAAATACAAATTCAAAATTTTATAATCCAAAGCAAACAATACTTAAAATAATTACATCAATATCCAAACCAAACAATGAAAATAAACAATGTTCAATTTTTTTTTTTTTTTTTTTTAACTAGGCGGGGTAGGACAGGACAGGGCAGGGCAGGGCACCCTCGCCCCGCCCCGCGACCCGAGGCGGGGGGGGGGGCATTCAGGGCGGGGTTGGGTTTTTTTGCTATCTCTACTCATGATACTATGTGATAGGTTCAATCAAATGTAAAATTATGTGATTCAATGAACATTTCATTTAATGTCACTAGTGCTACCATTTAAATTGATGTTAAACACTAGTGATACTAAATATCATTACTTTTAAAAATATCATCATTAAAGATTTAATTAATTATAATCCTCATCCATACGGGGATATACACTTAATATACCTACCTTAATTTGGATTAGTTTCATACATGTAGTAATCAAATTGGCCCATCAAGACTCGTCTATGTGTATAAGCAAAACATTATGGCTATAAACTCGTTTCATAAAAGCTTTTTCAAAGTCTAAGATTGTTTGTGAGATTAAGAATTTTTTTTGAAAATATTTTGTCCAACTAAAAGAACTTTTTTTTAAAAAAAATAAAAAATTGAACTAAAGCATTTTTTTTTCGTAAATCTCTTCTATAAGAAATAAAAGCAAATTAGAAGTCACGTCAAAAGGGCCATATATGTAGTTCGTTGATTGAACTTGAAATAAAACAAACATATCACAATTTATTTTCTTTTATCATCGTCGGTAATATAATTTGTTTTTATGTCAAAACTTTTGCATTATATTCATACGTTATGCAAGAAAACAAAAACAAATGAAATATTCTACATATAAAATAAACTGGATCAAATTTAGATATAAAATCTGCTGGCTAGTACATCGAACGCGAAAACCTTCCAAAAATGCAAATTTCTGTGAGTCAGACTTTTCCTACAAATACAATTTAATTCACACAAACCCTTTTATCTCTGTACATAGTTCTATGCCTAAAATAATTCAAAAGTCTTTATGATAATGTATCTCGAGACCATGTGATGATCATCAACATTTGGATTATTCCAAGATGTTCCCACTTAACGTACGGTCAAGATCCAATTATATGTGGGTGCCTTCGTGTCTCCCTCACCAACATTTAAACTTAATTCAAATGTTGAGATCCATCATAAATTTATATGAAACGTCATCAGTGTTTAACATAAGATGAACATCGATACTTATTAAATCATTCTTATATATATGTGTGTGTACACATTCATATACTGTAGTTTGTGTATATTTATACTATATAATTGAGGGGACAACTGTTGATAGCATATAGAATTCCTGGGTGCATGTGATTCACTACGCTGTTACATTGATGATTTGTCTGAAGGGCCCTTGTGATCCACAACTATATAGATTATAGAATATAGGATGTTAATTTTATGGTAATATTTTAAAGGAATATTATATATTTGCAGTGCTGGACATGTCTGGGGGCATCTCTTTCACAAAGCTTAAATCAGATTGGCTAAGGCACTGGGATTTGTTTGGCATGCCTTCATCAAAATCAATATGCTACAAGCAACTGCTTTGATTTCTGTGTATAGATACAGATTCTTAAATTCTTCTTCAGCTATATATTATATGCATCAGCAGAAGCATATACTAAAGCAGCTGAGATTACACAAGAGATTCTTATAAGGTAAGCAAATTTATTGATTCTTAGTGAAGAGGATAAACAATGAAATCCTTTTTTTTTTTTTGGAAAATCGTTCACAGTATCTGCTTTATATTTCTTTTTCTTGAAGCTATGTTTATCATACACCATATGAAACAAATTTTGCTCGATTTTTAAGAGTTGATGATAAGAGAGATTTAAAGTATCGGCCCAGTTACCTATATATACCTTAACTTGTTTGAGAGTGATGTAAGAGTTTATCTATTTTCTGCGGTTTATATGTGCTCCTGGCTTTTCATTATACGGGTTTATATCATATAACGTGACTTGTTTCCAGTCCGGTTCTTGATTTTGAATCGAATAGACCGATTCTAACAACATTATTCTTGCTTGTGAAAGCCTGGATTTCATTTTCGTATGTATATATATAATTACCTGGTTCTCAATTTTGATGCTTGAATTGGAAGAAGAAAATCACTTAGTCTAATTCTATACCATGTGACAAAATTCTTAATCTTTTATTTAGAGTACTGCTTCTGTTTGAAAAAAAAATGTAAACCCTAAAAGAAAATGGGAGAAAACACGTATGATTTGGACTTGAAACCTTGAAAAGACGAGAGGGGTGTAAACTCAATGAAAATATCTTAGTGAGTACGTGTTATATACGCATCACTTGCTTATGAAAATGATGTGAAGCCCTGCTGAGAGATATTTTCATATGGGAATAATTGTCATGGCCCAAACATTATGATACTTATAAGGAAAAAAAAAAGTTCAAAATTAAAATTATACTGTTCCTCCAAGAAATTTGTGGACTAGAACATTTATAGCCTCCTCAGATTGATGTACTATTTTCTTGATATATTCTTATATTTTTCTTGAATGCATGTACAGGACGAGACATATAAGAAAATCTATATATCTCAAATTGACTCCACTTCGAAAATATTTTCATTGTTTTTTTGTTGAATTTCGATGGAGAAGCTTCTTAATTCGTCCGACAAGGAATATATGAAAATGGCCATGTTAAAGCACGAGGAAACATTTCGAGAGCAGGTAGGTTTATCTTTCCATTATATTAAACCTATGTCTTGCTTTTATTGCTGTACCGGGAGTTGGTCCTCGTTTATGTCTTTTGTAGATCTTTTTAATGGCTCAATTAGTGAGGTAATCTTCAAATTACTTTTCCAGGTTTGTGAACTTCATCGTCTTTATCAAATTCAGAAGATGCTAATGAGAGAAACTGCCAAAAATAGGCGAAACACGCAGGATTACGTGATTAATTCCAATAAGCTCAATGATGATAACGATATTCATACAAAGGCCATGAAATGTCTTGACTTGGAACAGCCTGCTAGAGAGTTTACAGAATCAGATGACACTAGAGTGCTCGAAATTGAAGATTACTATGATCTTGAGCTGACATTAGGCCCGAAAAGCTATTACACGAGGGGAAAAGCCGGTGAAACACCACCGGTATCAGGTTCGGGGCCGAGCATTTCGTCTTCCTCCACTGGATCAAACCATGTAAAGAGAACAAGAAAATATGCGAGAGAAGAATCGTTAAACCAGCAGAAATGGGGTCCTGTATCAAATCCTAGTTTCCTTGGAGGAAGGAAAAATAGTTCTGAGGTGGAAGAACATATGAGACAAGATAGATTAAATACTCCACCTTGGCTTTTCCAGGTTTTAAGCCTGAATATGAGTTGAGAAAGGGTAAAAAAATTCATCTCAAGTCAGTATAATAATATCTGTAGACTGCATATTGTCATCTGATTCTGTGAATATTGATTGGATTTTATTTTCATATTAACCTACTAGTTTTTACCTGTACGTTATAACCGGGTTCATTTTCCTAACTTGTATTTTGGCTCCCCCCAACAACTTTTTAATCAGTGGGTCCCATTAAATTTTAATTCATTTTTCTTTACATTCTTATCAACATAAATCCAAAAATTCTCCTTACTTTTTAACCTCAAATTTTATTTTTTTCAAAAACACTATTTCAAAATCATTTTTTTTTTTTTTTCAAATAATGGCTCAATAAAAGGGTACATTGCCCATCTATGACAAAATCGAGTTGGGTCTCAAAGCCACAACCCGACCCTTATTTAGAGTATCTCCAACTGTGGTGAAAAATTGGGTTTAAATTCAAAATCACTTTTGTATCCTTATTTACATCCTCGTGGATCTAAATACAAATTCTGTTCTAACTGAAAAATCTAAATCCATTTTGTGACTCCTGTGATTTTCTGTTTTTTGTTTTTTTTTTTTTTTTACATTTTTTGTCGGAAAGTGCAATTTGTATCTTTCTATTGGAGAAGTTTTCGACCACATTGAAGATCTAAATTTTAGTTTTACATCGCCATTGAAGATGTTCTAAGGAAGAGATCCGTCGATGCAACATAAAAGTCGACCTGCTACGACCAGGACGTCGTATTTCCATCAACGTATGGATATACTCAGGAGATGCTAAGATTGAGACAAGATTGTCTGGTACTTGGTTCACAACAAAATATCTATGGGAATCCCAAGAGTCCAAAACTGTCCCACATGAATAATCAATGCTGATGTCCTGTCATTAGATTAACCTAAGTATTATTAACATAAGATGGGAATCAAACAAGAAATATTATTAATTACTTAATTCCTTTGGGATTTTGTCTATTCTTGTTAAAATCACCTTTCCGGAAAATCTAATTTTTTGCAAGATTTTGGGCATCTATCAAAACCTGTTGAGTTTGCAAATCCACTTTATAGCAAGATTTGTGTTTGAAGAAATATATAATATCCACCCGTTGAGTTGGACTTGTTTTTGTCTACTATTCGAAGATGAGTTCTATCTTCAAATTCATTTGTGCAATTATACGTCGAGTTAATAGTCAATGATGCAAGACTTACGATAATTATTACAAAAGATTATATTTCTCTAGTTCCTCATCTCTAAATCACGCATTACACGTTTTATTACATTTCTCACTTTCTTCATCATATTCAATTTAATGTACGAAACATATGCTACGGTGCCAACTGAATACGTGTGTACCTTGACGATGAAATCCTTAGGCCTAAAGGAATCTCAATTTCATTATTGAGGGCCATTGTACTTTTGGAAGTTTTCTACCTCCATTATCCACTTCTTTATTGTGGTCACTCACTAGTTAGCCTTCATCATGATACAGACATGGTTTCTTTTTAATATACAAACAAGATGGAAGGAATCTGAACCTGCATTCAACTTCATTATAATACCATTTTATAAATGCCATGAGTGAAATAGACCCTTCCTTTGTTCACAATCTTCATTTTATACCTACCACAAAGAAAATGTTCCCTTTAAGCAATTAATTTTAAGTGACTTGAGGTGTCTACCACCAAATGAACATTAGATTCCAATTCCAAAATAAAAGCTGCCCCACACTGAAATATGATTTTGAAATCATCAGATATCTTAAGTTATCAGATAATTTGGTTTAGACATGGAGATGAGGCACTGCTATATTGCCTATTGCATTTTCTGGCTTCTCCTATTGATTTGAACCAAGAAAATCAACCTATTAAGTTCAGAGTACAGATTCACCTAGACAAGTAAATTTGACGGTACGGTACGGGGCGGGGCGGTCCTTTTTTGACTCAGTCCAGACCATGCTGTTGGTCAGCCTCTAAGAGAGATGGGTTGTGTTGAGCCTCTTCATTGAGAATCCCACTGACTGCTTTTCATTTTAGTTTTATTTTTTGTTCTTTGAAAAACAGCAAGATCGGGTGGCATGGTCCAGGCTCGATTGGCTGGTGCTGGACTTCACATTTTTTGAATGTGTCAGACCTATAGACAGTCCAACCCGACCAGTTTTACACCTCAAGATCCACATGTAGACAATTGTACGCGGGTTGGAAAGGACATGGCCTAGACGTCTTACAAAGATATCTTTTTTTCTTTTTCTAAAGAAGAACCTTTTTGAGTTTAGTTTTTACTCTTTTTCTTTGGTGGGGGTGGGGAGCAAATTCTAACCCTCTGATTCTCCTGTTAGAATAATTTGATTATGTGAGCTTCCATTTGATTGCGATTTTTACGGATTAGATATATGATTTGTAATAATACTGTGATTAGACCCAATATGTTAGTTATCACTTGGGCCGTTGTACACCTTGCGAGTTTTATTATTATAATGTGGTAATTTTAAGTATGTGAGTCGGAATTATGTGAACCCTAATTAGGGTTAGAGTCAGTAATGGGCGGACTTTATGATTTCCTATATAATGGCTAAGTCCCCTCTCTTCTCCATATCGTTTTGGCTTGTCCTATTGACGACCGATTATTTTGAGGAGCAAGGAGAAGAAGATCTAACTGGTAATATTCATATATAACAATATCTTCTACATGTATGATTTTCAGACTATCAATCAATTATATAATTCTTATTATTAACATGATTACTATGAAATTTATCAACAATTGGTATCAGAGTATCAGAGCTGACCTGCTAAGATTAGAATCCTTTAAACAAAATATTTTTTTCTCACGCACAAAATCATCCCACATGTGTGCATGTTGCACTGTTATTTATGAATGAGATAATGTAGAAACTAACATTTGAGCAAGCTACACGTCCATGTTCTTGGTTTCCATTTTGCCCTTGATTTCTAAGTTGTCATCACAAGCTGCTACCTCCCCGTCTGTGTGTATGTATATGTGTGAATACCTAAATAACATGACCCCAAGCTACTCTTTGCTCTCTCCATGCATATGTGTGTGTATATGTTTGTATGTATTCCAAGCACCATAGATTTTGATTGTAATTGGATAGAATTTGATGGGTTTTTCAACTGTGTATATAGATTATTGCAGTGGGTATAGATTGTTGTGTGGTTGCCTCTCCCTTTTACTCAATGATTTCATCTTTTTACCTTCCAAATCAACAACCCTTGTGTGTGTATGTTTGTATGTTTACCTTCTGCCAAAAGGTGTAGGTGTTTCGAAAACCAATCTGTTCTATTAACTAACTCAATTATGTGTTTTAAGAGTACCTTATAGTGTGTTATATTGTCGGTCCAAAGGTGACTTTATAATGATGCATCTAGGCTCTTAACCATAATAATGTTCATTTGCTTTTGACTTTAACTACAGACCATCTAATTAGTAGCCCATGTTAGTTAGATGAATATATTATCATCCATTGTCTGGATGCACTATGTTTGGATAATATTAATTATGTTTCCATAATTTTAAATGCCTCAAACTCTTTCCAGTCAATTGTCTGCTTTTAAGACCTTGACTGAGAATAATTATGTGAGATGGAAACGAGACATAGAAATAGCACTTGATCTTTTGGGGTTGGATTTTGCAATGGAGAAGCGACTTTCGAAACTCACAGATAAAAGCGATCCTGAATATGCAGCTGAGTATGAAAATGAGAAAAGGCCAATAGACTTTATTTGAAAATTATTAAGCGCTACATATCCGATTCCATTATGGGTGCTATTCCGGATAATGAAAATGCTAAAACTTTTGTGGATGCCATAGGAGCGAGATTTGTTGAGTTTGATAAAGCAGAAACTGGAGATCTGATGAACAAACTAATGAATGTGAGATATGATGGTACAAGTGGTGTGAGAGAGCACGTTATAAAAATGATAAATAAATCTTCTAAATTAAGGCTCTTAAAATTCCCATTACTGAGCATTTTCTGGCCTGTCATGTTTTAAATAGCCTTCCGAGCCAATTTAACCAGCTGAAGGATGCTTATAATGCTCAAAGAGATAAATGAGATTTGAATAACCTTAATGTTGTATGTGCCCAATAGGAGTATAAGTTGAGGCGTGAGAATGTAGAAACTGTGCAATTAGCTTTTTAGCCACCACATAACAATGGATCTTCTCATAATCACAAGTTTAAGTTTCACAAGGGCAACAAGTCACACCGCAATCAGCAGAAGTAAAATTTTGGAGGTCAAACTTCTGATGGTCCCAAATGAACGATGAAGAAAAATTATTAATGCAAGTTCTGCAAAAAGAAGGGTCACTGGCAGAAAGATTGTTTTAAGTTTAAAACTTGGTTAGAGAAGAAGAAGAGTTCTGCAGGAATCTTATGTGATGATTTATATAAATTATCTTTGGCTTCTTTTGGTGAAATCTCCTGCGTTGTGTATATGCAAAGAAAAAGGTCTCTTATTTGTGAATCATCTTCCATGTTGTGGCATAAGTGGTTGGTCACATTTCAAAGGATAGAATGGAAAGATTGGGTAAAATTGAGATACTTTCCTCTTTGACTTCTCTAATTTTGACATTTGTGTGGATTGTATAAGAAGAAATTTGACTAAATCCACTTATGGTTACTTTATTGAGTACCTAAAAAGATCAAAAGGATATAAGTTCCATTGTCCAAATCGTGGTACCAGAATTATTGAGTCAGTCATTGCTAAATTTGTGGAAAATTGGTGATAGTGAGAGTTTCACGTTGAAGGAATTTTTGTTGAGAAGGGAAAAGAAAACTTGGTGCATGAGTTGAATAAATCCTTATATGGCCTCAAGCAAGCATCACAGCAGTGGTATTTGAAATTTGACGAGATTGTGACTTCTCTTGATTTTGTCGAAAATACAATTGATCAATATATTTATCTCGAAACCAGTGGGAGAAATTTTATCTTATCCTATACGTTGATAACATCTTACTTGCTAGCAGTGACTTGGAGTTACTTCAGGAGACAAAGAAAACTCCATGACCAAGGAATGAGCTAGAAAGAGAATCTATGAAGATGATTCCATATGCTAGTGCTATGGGTAGTTTGATGTATGCTCAAGTTTGCACTAGACCGGATATTGCTTATGCAATCGTCGTTCTCAATAAATTTAAGTCAAATCCAGGGCAAGAGCATTGGAAAGTAGCTAAGAAAGTTATGAGATACTTAAAGAAAACTGAAAGTCACATGCTCACTTTCCAGCGACCAAATCACCTTGAGGTGTTAGGCTACTCAGACTCAGATTTTGCTGGATGTCAAGATGATTTAAAATCAGCCTCAGGTTATATTTTCATGTTGGCTAGTGGTGCTATCTTGTGAAAAAGTTTTAAGCAGACTCTAGTGACATCTTCTACTATAGATGTTGAATTTGTAGCATGTTATGGAACTACAATTCAAGTTGTTAGGTTAAGGAATTTTATTTCTGGGTTGAAAGTTGTTGACTCCATCTCGAGGGAAATTACTATTGTGATAACAGGGGTGATGATTGCAGATCCTTTGACTAAGGGACTCGCTCCTGAAGTTTTTAAGACATATGTTACTAATATGGGTGTTGTGGAAACATTTGATATTTTTGGTTAGTGGGAGTTATTTAAGAGGACTATGTCTTGGCTTGATATTATAAATTATCTAATTATCTAGTATTTATTTTTTAATATTTTGTCCGATTCGTGTGCTAATTGTCTAGTATTTATTTTTTATTATTTTATGTGATTTGTGTCCATGTTTTTGAACTTGTCACACGTTTTTTATAACGTGAATTAATGCCGCAAGTGTACGATGTCAAGTTTTGTAATATAGTATTGGAGTAAGAGTGTCGAGCCCATAGAGATTGATATTTGATTTTATACTAAGTATTATAATTATTTTAGCCTCTATTTTATCTAGATGAATGAATTTTATAATCAATATTCTTAATTAATCTAACGATGATTTTAGTAATGAATTCAAAGAATGCAATGTAAACGAATGACTCAATATAAGAAAGGCTTAGAGAATGATTTCACCCAACTTTCAATTATGATTCAATTATTTCTAACTATTGTAGTCAATTTTCTCATATTTAAAAGCAATAATCCTAATGTATTTCTCTTCCCTCTCTCGAGTGCCAGCTACAAATTAATCTTAAAATTCAATTCTAATATCTCTATTCTGAATTAAAATCAAAGATTTTATAAAATTCATAATTCTTTTATGGAGTAAATTTCATAGATCTCATACTTTCTCTCGAAACTCATAAAATCTACGTTGTGTCAATCCTATGATCCCGCCTAAATTTCCTTCTCTCGAGTGTCGAAATTGACTAGTATCTATTCATTCAGTTAGTGACCAATTAATTGAAAGTATCAATTTCATGACACAATCAAACATATATGAAAAATCAAGTAGAAATAATTATGACAAAATCAAATCATACTATCAAGTTTGGCTATATCAAACCGTAGATAAATTGTTTAGTTTATGGTGTAATTCATAAAATCTATATAATTTATATGAGAGAACATAAGGAAGAATGGAAAGATAAACTCTTTTGAAACTTTAGTTGGAATTCCCCTTGATGTTCTTCGTGCATCATCTCTTGATTTTGAGTATTTTGATGTTTTACCATTTCAATTGTGTGTTGAATTTCTCTTGCCTCTTGAACTTTTTCTCCCCCTAGAATTAGACCTTAAAAGTTGTATTTATAGTATTTTGAAGTTTTGGAAGTGTTTGAGTCGTATTGAGCAAAGAAAATAGTCAAAAAATATTAAAAATCCGTTCTTGCCCAGTGGCGCCTCAACACCCAATATGGGCGCTGCGAATTCTGTGATTTTCAACAATGTGGGCATCGCGGCGCCGAACCCGACAGTGCGGCACCCATCTTCGGGTGGAAAACTGCACTACACATCTTTTTAGGGGCGGACCCAGACAATTTGTCATGTAGGGTCAAAAATGAGAATTCAAAAATATTTAGAAATACATATCATTAACAAAAATAAGTCAATACGTTATTACAACTGTAACCTATCCTTTTTCATACTCTGAAAACGTCGTACAATTACATCGTTATCAATTTTGTTAAATACATTGTTTTCAATATATGTAACTTAGAGTGAGCATGTATATATAGACATTTGTAAGAGGGAAGGATTCAAGGGGTTTGAACAGGTACTTAACTCCTTTGAACTTGAGAATAGCTAATCCAAAATCTTAAAGGAAAGAAAGATACACTATTAAATAACTAACTTGATGAAAAACACTCTTAAAAGGTCAATCCAGGGGAAATAAAATTATTATTAGTAAGAAATCGAAAACATTCAGGCGCTAATTCTTTATTTCTCCAATCCTACTCCAAGCTGCTGCAAGACACTTCATTAAGTGGACAAAATACAAAAATCAAATTAAAATATCATATATGACTAAGCAAATAAAATAATTAATATATTAGACAAAATTACATGCTTAACCTGTTAACCAGTTAACCTAATCATTCATCATCGATTTTTTACTTTCTTTAATACCACATTGGCTAAATTAATTCCTCCTCCAAATGCCAAATCATTGCCCAAGAACCCAATCTACATTTCCTTTTCCTCTTTAATTTCCATTGACTTAGGCTAAAAATTCAACATTTATAAATTATATACATATAAACAGATTAACAGAAAATGCATACATATACCCAGAATAAATTATATACATCCACAGTCCAATGTCCATATACCCAGAATAAATAGAAAAAGCAATTCGAGTAAATTTGATAACACACCTAAAAGGGAGAATAGCGGACTTGGGACTTCGGCAGTTCAGCGGATGTAGGGACGGACATGGAATGATTGAAGAAGAACATGTTATAGCCTACAGGGTGGACTTCAATGGAATAAATTGCACACTTCGGCGGTAAACAATTTCGGTATGGACTCGGGCAAATTCAAATTGGAACTTGGAAGAGAATCTGAAATGAAGAAAGTCAGAAACCGTGCACAGGTATTAGGTATATGTTTTGGGAATTAGGTTTAATTTTGTCTAAATATCAAAGTGGGTTTGGCCCTAGCAAATGGGCTATTGGGTTGGAGCTTGGAGGGTTTTCAATTGGGCTACTGGGTTGGAGGCTTTTGAAATGGGCTAAGTGTAAGGTTAAAAAAAATACTTAAAAAAAAAAATATGTGGGGTCATTTGACCCCTTGTGACACTGCCCCTGCATTTTTTAGTATTTTTATCATAACTTTTTCTTCTAATATCCGATTGAGATGATTCAAGATGCTTTCAAAAGATGACTCAAATGGCCTTAAGTTTGCTTCAGATATCATTTTCCAATTTGATATGATCCGGGACAGGCAATCGCTTGGTCGGGTCACACGAGTCAATGATTTAAGCAATGGAGTTCAGATGGGTAAAGTTGACATGCCAAAGTTCAAGTTTCGTGAAAGGCTTGGGAGTCGAAACGAGTTGGATTTAAGGTTTAGAAGATATTTGGAAAGAAAACAAGTAACGTGGATTAAAATAGGCATAACTCCCAGCTCGGGTGTCACATTTTCGCTCATGAGTAAAATTCGGAATCGTCACGAAATTCTGCACAAGGCTCAGTGAGTGCATGGTACTTTTGGGCTTGTGGTCAAATAGAAACATGCTAAGAACAAGTTAGCGAAATTTTCCTATTTTCGCAAGATTTTCTTGTTAGTCTAAGATTCTATTTTATTTCCAACTTTGACAATATTCTATGACCTAATTACGTTTTATTAGGGTTTCTAGCATTAGTATAAATATGATATTTATTTCATTGTAAAACTAAGACTTTTGATAATGAATTAACTAGATTTTCTCTCCCTTCGTTCTTGAATAAACTACCGAACTTATCAAATATATTGTTATATTTAAGGAGTTCAACCCTTAGAACTTATCAAAATATTAGACACCATTTGTGACGTTCACAAAATCATGGTTCTTGTTTTCGCACATCAACGAGTCAAGGGTTTAATATATCTTAGGTTCTTAGTTCGTGAAGCTCGAATCAGGATTCTATCGTCTACAACCTGAATTTGGGATTTTCCAATGTTTCAGACTAATTCAGCGATTTCCATGCTGATCCTGCTCCTGGGTTCGCATCATTTGATATCAGAGCTTAGGCCTCAAATTCAGGTTCTATCTTTTCTTTTGTTTTTGTTCTTCGTGTCTGTCGTAAATTTTGAATTTTTTATCCAGAAAATTTCAAAAAAAAGAGTCAAATGTTGTTTTTGGGCTAATCTAGCATCCAAATCAACTTTCATTTGTTTCTTTGATCTCGTAGTCAGTTTTCGAGTTTATAAAAAAATTGATGTTCACGTTACCATTCATTCGTACTGTTTCCGAAAAAAATTATTTGGATTTATTTTAGAAATTATCAATTCTAAATCCAAAATCTGTTTTAATCAGTCCAATCCAAATTCAAGAACCACTTTCTTGAATTTAAATATCACTCATCCAATTGTCCAATTTTTTTCTTGAGTTTTCTTGATTACGCATAAGTAAAGGATGAATGGTGATTGATGATTTATTTTCCAAACTCGGTGTTTTGTGAGTAGCACAGTATGCAGTCTGTCTATTGATAAGGAGTACATGTCATACTTGGCTAGTATCACGACGGTTGAAAAATTTGGGTTACCTTTACAACAACACCCTAGGCCTTATAGGATGACTTGGTTGAAGGAGTGTGGGAAGGTAAATGTGACCAAACGGGTTTTATTGAATTTAATCATTGGGAGATATAGTGATGAAGTTTGGTGTGATGTAGTGTCATTAAAATCTTTTCATATTTTGTTGGGAAGACCTTGGAGGCATGAAAATAAGGTTGTGTATGATATGGGGAGGAACATGTATATGTATCTTCAGTACGGGAAAAACATCATCCTGGCTGGTTTGACACTAGATCAGTCCTTTATAAACCGATGGAAGGTGAGTGGTGAGGCTGAACGGGAAAAGCAAGAGAGGGTGATGACCAACCTAAGGAGAACACCAGAGTTAAATTGCAAGAGGAGTCCAGAAATAGGGGAGTTGAGATGGATGATGGTGGATTGAAAATGCAGTTGATATTGGAGAGAGGAAGCTAATTAATGAGCCGGAGCACGAGCAGACTAATACAAAAATTGTAGAGATAGTTCGGTAAGAGAGTATGCAAATAATGACAGAATGTGTTGAGCAAATAGTTGAAAATATTATGGAGAATGAAGAGGAGAGTTCCATTGTTAAGCATGATATGGTAGAGACGATGTATTATGAGTACGAGGACCCATATCTCATTGAGGGGGAAGCTAAAAAATCCAACCGTGTTTTGCTTAATTTTTTCTTTCAGGTTGATCATTGTATATGGGAGTTCATACAACATCTATGGCTGATTGTGTTTGTGCTGCAATACATCCATACCTACAAAATGGATGGGTACCGTGAATTGATCCTATGCCATGGAAGGAAAAACTTTCCATTTGATCCAAGTGGTGCAGTGATGAGTTGGGTAGCAAGCTGGTTATCCCCTATGCGATCACAAGGCACAGATTCGAGGACGAATCCTTTCGAAGAGAGAGGAGATGATATGATCCGGGACATACAATCACTTGGTCGGGTCACACGAGTCAAGGGTTCAAGCAATATAGTTCAGATGGGTGAAGATGACAAGCCAAGGTTCAAGTTTCGTGAAGAGTTTGGGAGCCGAAACGAGTTGGATTCAATGTTTGAAAGATATTTGGAAAGAAAACAACTATCGTGGATATAAATGGGCATAAATCTCAGCTCGAGTGTCGGATTTTCGCCCATGAGTACAATTTGGAATTGTCACGAAATTCTACACAATGCTACGTGAGTGTATGGTACTTTTAGGCTGGCGGTTGCATGGAAACATGCTGAGAACAAGTTGGGGGAATTTTCCTATTTTCGTGAGATTTCTTGTTAGTCTAGGATTCTATTTTATTTCCAAATTTAACAATATTCTATGACCTAATTACATTTTATTAGGGTTTCTAGCATTAGTATAAATAGGAGAATTATTTCATTATAAAACTAAGACTTTTGATAATGAATTAATGAGATTTTCTCTCATTTGGTTCTTGAATGAACTACCGAACTTATCAAATACATTGTTATATTTGTAGCGTTCAACTCTTAGAACTTATCAAAGGATTAGGCACCCTTTGTGGCGTTCGCAAAATCATGGTTCATGTTTCCACGCATCAACAAGTATAGAGTTTAATATACCTTAAATTCTTAGTTCGTGAGGCTCATGTCAGGATTCTATCGTTTACAACCTAAATTTGGGCTTTTCCGGCATTTCAGACTAATGCTGCGATTTTCACGCTAATCCTGCTCCCGAATTCACGTGACAATTCAATCGTTTGCTATGTCAAAAATGAGTCTCAATATGAGACTACAAATCTGGAGCATAACTTTTTCGGTTGGAAATTGATGTGTGATTATACTTTGATTATGTTTGATCCATTTGACTTCTTTCTTCATCCAATTGACTCCTAGCATTCTTGAATCTTCATTGTGAGGTTCGACGCAACTTTGGAGTATTTTCACTTTAGTCCCCAAACTTTGGGTCTTTTACAATTTAAATTGTTTCTCCAATTTGTCAACTTTTGCTTATTTCCTTCAATTTCATCAATCTATATCACAACATCAAAACACATATTAAAACATTCTAAAACTCGTAGAAATAAGTTAAATATCAAGCTTAGATGATATCTAAAGTATGAGTGAAATACACTCATCATTTGATCCCTTCACGGGGTACGTAAGCAACCCATATGTTCTTCAGGTACAACCTCTTATAATAATAATAATAATATATTTTCCCCTATTCATAAAATATTTTGTGCATGTATTTGACTTATGTCTTTTATTATGATATCATTTTGATCTCGAGGTATGGCAATTAAAGACATAAGATGAGTCTCTTTTAAGACATGTGACTTCATTTTGATTAGAAGCATTTTGAGGATCGATATGAATTAGCACAGTTTTTTATCACATTTAGTGATAAGTTCATACTGCATACTACCACATTGGTTGGAGGATGGGGATCCATGTCGGTAAGGATGTTGGCATTTGTAGCTATGGAGTGGTCCTACATCTTTTGATTGGTGTAACGACTTTCATGTTCGATATTAACATTTTTGTTGGACCAGATCATGTTGTGTAGGGTGTTATTATTACAGTTATACTTGTGTGGCCACCTATGTAGTCTGACCCGGAGGTTAAATTTTTGTTCTATAGCAATCAAATGTTTGCCCAAGTGGGAGAATGTTAGAATAATCTTATTATGTGGGCTTCCATTTGATTGCAATTTTTACAGGTTAGATATATGGTTTGCAATAATACTGTGATTATGCCCAATATGTTAATGATCACTTGAGCCGTTGTACACCTTACGAGCTTTATTATTATAAAGTGGTAATTTTAAATATATGTGTCGGAATTATGTGAACCTTAATTAGGGTTAGAGTTGGTAATATGCCGACTTTATGATTTCCTATATAATGGCTAGGTCACATCTCCTCTCCATATCGTTTTGACTTGCCCCATAGATGATCGATTATTTTGAGAAGCAAGGAGAGGAAGATCTAACTGGTAATATTCATACATAACAATGTCTTCCGCATATATGATTTTCAGATTATCAATTAATTATGTGATTCTTGTTCTTAGCATGATTACTATGAAATTTAGGGTTAATACCCTAAATAGTCACTGAACTTTGTCAAAAGTTCTCACGAGATCACTAAACTTCAAAACTTCCTTAATTGGTCATTGAACTCTTCATAAAGTTCCCAGGAGGTCACCGAACTTTAAAACTACCCTAAATAATCACTGAACTTTTCAAAAACTTCCCTAAATAGTCACCCAACTTTGCAAAAAGTTCATAGGGGTTCGCTGAATCATTGATGTATGGGGTCTCAATTTGCAAAGTTCAGTGACCTCCTAGGAAGTTTTAGCAAAGTTCAGTGACTATTTATGATAATTTTGAAGTTTAGTGACCTCCTAGGAACTTTTTGCAAAGTTCAGTGACTAATTAAGAAAGTTTTGAAGTTCGGTGACCTCCTGAGAACTTTTGGCAAAGTTCAGTGACTATTTAGGGTATTAACTCTGAAATTTATCAACATCTCCCACAAATCTTTGCTAGGCAATGCATCAAGTATATTGGTGGCGAAGAGGAAGCTTTCAGAGGATGTATGTTAGTTTATACTCTTAAACAACAGGCTTATCAATTAAGAGATCAAGCAATTATTAAAGTGCTATTTTTTTTATATTTTTTTGGCTAATTTAAATATTTTGGATGAAACTGATAACTTAAGCACACAATGAGTCCTATTTTGAATCCAGAATATATCAAGACACTAAGTGTTCGTTTGAGTGGTAGGGTGAAAAATAGGTGGAAAGAGAAAGAATTACTGTGAAAATAATTGTTTAAAACTTGTTTTCCAGAGAATTGTTAAATAATGTGCTAGATTAGTATAATTTTTCACCTAGAAATTTTAAAAATTTTGGATTTTTTTTGTTCATGTTTGGCTTTATTTTACATAAAAATCGTTAATTAAAGTGAATTTTTTTTTTTACAATTGGTTATGAAATTTGTTGCTATTGCCAAAAAAAAAAAAAAAAAGTTTGCTCGAAAACTATTTTTTCATCAAAGTTTAGTGTTCGTTTTACATAAAAATTGTCTATTAAAATGATTTTTTTTTTTTTTTAATTCGTTATGAAATTTGTTATCATTGCCCAAAAAAAAAAAATTAAGGCCGAAAACTGGAATTCAATTTCCCACCCTAAAAAGAAGGAAAAAAAGGAAAAGAGGACCCAGTAGTGCTTCTAGTATTGTGTATTGCCCAACTCATCAAATCGATAGCAAGACAGTAACAATTATATGCATCAAGATTCGTCATCTTTTACATATATAATAAATACATTGCACTGGTACTATGATTTACACATATATCACACAGAAGAAAGAACAGAAAAATGCAGAATCCTGGACCCTTTTTCAAGATAAAAACAATGCAATGAGGGTATCTTCATTTGTACTAAAAGGATCGAGTACGAACCAAATTTATCATGATATGGAATGTCGCCTATCTTTGCTTGGTCTATTTCGACGTTTGGCGCTTTGAGGTACGATTCCATCAGCCCAAATAAATCTGCCAAGGGTTTTCGAGAGGGAGCTTATGAAAGATTTTCTGGGCAAAGGAGGCTTATCAAAGGATAGACGATTGCCCGAGGGACTACCAAATGATGCTTTAGGATCATCAGATTTTGTGATTTCTTTCAATCTCATTTTCATTTTCACCAACTCAAGTTTCAGGTCCTGATTTTCTTTACGTAAAGTCGAGAGCTCATCTGGTACAGGGTGGATGTCTATGGAGAACTTATTCGGTTTACTTGGAAGAGAAGGAGAATCATTGAGGCTGATGTCCATGACTTCCCTGAGGCGTTGTTGCTCGTAGTAAAGCACTTGAACTACAGTCTGGACGGGTAGTCGGTCATTTTGAGCTGCGTGGGCACAAGCTTCCCGAGAAAGCTTTTGACAGTCCATCACACTGCAAACTTTTTTTCTCTCCATATCACTTAATGCCGGATGAGCCTGCAGATTACATACAAGGAGGCAAATGAATAAGATATGCAGCAGTCCACAATTCATCTTTAAAGTAATTACACACAGCTTACTATTAGTTCGTAGTAAATTATAACCATACTGAATCTACATTATACTATAAACTTGCTTGCAATGACATGTGAAGCAACTACTGGTAAAGATCATGGCTTTAAATACGTTTATTTATTCAAGTTCTCCATTGATCAACCAACTGTGGAGAGTGAAAAAAGGCTGTTTGCCTATAATAAGAGAGGATTTCAAGAGGTGAAGATGGAAAGGGAAAATAAGAGGAACTTCTGCCTTGAACAGTTTATGCAGAATTTTATCTTTACTACACATCAAGTGATCGAACTTTGTCAGAAAAAGTGAAACACAAGAAGTATCAAGTCCAATTGTCCAAAAAATATGTCTTCAGTATTAAAATCAAGTAAAATAGACTTGTATCTTACAGGGAAATTATAAAAAATCAGGCATTTAATTTTTCAAATTCAAAATTCAAGTGCAAACTTTATTTAATCAAAAATCAGGTATTGAATTAATAATTAAATATTATACCCACCCTACCTAATCCCAAACAAACCCTAAATCATTTTTTCTTCTATCATCATCCCTCTCCTCTTCATATCTTTCTCTCTCTACCCTCATCCTGTCCCGCCGTTGCCAACGAAGTCCCGCCGCCGGAGACACCGCTTGATGTGAGTCGAGCAGCTGCCAGCGACATCGTCGCTGCTGTTTCCCCCTCACAGCAGGCACTGTGAGAGTCGGCAGTGGGTACGCTGATGTGTTTCCCCCCTCACAGTCGACGTTGTTAGAGCCGGCATAGGCATCGCCGTCGTCTCTGCTACAATAGGTAAGAGCTCCCGCCGTTACAAGGCACCTGTTGATGTGATACCTCTGTTGTGCTGCTCCCTCGCAGCCTTCAGGTTTCGATGATTTTATGGTGGTTTTGGGATTTGAGATGGTGGCAGATATGGTGGTGCTACAGTGGTTGGTGCAGGTGGTGTTGGATATGGCGATGTTGGTGAGGCGTTGATTTTGGTAGTGAGGTGGTAGTGGTGCAAGTTGTTATTGGTGGGTTGCAAAATGGTGGCGACTGGTGGTGGTTATGGTAGTGGTGGGTGTGATGATTTTTGTTGGCAGTCTAGTGGTGGTGGTGTTTTGGTGCTGTCATGGCGGCGTTTTTGGCGGCGGCGGTGTGTTTCTTTGGCATTGGTGGTGGTGGTGGCGGTGCAAGTTGTTATTGGTGGGTTGCAAAATGGTGGCGACTGGTGGTTGCTATGGCAGTGGTGGGTGTGATGATTTTTGTTGGCAGTCTAGTGGTGGTGTTTTGGTGCTGTCATGGTGGCATTTTTGGCGGCGGTGTGTTTCTTTGGCATTGGTGGTGGCGGCAGTTGGGCATGGTGAAATGTTGGTGGTGGTGGTGGCAGCGACCGCCATAGTAGTAACGGCGGTAGTCTGTGACCAAATGTTTGATAATATATGTGACCAATTACTCAACTGTGACCTAGAAATTTAATAATATGTGACTGAAAAATAATCTGTGACTAACTAATTTAAAAATATGTGACATCGAAATAATATATGACGTAAAAAAATTTTGATCTGTGACCTTGAAATAATCAAATTTGACGATATGTGACAATTAAATAAATCTGTAACTTATAATTATGAATCTGTGACCATTAATCACAAATTGTGACTTTATTATAATTATTTAATAAATATTTTTAATTAATTAAATCCATACTTGATTTTTGAATTTTCAAACTATTTACCTTACTTCTAAATTGAGGTAAAGAATACACCTTAAATATGAAAATTTCCCTATCTTAAATTCTAATGTCGGCCTAAAGCCCTATTTGATCCTTTTTCCATTGCTCATTAGCGAATAGCGAGGGATTCAGAAATAAAGTAAGAAAATGCACAAACCTTCAAGTAGATATCAATGGACCTATACATTCCGTCTTCTGTTATTCGTGACTGTTCAGGAATTAGTTCTGCAAGACTGATAAACTTTGAGACAGATAAATTGCGGTCAGAAGCAATTTCAGCAAGATAGCTCTCCATTAACCTTGTGACACACTCCATATCACTTTGTGAAGAAGAAATATACTCTTCATCTGCATTGTATCCCGACCTATTCCCCTCCATTTCATATTCCAGGTAATTCACCATTATCCTCTGCACAGTTTCAACATCGAACAATGTATCCCTGGTGAAAGTACAAGAAGGAATTAGTAAATCGTCTAACACGGCCTGTCCTAGTTGCAAGGCCATCCTCTTTTCCAAGTCGAGCCTGCAAGCAACTGTTGTTTCTAGATGTATTGCAGCTCGAAGAAGCGTCGAGAGAAAGCTAATTGACATGGCATTCTTCTCTCTTGGCAGAAAACTAACTATTGTTTCCAAAACAACCCGTTTCTCGTGTTCTTCTCTTGCCTCGATTTTCTTCCTACCATTTCCAAAAATTTCCTGAAATAAAAAGAAAAACAACAATTGAATCTAGCTCACGTGATTAATAATCCTTGTTTATGGGATAAGAACTCACCAACCCACGAAGAGATTTTTGTGCATACAGCATTAATATTGGACCAAGAGCATTTTGTTTGAATCCCCTTGCCATCATTGCAATGAGAACCCTTTGAAAGAAATCGATTCGAAGCACAGTCAAATCTTCAGCCCACCAATCAACAACGGGCTTCGTATTGGACATGGATGATTTGGAGGATATCGAATCATTCTTGTCACTCTCCACCCTCCCTGATGCGCTAAATTGGCTATCTCTACAGGCCACAAATGCTATCATATCTATGCATCGGCTCACCAATTTTACTTTTTCTGCTAGGGGAAGCAGGATTTCGGAAGAATGCAAAATGGTAACTGCCCCTGCAAGGCTCTTTAATGCCACTCCGTGTAGGTATTTCTCGGTTCTTTCAACTAAATTTCCAACTGCATAGTCTTCTGTCATCTCAAGATATTCTGCTACACACCTAAGCATGGCAATGTTTTCTGTACTTATCTCAAAGTTTATTCCATAACAAAATTTTGCAGCGAGTTCAAATGCCTCTGCTCCTCCGGGAATACCAGGGATTTCGATAACGGCAAGATCAGTATTAGTGGATTCTGATACTAACTTCCTTATGTATCCACATTTTGAGATCAATGGGAACTGCAAATGTAAAAATATGGGAAATGGAGTTGAAATCACTTCGATTATGATTAATGAATCAAATTTTAAAACTTCAAAAATGCAGATTTATTTCTAATTCTTCACATGAATCAATTAGAATATGCTACAAGAAACATCAATAGACTCTACCTTGTGCAATGGAAAGGAAGTTCCTCCTGCACTAACAGTTACATCGCTCAGGATTTCCTGCGAAAAGATCCTGTTGAACATTGAAATAAACGTCTTAAGTCCATAATCTTCCCTAAATAGAATTCAGCGAAAATGGCCAAACTAAGCTTTCATTAATTACCAACACAAGTAAAAATAATATTAACTTGATAGGAAAAAGAGAGCGAACCATTCACTAGTCCTCTTCATGGCAGTGGAAAGAAGATCATTTTTCTTAGTGAACATGTTTGTAGCCGAGGGATGTGCAGTTTGCTCCTGATCAAGATCCACCATCTCAATTATTTCAGGTACCCTGATCCCATTTAAAAATCCATCGTAGCCGAAGGTACATAAATTCTTATAAGAAGTTTCCTTTTATAGCTGTGGTCATTTCTTAACTAATGATCATAAAGTTCTCTCTCTGTTATCCCTAAAATTCACTCTTTGTACAGAAGAAATAATTGACTTCAACAGTTCTGGGAGTACAGTCCCAGTCTATATTTCAGTCATAAATTCTGCTATTTATCTTCTGCCTGTACAATCCCCATAACGGGCCTCCATTTTTACTGAAGTCTAAGGTAGTACTATTGGGTAGGAGAAATAGGGGGGTACATTAAAATATAGTGTGCGGTGGGAGACATAGATAAGATAGTGGTGCCAAATAAAGAGGTTTCCATGTGAAATTTATTTTCATCCACAAACTTGCCTGTCTTTTCCAAAGAGATTATTATTTTGGCAAAACGGGACGGTAATAGCATAAAACACCTATTGGACTTTCACTAGGAAACCAATTATGTAGAGTGACTGAATATGAAAAATGAACTAGTTCAAAGAGGTAATTACTCTCAAACTCACTACCCAGGTGCTTATAACATAGATAATTACGTTTATAAATCATCCAATACCTATGTGTATTGAGATAGAATTTTGCGAAAATTGACTTCCTTTGTCAACATATGAGCCCATCAAGTATGAAGTTTCACCAAGTAAAAAAAAATACCAGTAAACCAGTGGCTAGAGATCCCAATCTAACCCGCAAGCCACCCTAGGGACAGGGTGCGGGGTCGGTTAGATTATCATGATACTTGAAAGAGATGCCACCTTGGATGCCATGACCTACCATTTATAGAAGCCACCAAATACTATGACTGGTTAGATAATTTTGAAGGCCCGACTTGACAATACATAGAGTACATTTATTGCATGTTTTGAAAATTAAATTTCACTTTCGCTCTAGTACCCATCGACGGGATGTTAACATCTATTAAGTTGACAACAATTTCTGTTAACTGATAATGATAGTGGATGTTCACATCGTTTTTCGGTGCCATTACTCGTAGGTCCAGTGAAATCTGTATCCTGCTGATGATCGAAATCTGAGTTTTTTGCTGTCAGTTCTCTAAAGTCATGTAAAAGGGAGTTATATTATGATAAACATTGGAGAGAAAACGAACAAAAGGATAGCTATCCATCTGTCCTAATTGATTCTAGCAGCATGTGGACAGGACTGAATTAGACAATATATTTGCTACACATTAAACATACTTCAATTTTATTTTCGTCCTCAATATTGTCTAGTCTACATTACCAAACATATTGCAGAAAATGGAGGTATTGGTACCAGTAGGAGCCCGTCTGCAGGCTGATCAAGCCCTACTTTGTAAATATATGATTCAATTCATCACTTTCTTAGGAATAACCACAATATTTGACAAAAAGATAGATGAACTTGAAGATGGAATATAGAAATTGCATAATACGTGGTTTGTACCAATGAAGTCACCGCGTGTTTGGTAACAAGCAGTTTCTTTTCCTCTTTTAGTATAGTCTACCAAGATGCAAACGATGTTCCCCACAAATTAGCATCATTGCATGCGCATCAACATACAGGTCAAGTCCACACTAGGCCGAGTCTACCCTTCATTACACAAATTAAGGGTTTTGCCCCTTTCAACTAAATAGCTAAACCAAAACGATGCAATATCATGAATATAAGCCATTAAAACCTACATGGCTGAAACTTTTACAATTTTACTCAAATTTCAATTGAGAACTCCAATACACACTACAACACACAAGGCAAGAGTAATTTGTGTAAAAGCGTCCAGGCCGGCCACTGCTGCTTGATCACCTCAGTAAGTGCAGGAATTTCCCACGCGGAATTCTCACTAGCAAACATCACAGATATTACCTTGACGAGATCTAGCCAGATAAAAAGCAAAGAAAGCAATTTTAAAAGGATCATTTAAAGCATAGAACTGAAAGGACAAGTACCAAGCATAATAGCAAATATAAAGATCAAACTCCATGAGAAGAAGCACCCAGTTTGCATTATAGTGCTGTGAGGGAAACCCAAGAAAATTTCCAAAACAGATGAGTAAATCTTGCTTGTGTGCTACATTACTATATTTTTATCATTTCCATTCTACTCTCCTTATTGGAGCAAGGACAGAATATGGATTGTATGGAAATCGAACTTCAATATGAAACACCTTGCAGATAATAACCACTCAGGCCCCGTTTGAGCCATATTTTTTCCTCACTAAAATGAAAAATATGACCGTTATCCATCACATCAACATTTAAATTCAAATTTTCTATCTCTTGTGTGAGCCCCAATAACGGCTATATTTTTCATTCTCATTTTCAAAAAAGTTGGCTCAAACAGGGGCATAATAAGATTACTAAGCCCGTGAATATAGCAATAATTTAGTGTATACAGTTAAAGATTCCGAGTGAATTCGAATTGATGAGACATAAAGCCCTAAACAAATTAGTCAGTTCTTACATCCAACATATGTAGAAATTTGAGATTATGTAATGTAAGGGTAGTCAGAAGTTCATCATCATAGGGTACCAAATAATTCCCAACTTCCAACCATAAGGATGGCCAATCTCAGTAAGTTACCACATTGAGCTACCACACGAAGCCACGAAAGTTCATTAAACTTCCACATGTAGAGCATGAGTAAGTATTCAGCGCAGAATAAGTGAATAGGGTTTTATGTAATTCAAGTGTCCTATTTGTGGTTAATCACCATTCAAATCATCGTTGGTGTAAATTCCCATCCGAACATGAAGATAAACAGATTAGTGAAGGCTGTCAAGACCAATTATAATAATATAAGCAAAGTAAAAAATAAACAGAGTTGCAGCTTGTGAAAGATTTCATTTAACGTGCATGTGTCAGCAATTTGTAACATATTTGATTGGCATCAAATTCATGATTAAAAAGTGGACCAAAAAAAGAACCACTTGATAAGACAGTCATCGACTTCAGCTCAAGTGGCATGTTCAATAATGCAAAGAGAAATCAGATTATCAATTATAAGCTCTTTTGGTGGCCCAGAACTTTTTTCGTTTAGCTAATGGGACCTTAAAAAGAAATTGTCATATCACAATTAATTCTTCATTTGTACAAACTGTAACACTTCAACATAGAGTTATGTCATTGAACCATAGAATAATTGAGGTTGCCTGTGCAGATAAATGAATCTAATAGAAGTGAATAAGGACAGTATTTTAGCTTATTTTTTAGTCTGTCAGGCTTGTTGCTTCAATAATTCCAATCTAGCATTTCGTACCCCAAGCACTACAAGAGATAAACGTAAAACAAATTACTGTGATAACTGTGAACCTAGGGACAACACACACCCTTTTCTTACCAAAGCAGATTGCAGCCAGAGACGTGAATTATGAAAACACTTGCCCACTATAAGGTAATATTAACCAGAATATTAAATTATACTTTAAATAAATACAACACAGGTTTTCTTTCGTGTCATCTTATATAAGATGACAAGAAATTTATGTTCCATTAGGTATAAAGGTCAAAAAGGTAGACAGACAATGAAATAAAAATAATGATGGCTAGTTGAAGAACTAATTTCTCCAGTTTTTTGTGTGGTGGATCACAAAACAAACGACAGATGGATCACAACGTCCATTTCACTATTCCAAGTTTACATCATAAACACGTGGATGGTTCCCTTTTTCCCTAATCTTCTATTGCAACAAATGAACGTAAGAAGAATTATAGAAAAGCTGTGAGCTTTTTAGCTCTCACCTTTAGATAGAAAGGAATAGTAGGGTTCCAAAATCTCCCTTCTCACTTCCTTTTCTGTCCCAAACAGGAACCTTGAGAAACAATAAAACTGCATTATTCATTCCTCCTCTCTCTTCCAAACTATCCTCTCACTATTCACATGACCAGGGCACTTAACCAGTTAACCAAGAGGAGACCTTATAACGTACGAATTATTCCTTCAGAATCAAGGAGTTTTCGTTATGACAGATCAACTCGTATCCAAGCTTAGATTTACTAATCCTCACGCCAACTGATTCAATAACTTGTGAAGGTACCACCAACAGAAAGAGGAGAAAATTCAGATGCGCGTTTACACAAGTTTAAGGGAAAGAGAAATATACACAAATTTAGGACACAAGGAGCTGACCTTAATATTTTCCACGTCAAAACAAGGAATCCGAATATAACTATCGTTGTCTAGTTCCCTGGTAGAATCAAATTTCTTAATCCAGATACATGGACCAATAAGTGCAAAATTGAAGTCCCATAACCACAAAATTTAAGCTGTATTCCTTGAAAATAATAATTCCATATTTTACAAGAATTTTCACCAACAATAAGCAGTGAAAGGAAGTACTTATTCAAGTTTACATAGCAATGCAAAATTATAATCCTTCCACCATAAATTCAGTACAGAAGAGTAATAATAGGATTTATTGGAACACCAGAATTCCGCGAGGAGACATTTTCACAAACGGAAATCGAAGTCAGGTTTTAAGTGCGGCTCGCCAGCTCCTCTCGTCCTACTAGCGTGCCAAGCAGCAAATTTCTCGTACCAGCCGTCGATTCGTACGAGTTGGCTCGCGAGCACATTGGCTTGTGTGCGAGCCGAGCTACACTTTGGTTGAGCGAACCGACTCACTGGCGAATCGAACGGTTCGATTCGTCCCATTTGACCTCCTTACATATTGATTTGCAATTTTCAATCTACAGAAATGGAGCCGGGAAATCTATAGGCTCCCTCTTCCTCCGACCGGCGGCGGAGGCGGAATATTTGTTGGGAAAATTTGAGTTTAATTGTAACTCATTTCAAAATTAAAATAAAAAGTTTAAATTTTTAAAAATCAGATATTTATTAGATTTTATTTATGAAATAATTAATTAAATATATATTTTATAAATTAAATATAAGGTCACAATTATATACAATTTGATCATAAATTATCGAATTAATTGATTACAAATAATTTCTCGATCACAATTATAAATTTTATTGATCACGGAATTATCAAATTAATAGATCATATATTATTCCTTAATTTTTTGGGGTGGTTTTTTTAATTGTTTTCTTCCTATCTACTTTTTTGGAGGGTTGGGGGTGGTGGTTGGTGGTGGTGAAAGTTTGTAGTTTGTGTTGATTGTCGGCGTGGAGTATTGTTCCAATGGTTTTAAGATGATTTTTGTGATGGTTCTTTTTGGGTGTTTCCTTTGGATCTGTTTTGTCGAAGTGTTGAGGTGGTTGATACTGCAAGTGGTGGTGGTGTAGATGTGATATGGTGGTACTAGTGGAGCAGTGGTGATGGTGTGGTTTTGTTGCAGTGATAGTGGTGGAGTGTGGTGGGCTAAATAGTATTTGTAATCAATAAATAATATGTGATCAATGAAATAGATATTTGTTAATTTGTGACCTAAACATAATTTATTAATTTATGATCTGAACATAATTAGTGGCTAATTAATTTGATATTTTGTGATTATGAAATAAGTTGCGATGTGTAGAGTTTGTGATTTGTAACCAATGAATAATACGTAACTTATTAATTTGGTAAATTTGTGATCGTGAAATAATTTGTGATCTATAAGATTTATTATTATGATCGAGAAATTATTTGTAACCAATCAATTTGATAATTTGTGACATTATATTTAATTTATGAAATATATTTTAATTAATTATTTCATAAATAAAATTTAATAAATATATGATTTTTTAAGTTTTAAACATTTTATCTTAATTTTGAAATGAGTTATAGTTAAACTCTTAGGGGGATGTATTCAATTGAAACTTTTAAAGACTTTTGGAGAATTAAAAAATTTAGGTGTATTCAATTGAAACTTTTAAAGACTTTTGGAGAATTAAAAAATTTAGGTGTATTCAATCGAGACTTTTAAAGATTATCTAAAAGTTTAGGCGTATTCAATAAAGACTTTTAAAAAGTCTCTAAAAGTTACGGAGTATTCAATTGAAACTTTTTAAAAGTCTCTGTAAGTTATAAGGTATTCAATTGATAATGACTTTTAGAGATTTTATAATTTGTTAGACTTTTGGAGACTTTTTGATAGAAAATCTCAAAACAAATATCACTTTCTACCATGAGATTCGTCAAGAGCCAGTCATTTTTTTCTCTTTCACACAACCCCCCCCCCCCCCCTATCTCTATGGTGTATTTCACTTTTTTTGACCTAAACAATATTCTTCTTCAAGCCAAGAAATTTAAAACCAAATTTATTGATTTGTGTTCTCCCTCCCTCCCTCCCTCCCTCCCTCTCTCTCTCTAGTGTATTTCACTTTTTTTGACCTAAACAATGTACATTTATGAAAAAAAAAAAGGGATTTGTCAAATGCTTGCAACAAATACTTTATTATTTCATTTTTTTTTCTTTTATCTTATTGTATGATAATTATACATGTTATAAGTCATGTGCTAATTTTACAATTATTTTATGTTCAGGTAATTATTTTTTGGGAGATTGTAGATTTCCAAATCAGCATAAATTCTTAACTCATTTTCGAAGTGTTCGTTATCATCTTCAAGATTTTGTAGTTCAAGGTCGTGACCCTGAAAATACAAAAGAGTTATTTAACGTTCGTCATGTTTCATTGAGGAACGTAGTTGAGAGGATATTTGATATATTTAAATCACGATTTATAATTTTCAAAACTACTCCTCCAATTTCATATAGTACACAAGCGGAGCTCGTATTAGCTTGTGTAAGATAATATAATTTTATTCACAAAGAGTATCATTCCGATGAATTTCCTATTGAACCTGATAATGAAGATTCTTCATCTTCTTTGGTTAATGAAGGGGGACACTTTGTTGATGGTCAAGAACAAGAAAGAAAGAGCGCTAATACATGAAGGGCTACTATAGCCATTGATACGTGGAATGATATTGGGAATGTTTTTTTTTTTATTTTGTTTTTTTTGTTGTTGAACATAACTAAATACAATTAATTTTTTTTGGTATTTTGATTATTTATTAATCCATTTTATGTGACTTGAAAAAAAATTAATTTTTTTATTTTACATGAGAAATTTGATTTATTGTTTTGCATTTTCAATTATACGGGGGTTATGAATGATTTGGACATATAAGAAATTGTTTAAAATATCACGTTATATATGTTTAATATTTTATTTTAAAATATAAGTCTTTAAAAGTCGCTAAAAGACTCTAATGAAAGTTTATAAAAATTCAATTGGGACTTTTAAAAACTTTTATAGACGTAAAAAGTCTATAAAACTATAAAAGTCGTTAAAAGTCACAATTTAATACACCTCCCTTAGTTATGAATTTTTCCCTTATATATATATATATATATATATATATATATATATATAAAAATTGATAAACAATTACACATTGTGATATATAAATTTTAATTTGAATAGTTTTAAATTTTAAATTAAAATGTATAAGTTTGTGTTTCGTACTATTATATTATATTAAATTTTGTATTTAATCATGAACTTTTTATACATAATAAAATAATAGATAACATTATAGTACAAAACTAAATAAATAAATATTTTTTCTTCATTGAATTCAATGTACTTTACCAAATAAACTATTAGCATTTTTAAATTGATAATATCAACATCCATTTTTTTTTTAGTTTCATTTTTTCCTAGTGACTAAAATGTAGTAGTACAAAGTTTTTTGCATTTTCCATTCATTTATTAATAATGTTCTAAAAGGCGTAATGCGTTGCGAGATGTCGATGTTGAGAATCAAGAATCACAAGTTTAGGCGTGTCAATACGAAGAATAATCGTCATAATACGTTTCGTATTTTTAATATTATTTTAATTCTTTTTAAGACATTAAATATATTTTTATTTTAAAAAATAGTTTTTTTCTATATTATAAAAAAATAGATTTTTTACTATATCATAAAATCATCTAATATTTAAAAATAATACTTACTAAACATTTAATATAATACTATAATATTGCTAAATAGTGTTAGGAGAATTTTAATTTTTTTTATTAATTAAGGAACTAAACATGAGCATTAATTATAGGATTTATACGAAAAGTTTGCGGATTTGATAATTTCGATATCTGAAAATGGAGATGAAGGATTTTGATTCACAATCGAGAATGATTCTGACGTGAAGTTTGTGGGAATTCAATTGGGGTCGAACCGAATGCAATAAATACATAAAAATAATTTAAAGTAAATCTATCTTTACTAATTAGATTCATTATATATCCTACAATTAGTCCCAACACTAAAAATTAAAAATAAATATGTTAAAATAGTTTACTTTGTTAAATTAAAATATTTTAAACTTATAGAAAATAATATCTAACATTAATATATTAATAATCAAGTGCAATTTAAATTAAATTTGAAAATTAAATAAATGAAAGAATGAAAGTGAATATTACAATTTAATTAGTTGTAATTCAAAATCAAATTAGTCAATTAGACATACATTTTAAAATGATTTTGATGAGCATTTTAACATTTTTTTTTGTCACTATCCCACATTGGAAATTTATAAAACTATTGGAGTTAAGAGCATATATAAAATGCACAATCCCACATTGGAAGTTTATGAAACTTTTGGAGAGAAGTGTATCTATAAAATGAGCATGACATCCAATACTTCTACATGGGCTTTAGAATTGTAAATTTTGAAGCCCAATTATGGAGTTAAAAGATTTTTAAGTTAAAAAAATTCCGTTAGTTTTTCCGTTAAATCAAGAAATTCCGTTAGTTTTTCCGTTAAACCAACAAATTCCGTTAGATAGGCACTTTTTATATATAGAAAGATATATATATATTAATACATGGTGAGGCCCACAATGATAGCACCCTGGTGAGCCTGTGAATTATTCCCCTGTACGTGGGGAATAATTCAATCTATACTGCTGGATTAATAAATTAGTACATAATTATACAAAGCTTCATTCAAAATATACACTTGGAAGGATTTCACCCTGTCATTCTTTTTTATAAGTAATAATAATCAAGATTCGGGTTTAGTCTATGGGTAATGATTGCCCTAGCACATTATCATGGGCGACAAATCAAAATTGAGGAGAATCACTTGACCGACTCAAGTTCTCATGCCACATTAATAAAGGTGTCAAGATGAACGGATCGATCAGATCCGTGAAAATTGACCCGAATCGATTTGGGACCGCGGACCGACTCGTGACTCGAGCGGGCGGATCACGGGTCAAGGATGTGTAACCCGTGGGTTTCGCAGGTTGCACCTTCACGGGCCGCGATTAACCCGCCGGCCCGTGAAAAAAAAATTAACAACTAAATTATAGTTAAGTAAGTGTCAACCTAGTTGTGATGTACTTAAATTATAAATTATAGTAAAAGTAGGCATCAACCTAGTTGGGATGTACTTATACTATAAATATTTGATAATAGTAATTAGAAATATATTTAGTTGTTATTTATTTAAGTTAAATTTAACTTTGCAAAGTTATAAATAATTCATTTAACATTAAATTTAAATTCTATGTAAACATTTTTTGGTATAAATATGAATTTATCATTTTGTTCAATTCTTAATTTACATTTAAAAAAAAATTTGCTATAAATATGAAAAATTCTATATTTTTATAATTTTATTTATATAATCATACAGGTCAAGCTGTAACAAACCGTGACCCGCATGGGCTCGAATCGGATGGGTCAGCGGGCAGGCCGGGTTGTAGTCCAAGATTTTGGGCAGACCCGGAACCGACCAGGAACCCGTAGTGGGCGGACTTTTTTTACACGGGCCGTTATCGAGCTCATATGTTGGCGGGTCGATCCGGCTCGGACCACTAGATTGACACCTCTACACATTAAGCCCGGTTTGGCCACATTATTCTCCATTAAATTATAATTTATTTTTTTATCTTCTTTATCATTTTTTGAATACAATAATTTCTTTGCTTTTAACCACACATTTTCGGAAAAAAAATTATTATTCTTCTCTTTATAATGTAAAATAAAAGGGGCCAAACAGACACTAAATGAGTAGGATGGTATCAACTATTCGAAACTTTATTAGGCTCCATTTGATATGCTGAATTTTTCATGGAAAACGGAAAATAATTTCCATTTTCCAACTTTTGTAGTGTTTGATATGCAAAATTTTTCCAGGAAAATATTTTCCAAGTTTCCTAAATTTCCACATTTTTTAGGAAAATAAATTCTTGATATTTTGGTGGTTAAATATTTTCCTTTTTTTTTTTTTTTTTTTTTGCAATTTGAAGAAATTCTAGACACAATGGTAAAAAGAAAAAATTCACTTTTATTGACAATTTTCATGCAAAACAAAAACAAACGAATGGTATTCTGTATTATTATTATTTTTTCAATTTTTTTATTTTTGGCAATTGGAACAAATTCTAAACCCAATAGTAGAAAATATTATCACTTTAATGGACAATTTTCATAAAAAACAAAGACAAGTGGACTCCAAACTTTCAACATTTTTCATAGAAAATTATACTAATCAAACACAATTAATTACAATTTCCAATAAAACAATTTCTAGGGAAAAATTTTCCCTGTAAAACATTTTCTTTCCACCCATTTTTCACATTACAATCAAACAGACCCTTAAAGAAGTGGCTTCCGATCACAAAGGCATGCAACTCGATCCATCCTCTCCAGATAAATATACTTTCAGGTTAGCTATACTCTAACTCGCTAACTTAAGCATCAAACAATCTTTGACCCCTACACACCTTATTCTTTTGTCAGTCAACTAGATTCTCTGTTTTCTTTATTTCTATAAGGAAGATGGACTTGAAAATCTGCAAAATTAATCAAAATATGCCTAGGATGATCGAAATATGATAAGAGTTATGAATGAAGTGAGAGTTGGGATATAGACGCTTGAACGATAATAAGTCCTCGTTTGGCTTTCATTAAAATTATAATACATTTTTTCTTTTCTTTTCAATCATACATTCTCCAATAAAATATAATTACAAGTAAAATTTTACAAAAAAAAAAATCTTCTATTTTAACTATTCATTCTTCAAAAAGCACTAACTTTTGCAGTGTTTAATAGGGAAAATTTCAAGGGAAAATTTTTTTCCACCTTTTATCATTTTTCACTTTTTTGAGGAAAATAAATTCTTGATATTTTGCAATTGGAAAAAAGTCTAGATACAATGGTAAAATTTTTTTATCACTTTTATTGACAATTTTCATACAAAACAAAGACAAATGAATAATATTCGGTATGATAATTTTTTTCAATTTTTTTTTTTTTGACAATTGGAACAAATTCTAGACTCAATTGTAGAAAAAATCATCACTTTAATGGACAATTTTCATAAAAAATTAAGCCAAACGAACACAAAATTTTCAACATTTTTCACGAAAAATTATACCAATCAAACACAATTAATTACAATTTTCAATAAAATAATTTTTAGGCAAATCAATTTCTTGTCAAATATTTTCCACATTTACAATCAAAGGAACCCAAATTAAAAAATTATAATATTAAATAATCGATGCCAAAGGTGGCTAAAAGAGAGGAGATTTTTGAGTTCAAAGTCAAGCCGCCAGTACGTCAATCTAGTCGTACAAAGCCAGCGTGCTGTCTGTCCTATTTTAATTGATTTTACTATAAATTAATTGTTATCACACCAAAGCTATCAAACAATGATTTGTCCGTATTAGATTAGTAAAGAAATTAAGGTACAAATATGTAACCCAACTCCTCGACAAAAAAAATGTTTCATTTTCTATGACTTTCCAATTAAAAGGTAACATGATAATTTTTCTAAGTGGGTGTGTGTTACCAAATTCCACATAATAGAAGACTTAAAGAGGGTAACAAATAATGTTAAGACATAAAATTTTCAATAAAATAGTTAGATATGATATTAAATTAGATAAATATTGTAAGTCATAATTTAGAAAGTTATTTACCTTTCTAACAAATCAACCGTGTTATGTACTGAAGTAATCTTAGTTTACATAGATATCATCTCATTCATGAAATGATCGTATTGTGTGCCCACTTGTTATGTGACAATATTCATGCATCGATAGATAATATAAAACGTCTTGTCTCGGTTGGGATTAATAGTGAGTAAGGATATATTTTGTCGATACGACTTATTTTTGTTTTTGACATGACTATTTTGCATGATGATTGGATGCTTTTTTTTTATTAAAAATAAAAAATTGCTCTATTTTTTATTTATTTTCTGTTATTTTGAAAAGCTCATAGTAATTATTCGAAGTACATGTGTGTGTGTGTGTGTGTGTGTATATAAAAGTTTTAATGAAAAGGATGGTAAAGTTTATAAATTAATGAAAGTAGTTTTGATAGTAAGCATTACATTTTATGAAAAGGCCAAATTATATGAATTAGATAGTATAACGTTTTATCTACTGTTCTCAAGGGCAAATTAGGAATTAAAATTTTGTACTTAATCATTAATTAGTCTTAATTAAATGGGGTTAAGGGGTGTACGCAATACTCAAAAGATCTGAGAAGTTAGTGATATTTTTGAAAGGTGAAAGAGTGTTTACATTATTCTTAGTCTTAAGAATGCTCAAGGCTAGTCTTTTTCGAGATTTTCATTTTACAACGTACTTGATCAATAGTGTATAATTGACATGTCTAAGCCGCTCGGATGGACTGGAATGCTAGTAAAAGCATGCCAATTCTTGAATCGACCCAACTACAAATCTACATTATTACCAAACAAGCTCATCAGGTCCAATTTACCTTTCTAGTTTATCTTCTATCCTAATCGTTGTCACGTGCGTTGCGCGAGTTTTGTACTGATCATATTTTCATTAGCATATGAATTATAGTTTTTTTGAATGTTTTTGAAGAAATAAGGGTTGGCAACATTTATGAACATTGATTAAAATTTATATAAATGAAAATTTCTGTAGAGAAAAAGAGAAGTTGAAAATAAATAAATGATTATAAAGAAAAGATAACACATTTATGTTCATTTCTACATGATGTCAAAAAAAATTTGCAACATGTTAATGGCTTTTACAATCTCACAACAGCATTCTGCCACACATAGGTTAACAAAAATAATACACAAGTGAGATTACATTAACTGTTTTGCTGGTATAGTTTGGCACATTTAATATTTTTCAACGTTTGGCACAGTTCATCGGATTGAGTTCAACTTGAAGATTGCGTTAGATAGAAGAAGATACTCCGACTTTTCAAATAATCCAAAAGGCACTTCAAACCATATTCCAACAGACCACCAACATCTTTCCCCTACCCATATAACACGTTGTCAAATGTTTCTATGTTTTGGTCTGTACCAATATAGAAAGAACACGTGAGGAAATTGTGAATAAATTAGAGAAAAAGGAAGAGGAATACCAGGAATTAATACAGTAGTATATAGTACTACGATAAATGAGTATTTTAGTTAAAAATTTGGGAACTCTATAAAGGTGGAATAAATTTATTTTGTAGAAAAGGGGATTCAAAAAAAAATTATAATTCTACTAATACAATAAGAATTGTAACAAGGTGGCAATAATTTAGCACGTGCAATGAAGTATGAAACACAAGTAGCATAAATAGAAGGGGAAAAGCTAGACCAATGCATGTACAAAAATGAAGAACGTTCTAATGAAATTAGTCTCGTTATCTTTGGTACAATTCTATATTCAGGGAACTCGCGTGAAAGAAATAATTATTTGTATGAATTGTATAATTCATTAAGCAAAATTATTCACCTGCTCAATCTCGTAATTTTAATTAAGTTGCCACCATTGTTGTTATATATGGGAATTATGTCGTTCTCAAAGAAAAATAAAATTATACACACAAGTATAGCAACAATAATAAGTACTATTGACCTTCATTTGCCTTTTCTATAGGGTGAGTTGGGAAATGCTTCTTTGTTCAAATTATTGAACGTTAAAGAAGACAAAAATGCAAATATGCCTAAACAAGCAATATGTAAATGCAGAAAGAAAAAAGTAACGATTCTCGGAATAACTTAATTTAAACAGTGGCCTCTAACTTTTCAATAAATTTCATCTAATTAACACTAAGGGGCCGTTCTCTTCGTGTTTCAGTTTTGTGTTTTGAGTTTTGAATTCGTTTTGTGTTTTGTGTTTTGTGTGTCTGTTTTCAAATTTCTGAAAATGCGTTCTTTTTGCTATTCTGAAAAATTGTTTCCGAAAACAAAAAAATGGAAAACGCGTTTACTTTGAAGTTTTGAGAATTTTTTTAATAATAATTTATTACAAAAATCTGATTATTCAATAAATTTTAATGGTTTAATGTTCATATAGTATTAAATAACATATAAATTTTGAAATTGGTGAAACGTCAAATTTTTTTCAAGATATTAAAAACACCACCTAAATTACATTTGATAAAACAGTTCAATCAATACGATTAGAATTTTACGTGTCATGACAAAATAAGCAGATACTAAACAACATACAAAATAAATTTAAGGAGTTATGTACGACGTCTTGAGTAGTCATTCCACATGTGTGTAGCAATTTGATCTCTAACTTGCCCCATTTGAGCTGTTTGACTAGCATCAAAATGTATGGCTTCTTGTGCATGACTTGACTCTGGTATATCTTGGAATACCATATTTTCCTCTGAATACTCAGCGAACAACCTGTCTAAAGCGTGCTCCTGACGAATAAAGTTGTGTATTGCACAACATGCAGTAGGGATTTGTCTTTGTCTACTAAGAGGATAATTGGTGATCAATTTCAAAATAGGAAATCTTGCCTTTAAAACTCCAATGCAACGTTCAATAATGTTACGGCACGAGGAGTGTCGATAGTTGAACAATTCTTCCTTCCCACGTAGTCTTCCCCGTCCGACATAGTCACGCAGATGATATCTTTGACCTCGATAAGGGGCAAGAAATCCAGGCATGTTTGGGTAGCCAGAATCAACAAGGTAAAATTGATCTGTAAAAAAAAATAATAATAATAAAATATTCACATAGTGTAACAGTGTAGATATATTCACAATAAATTTTAAAGTACAAGAATATACCTCCTCGTGGCATTGGAAAATTGTTCGACCTTCTTGTGACCGCGTCAACGAATACTCGTGAGTCATTAGCAGTGCCTTCCCACCCAGAATACACAAAAGTGAATTTCATATCGAAATCACATGTTAACATCACATTTTGTGTTACATTTGTTTTCCTTCCACGAAAAGATGTTTGTCTCGATGCAGGTGCCCAAGCTGCAACATGTGTACCATCTATTGCGCCTATACAATCCGTAAAGAAAGGATATTTATGCAAAATCCGCTCATACACAACATCTTGATTTGTGGGTCGGATTATCTCTGTACCAAACGAACAAATAGCCCTTATCACCCGTTTAAACCATTTGTGTATAGTGTTGTTGGAATGTTGAAACATATCACCAATAATACTATATCTGGTAGTATGCCCTATAATCATCAGAAACATAGCTACACCCTCCTCCACACTCACTTTTTTTCCATCTTCCAACAATCCTTTGTGTTTCAAAATATCACAAAAATTCATGAACACGTGTTTCTGCATACGAAAATTGCGATAACATACATCTGGATGTCCATTTAAAATTTCTAGCACGTACATTTTTCCCGTAAGTAATGATGTCCTACAAGGTATCCTGCCGACGGTACTTCGTTCGTGAAGATCAATCATATTAAACATCATTAAACTGTCAAAGTCTGCGTCAAAGTCATCTGTCATTAACAACTCATCATCACTCGTCTCTTCATCAATGGAATCGTCAACATTCACATTATCATTCATACTGTAAACAACATATACCCACATTAATTATCATAAGTCATAACAACCATCATTCAATCATATAAAATAGGCGCCCTAGCATTGCGACATGAAAAGAAATATTACCATCAATTCTACGACCATCAACATCAATAAGTTCATACATGAAAACATTACATCACCATGAAAAGAAACCAAACGTACTAGGAGTACTTAACATGAAAACAGTAGTTCAACCTTGCACATCACAAATACAACACAACAACGTAGTAGAGATATTAAAACAATAATAAAATCAAAGCAGTTCCAAGATAGGTCCTCTTCTTGCTTCTGGCATCTTCACAAATGACACCCTGAAAGTGGGATCCTTAAAAGCCTGTATTGCTTTCATATAAACCTCATTTGACACCCCTTCCATATTGTTTAAGATGTCCATGCATAGAACACTAGAATAAGGATCATGACTACTAACTTCGCTATCCGATTGACTACATGATTTTCCTTGTATCTTTGCAAGCTTTTCTTTGAAGTAAAGTGTTCTAATTTCGGTTTCTTCATTCCTCATACTAACTGTAGATGACCATTGTGCCATGCAAGCCTCAAGTTTATCGGTTTTACTGATCTTAGGTTCTTTATGTCGTCGTTCACCTGACGTACCAATTTCCTCACGCCGACGAGTATTTGAAACCTGTTCCACTTCATCATCATTTTCCACACGTACATGCACTCCCTTGTTCAAGAAGTCATCTTCTATCTGCCTTTCTTCCTCTGATGTGTTTGGAAGCTGAGTTGACGCATTGCCTAAGCCTCCAGTAGCAGTAGTCCCGCTAAATATCTCCCCCAGAGTGTGATAGTGCTTACATCCTTCCCTTTTGAACAGCTTGTAATCTGACTTGTTAATCTACATTACGAATAAAGTCTCATTAGAAAAGGAGTACAATTGAATATCTCAAAAAAATAAAGAATCAAATAGTATTTAATAAATATATATATCGTGTAAAAGTGTTGCCAAACTTCCTCTGCAGCATTAACTTTGTTGGTATTTGGATCCCATGTGACCCCTGTATGTCCCAAAGGTTCGGAGAACATACGGTGAATCTTACGTAAACGGTTCCACTTTCCCTTTAATCTATCTATCCCGTAATCCACTTTTGTTGAAGCAACCATTGTTTCATTGATTCTGCCCCATTCGTCTTTCGTGAATGTAGAACATTGCAATGCGTTTGATTTCACTCTCTCATAAAGAATTTCGATAAAAGCAAGTTCATTCTCATCCGACCATGACATTGGTTCCTTATTCCTAACTCTATGACCACCCATGTTCTATATTCACCTTAATTAAAATTATCAAAAAATGTATAAGTCATTCCACCGTACATGTCAATTCAACATGAACAATAAGTAAAAATACGCAAATGTAAAGAATTAATAGGAGCATTACTACAATCACAAATTATGGTCAGACTATACTATCTTGTGGAATTGAAAATAATCATTCCTTATTCTTAAATAATTACTTCCATTTACTGAACTAGGATGTAAACCAGTTAGTCCGGTCAAATAATGAGGGACTAGGATCATATTTATCTTTCTTATTGTACTATTCAATATTCAATATATAAAATGTCACCGTCGATTTAGACTTGGTTTTAAATTATTTTTATCCTTGCACTTTCTTTATCATTATTCAACCTGCAAGATTGAGACAAATTTGGGAAGGGCTTAATATAGATTGTGGCAGAGTTGGAGACTCGTGTGCAAAATATCATACATGTCATTATGTATTGGAAAATGTAAGAAAATCCTTCCATTAGATCTAATATATAGGACATATATTAATTCATTTATGATTTATGACAGGTAACAATCTCCACCTCAAAACTAATCGTGTTTAGGTTGCATATCAATTCTGTTGACAAGATACGATATTAATGTCGCTGAATGTAACACAAGAATAAGTAGAAAAGACAGAAGAAATGTAAGAATGAGAAGAAATGGAGAAAATAGAGAACAAATTGGGGAAGAAATAATCAATATTCAATCCTTAATCAAAATCTAATTACAAATAAAATATCGGCATTAAATTGTCATGAGGTATGGAAATCATCTGCATGCTATCCACTGATAAATTCATATCAGCATTAAATTGTCATGAGGTATGGAAATCATCTGGACAATCTTCTCCATGAAGTCACCATATAAAATATTAATGACCTTTTTCAAGACGTACATTTTAAAATAAGCTAGTTTCAGTTATTAAAAAACCAGACATCTAACGGTGTTATAGGGCAGCTTTTGACATCGAGCAGGTTGTGGTGTGAATCTTTTCAGGAGTTGGTTGTAGGTGAAAGGATTCTAGAGGAGTTGATGTAAACTATCTCAAATTAATCTCAGATAACATTATAGTACACAAAATTGATAAATAACCGTAAAGCGCAAATTCTCACGACACGTACACCTTGCAATTACACAATGGACAGGATTGCCATTGAAGTTTCATATGCCACACATTCAAAACATTTCCAAAATCGGGAACACAAAAACCAACTTGCAAACAATACAATGTTCTTTTTAAGTGCAAAGTCTAGAAATAGAAACGAACATAAATTGATCATATATAATTAATAAGCATAAGAATATTTAAGAATAAGCATTCATATACTATTTCCTTTAGGTTTCCCTCTCAGATCACTATTTCCACATACAATCTTATGATGTGTATGTAGCATCTCATAGAGTTAATAGAAAATCAATATTTCTTTCCAATCACCAAGCTGTTTTGGACTCAAATTATCCATCACCACCCCTCCTAGTTTCTCCATACCAAGCTGAAAACATTATCTACAATTTATATATGCTGGCATGCTTTTTAATGGATCCAGAATCAATATATGCTGGCATCGTTTCTGCCTCTTCAAATTTTTAGCACAAATTCAATACACAAATCCCAGAATGAAGCAACACTCACTGATGTCTAGGTTCAATTTGATCCCTATATCCCAGTTCCCGATTCTAGGATTTACATATCAAATTAGATCGATCATGTGAGGATTTTAAGGGCACATTCAAATAAAAGTAGATAACCGCAGTAGGGATTTTTATCATTCAACGAACCTAAAAATTGATTACCCAAAACATGTAAGAAATTCAGCTTATGGCAGGAAATATATATTTTGGGTTCCAATTCACGAGTGCGAGGCCGACCAAACCCAATGCCGTGTTGTTCTCTGTTCGGGGAAAAAGGTATCTAAATCCATCCCGCCCTACCGTTCTTCCTCATTTCAAGATCTAGTCAACGCCAGAGCAAGCAAACACTGATCTGATTGTAGAAGAGCAATTAATGAAAACAAGTCACAGAAAAAGGAATTTTACCTTATTTTGAGGCTACGGGTTGGGGGCGAGCTCAGCGAGTCGCGCTACAATTTTGACAGGCGACGGAGGAGCGGACGTGCGGTGGAGGTTGAACGGCGTTGGGAATTTGGAAGTCGACCGGCGTTTCCAAGGTCTCTTGCGGAGGCTGCCAACAGTGGATTTACGGGGAGGAAGGAAGGAAACTGTGAGTGAGAGAGAAAGAGAGAGAGACGGGTTGAAAATAAGGCGTTTTCCGTGTTTTTCAAACGACCGTGTTTTGTACTGAAAACATAGAAAACGTGGTTTTGAACGTTTTCTGTTTCTAGTATTAAAAATTTTTCTATTTTTAAAAATTCATTTTCAAAAATGATAAAGAGAACGCGTTTTCAGTATTTTGGAAAATCGAAAATAGAAAACACCCTGAAAACAGCAAAGAGAACAGGGCCTAAATGATTCTATCCTCAAAAGACTATTTTGCAAATCGTTAAAATTAATTAAGCAAGTGGGGAACATAAAAATAGACAAATCTGAGCAATTTCCTCCGATGTACTTATCATCTATGCTCTGCTTTTTGTAACCACAACATCATAGCCATGGAAATACCTTGTCTAAGATACGTTGAGTTCATGCCAGCTGCAACTGACTTGCATTCCTCAGTAAATATTGCACGGGTTAAAACAGTAGCACATGTAGTACCTGCATGTATTTGACTAGCATGTTCAGCTGAGGTCTCATATATATATTTACAGTGAGAACCAATAATCTACAACCAAACTAAGTCGAAAACTCACCGTCACCACCAACATCGTTGGTGGCATTTGCAACCTGCTTTACAAGGCTCATACCAATGTTTTTTACTTTGTCCTTGGATTCAATGCTCTTTGCCAGGGTGACACCATCCTTTGTCACTTTATGGGCACCGTAACTTTGCTCAATCACTACATTACGCCCATTTCACCAATTGAAACGATCAAAACTTTAATCAGCTACAACATTGATAAACCAGAAGACAAGAACTAAAGTAGAAATGAAAATCGAAAAATTAACAAGAACAGTTGAAATAACACTTTTTTAACAATGTCCTCACATAAATATCATGAATAAATATATGGAAATGAAATAAAAGTGTCCATACATATTCTTCAAATATCAGTACAAAATTACAAAAGTTCATTAATAAGCTAATTTGAAACATGTATAAATAGATACCACTGCAAAATGATAAAATAAAATTAATCGGTGGAATGAGTAGTAGCGGGATCATTGAAGTACGTTTTAGCCCATGGTGACTTTAACTGCCTCAGCGAGCTCTTCAACACTCTTAAGCATCAAAGCCCTTGCCTTCACTTCAAATCTAATGTCTTTCGTTGCATAGTTCCTGCTCCAACCCCAACCTACTACCAATCTGCATTAAAAAAAAAAAAAAAAGCACAATGTTTGCACTCATCAAATACCAATTTATTCAGTTCAAAATAAATAAAATAACGAATACATGGAAATGAAATCACATGTTGGCTGCTATTTCTTGCAACCAGGGGCGGATCTACAGTAGGGCCTAGTGGGGCACGTGCCCCACTAGGTTTTGAATATTTTTTTTTTTAATTTATTCAAAGGAAATACACTGCAAATACACTATCTACTCTAACTCTCGACTCTCATCTCTCCAAAATCGCAACGAGCCACCGACTGACCGACACAGTGGTCCTCTACTCCTCTCCGTCATCTCTCATTCTCTCCCACCATCCCAACTCCCACCGGCCACACCACACGCCGACACACACACACCGCACTCAGCCAGACAGCCCCCCGTTCCAGCAGCAGCTGCAGCACTGTCTGTCGACTCGTCTCAGTCTCTCCCAGCTCCGCGCCTCCGTTCCAGCTCTCCCTCCTGAGCCTCCTCCTCTCTGAGCAGCTGAGATCTCCCCGCCGGCGCCTGCACATCCTGGAGACGCTGCTTGCAGCTCGCCTGCTCCGGTGATAGGTAACTTCCGAGTTCCGACTGCCAGTGCCAACTGATTGTTTTAGGGATTTTGAATTTTAATGTTGGATTTTGATTGTTGAGTATTGATGTTGGAGGGATTTTGAATATTGATGTTGGAATTTGAGTATTGATGTTGGATTTTGACTATTGATGTTGGAGGGATGTTGGATTTTGATGTTGGATTTTTGAGTATTGATGTTGGATTTTGACATAACATATTTAAGAGGTTTGTTATCTACTATAGAGCATATATTCTGAAAATTATAAATATGTTCTCTGTCTTGTCATTAATTGTTTTTGGCCTAACATATTCAAGAGGATCATAATCTACTATCAAACTAACATTTGAAGAAGAAAATGTATAATTTTAATGACAGCCATGCCATGTATGTGTTAGGACTCAAAACGAACTTACAAGAACTCAAAGTGTTTAAAGGCTCCTAACAACATCATATTAAATTGCAAAGAAAACGCTGACTTTATACAAGCATTTTACTGGGAAATCAAAACAGAATAAGGTCCACGTTCACCACATCTGAGAACGTGGGAAGTGATCTAAGACCAATTCAAAACAAATAAATTACCATAACAACCAGGGCATTATTAACAGAATGTGTAAATGACAAAGCAACAAACAAGGATAATTTCTAATGACTTTTATCTTTTAAAGACTCTAATACTCCAACATTCTCCCTTAAACTGAACTGAACTGCACAAGTACATTCGGTTTACTTCAGACATCAAACACAAGCCAAGTTTATCTCGCAGCTTCAAGAACACCTCTAGTTTGAGGGGTTTAGTCATGATATTAGAAACTTGCTCTTGTGTAATGCATCAATTCTACTATCCCATCTCCAACATTCTCCTTTTATGTTTAATCTTTTCATTAAAATCTCCAACATGATTGATTTTTATTTTAGGGACTTCTAACATGATTGATTTTTATTTTATTTTTGTATCAGTTATGGAAAAATACTTTAAACGTAAATCTATGATTTCTCGTGATGAGCAAAATACCGATGAAAGGAATGTTCGAGATGAAAATGATGTTGATGTTGGAGAAGTTGGGGATGTTGGAGAAGTTGGGGATGTTGAGAAAGCTGGGGATGTTGATGTTGCAAATCTTATTGCTGATCCTGGATTGAGAGTTCCAATACAGAATTATGATGTTAATGTTCGAGACGTGATTCGAAGAGCATATGTGCAAAAGGGTCCTTGCCAGCCTCGCATTCATGCATTTCCATCCACAAGAATGGGTAACAAAGATAGACGATTTTGTGTTTCATGGTATGATGAATATCCTACTTGGTTGGAATATAGTGTAGCAAAAGATGCAGTTTTTTGTTTTTACTGCTATCTTTTCAGTTCGAGTGATTGTTCTTTTCTTAATGATGGATTTTCAAATTGGAAAAAGAAAGAACTTCTTAGAAAACATGTTGGGGGCATCAAGTAGTGCACACAATCAGGCTCGAGTTCAATATGAATCGTTCAAGAATCAAGAGCAAAGTATTCGATCATGTCTCGTTAAGCAATCTAATCAAGCTCGAACAGATTATAGAATTCGATTGAGTGCGTCAATTGATTGTGTTCGATTTCTTCTACGACAAGGTATGGCTTTTCGAGGACATGATGAATCTGAAGATTCAAACAACCAAGGAAACTTTCTTGAACTACTACATTGGTTGTGTGATCATAATGCTAAGATTAAGGTCGTTGCTTTGACGAATGCACCTGAGAATTGCAAATTGACATCACCACGAGTGCAGAAAGATATTGTGAGTGCTATTGCTTCTGAATGTTTAAATGTGATTATGAAAGATGTTCGTGATAGTTTCTTTTCAATTTTAGTTGATGAATCTCGAGACATTTCAGTTAAGGAGCAGATGTCGATTGTCATTCGTTATGTGAAGAATGGGCATGTATTTGAACATTTTGTTGGTGTCCAGCATGTTTCAAGTACCACAGCTATCTCAATTAAGGGTGCAATTGATCAATTCTTTTCAACGTGGCGAGGTCAAGGATATGATGGAGCTAGTAACATGCGAGGTGAGTATAATGGCGTCAAAACACTTATTTTGAAAGAAAACCCAAGTGCATACTATATTCATTGCTTTGCTCATCAACTTCAATTAGCTCTTGTAGCTGTGGCACAAAAACATCCGAAGATTGAAACTTTTTTCACTACAGTACATAGATTGGTGAATATTGTTGGTGGATCGGCTAAGCGGAGTGATCTTATTCGAGAGAAGCAAAGGTTGAAAGTTATTGAATCACTCAGTGTTGGTGAATTATCAAGTGGACAAGGTCTCAATCAAGAAACTACTCTTCAACGTCCCAGTGATACACGTTGGGGCTCTCACTATGGTTGTTTAATTAACTTGATTCTCATGTTTTCAACCGTAGTCGACGTTGTTGAGATGATTGCGACCGACACTACAAGTATCGGAACAAGAGGTGATGCTTGTATTTCACTTGAGTTGATGTTAAAATTTGAATTTGCATTTAATCTACATCTCATGAAAAAGGTTTTGGGGATTTCAAATGAATTGTCGAAAGCATTACAACGAAAAGATCAGGATATTGTCAACGCCATGAGATTGGTGCAATTGTGTAAATTACAACTCCAAATGATGAGGGATGATGGATGGGAGTCTTTTCTTGAAATTGTTTGTTTGTTTTGTGAAGCTCATGAGATCAATGTTCCCAATATGGATGATAAGTTCATAACTGTAGGTCGTTCCCGGCGTGAGACAGTGACAAATTTGCATCATTATCGTGTGGAAATGTTTTATGCTATCATAGATATGCAACTTCATGAGTTGAATGATCGTTTTTCTGAGGTAAATAGTGACTTGCTCATTTGTGTTGCTTGTTTGGCTCCACATAACTCATTTGATGTTTTTGACAAGAACAAAGTGATTCGACTATGTCGGTATTATCCGACAGATTTTGACGCAGTAGATATCTCAGAACTTGATGATCAATTAGATACATATATTCTTGACATGCGTACATCCGAAGATTTTGAAGGATTACAAGGCATTAGTGATCTTGCACAGAAGTTGGTTGCTACGAAGAAACACGAAGTGTATCCATTGGTTTATAAGCTTGTGACATTAGCCTTAGTTCTTCCCGTTGCTACTGCTACAGTCGAGAGATCATTTTCTGCGATGACTTATGTCAAAAATCGATTGCGCAATCGAATTGGAGATCAATGGTTGAATGATTGTTTGATTGCATATATCGAGAAAGATGTATTTGATAAGATTGAAAATGATGTAATTATGGAACGTTATCAAAATATGAGAACACGTAGAAAACAATTGTAATAAAATATGTCTTACTTTAATTTTTCGTTATTTTTTGAAAGTTTGATTGTGCCCCCCCAACATAAAAAGTCTGCGTCCGCCCCTGCTTGCAACCATCTTCAGACAATGAGAAAACGGGATTTTTATTAAATCGAAATTGAACAATTACAATAAGAAAAACCAATTTTAAAGATTTTGTATTTATGGACTTTGTAGAGTACATAGCTTTGGAGGCAAGATTTGCAACAAAACGATACAAAATTGAAAACAGTAAAAAAAATACTCTTCGCGTTGCGCGGCGCAAACATAATCCATGTCCACGCTACGCGGATCTTGTGTCGTTAGAGCACAGATAGATGGTGTCCACGTTGCGCAGAGTTCAACTTTTTTTCTTGATCTCTACACATTAAAACGGCATATGGTCTTTATTCTTCATCATTTCTTCCACTGACCAAGATCGTAGCTTCGAAAATTGAATCGATGTCGTTTTCATCTCTGAAAATCCAAATCTGCTTGTTGAATGTGGATTTGGCTGTTTCTTTGTTTAGATTAATGGACTTAATTAGCTCCCTATTCTTTATTGTCAATAACTGCAAATCAGAAATTACCAAATGAATATCTATGTTGTATATGTAAATGGGCAACATATTCGTTGGAATGAATGGGTTTATATGTTGGAGAAAAATTGTAAACTTCCAACAGACACAATTTTCAACACATACACGGAAATTAGAATTCTCTTTCGAGGGCGTTGCCCCCGAGCCCCCACGAGGGGCGATGTCCCCTAGACCTCCACGGCCTGTTTTGAAGCGGCAAATCATTTGCATAATAATAATAAACAAATAAATAAATTATGGAAAAAATTTAATTTTTGGTACTTTATTTACACTTGAGTTATCTCTCTCACACACATACAAACATAATTAGTGTTTTCCTTTAAAATTGGTTAATTGACATTTCATTTGAGTTTAAATACTTAAAAAATATTGAGTTTTTGACTCACTTTAGACATTTGTTGATTTATTTACTTTTCTTGAAGAAAAAAAAAAGTAAAGTAAATAAATAAACCAAAAGCCGTCCAAGGGATAATGGTTAGGCCATGAGTAGTTCTAATTAAATTAGGTTACTTCCAATGATCCAATTAGGTTATAGATTTAGGTCAGTACATTCGTCGTGTCGATGTTTCACTTCAATCATTGGTTAATGCCATGTGAATAATTAATAATTTAACATCGTTACCTGGGAGGTCGTTTGACAACAATTTACCTAACAGAATGGAAGGTATTATGCAGAAGTTTTTAAATTATTTTTTATTTAATATTGTTTCAATCTATCTAATGATAAATAAATAAATGAAGAAACAAGTTTTGGTGGAATTTTTATTTTAATGCATGATTATGAAATATTTAATCATGCATGGGACGTCATCTATTTCCTTTATTTATTATTAATTGCCACTTTATTAGGTTTTTAAGACGACACGAGCGAATAAATTAACTGATATGGCTGCTAGAAATTGGATTTACGTACTGAGACATTACATGACTTTAGTGAAATTTAAGGAAATTTTTTATTAGTTAAATATTTTTAGTGAAAATGAAATTTCCACCAAAACTTTATTAAATACGTTCATTATAAAATATAATTCTATTGCATTTAATAAGCCCCCGTTTCCGCAAATTAGATTGTAGCTTCTTCTTTTTTTTTTTTTTTAGAACGTAATAGTAAATTTCTCGATATATAAGGTAATTATTTTAATTATATTATAAAAATATATTTTGGAAAATAATTGGACTTTTATAAAACTTTTCATACTTAATAACATATTCTTAATAACAATAATAAAAGATTTATTCAAACTCGTCATAATATGTAATATGTCGAAGTGTAAACAATATAACGAAGGACAACAAATTCAAAATACCATATCTTTACTCTACTCTTGTTTACTTATATTTTCACCCTCGAAACTTTCTTGTACATTTTCAACCTACATTACCATGAGAAAAACTATCGATATTGTTAATTTTAAAATAAAATAGTTTATTTATGACAAATTGAATTTAAAATATAAATAAATTCACGAGGTTTGCAATCTATTGACCAAGTCGACTTATTTTAATTTGCACTCTCCATTTTAAATCGTCATCACGAGTTTGAATAATTTTTGAAAAATTCTAACCTAAAAATATGAATAATGATATTTGAATGGACAAGATCTATTTTCAATCACCATATCGTTGTACATTTGAATTCAAACGAGCAGTATATCATTTTCTTTGGTTCATATATTTAAAACCCATTTCTTGTACAATACCACTTGTTTGAGAATTGTTTCACTTACAATAATTAATATTTTAATTACTTTATTGTCTTTAATTTTATTTTGTATCATTAACGATCGAATCGATTGGTCCAACCTAATCCTTATAATACTATTAAATATACCATGTTGTCAGTGTTTATTTTTGTAAAATATATTTCCATTCCTATGGAATTCAAGTCATAACTAGGACTAGACAAAAGTTCTTGAACCGAACCAAATCGAACCGAACCAAATCGAATCGAACTGAACCGAACCGATCGGTTCTTCAAAAATTAAATACCCGAACGGTTCGGTTCCATTTATTGTGGACGGTGTCTTTTTCTGATGATTTTGGTTCGGTTCTCGGTTCTAGGCCAAGAACCGAAGAACCGAATTTAAATAATTTTTTATATTGAATTAATTAAATTTTTTAATTTTTTCTAAATAAATTAACAAATTAATTAGGTAAATTTAAGTTTTGGTATTTGTATATATTGAATTAATCTTATTGGACAACTTGTTATTTATATGGTTTTAAATTGTGCTACGTTAATGTACATGTTATTAGTGATATTTATGTAGTATTGTTGTAAATGTTAAAAAATTTAATTATGGTACGGAACGGAACTTAACCGAACTCGAACAGTTCCATAATTATATTTAGATCTGACGGTTCCATTTATTAAATACCCGAAAATTTTGGGTCTGTTCGATTCTGGAGAAAACCGAACCGAACTGGACTATGTCCAGCCCTAGTCATAATCGGGCACACAAGGCATGAAAGTGACTATAATGTCATGTTTGTATTATAGTTACTAGTCACGACCGCGACCTATCACTTGTTGGACAAAATTAAAAACAATAAATTTGTTGAATCAAAGACCACAAGAAAGCTATGTGATACTCTATGAATAGAACGTGAAAATTATGTGTCTCCGAGTGGGCCCTAATAAAATCTTGATTCGAAATAAGCACATATAATTTAATTATTTGCTTATGCAACAAATAATTAAATATGTTTTACAAAAGTCTCGATAATGCAAATCAAAATCAACTAGTATTAGATTTATCTCTAAACTTAAGTTTTTAGTATGGTAAAAGAGTGACTAATGTTGAAAGTAAATTGAATTTTGATAATTTAATTGCGATAAATTAAAGATAAGTGACCTTCTACAACCAAAATTAGAACTAACCCTTTGAGTGCCAAGAATCTATCGTCTTATGAATGAGTCTAATGTTCGTTTTACTAACGGGAAGTAAAAGGATGATTAACGAGAAAACAAGTTAAAAATGAAGTGATTTGATTGAGATAAATAATTGATGAGCTGACTTAATTGAGATTTTTACGAAAATTTTACTACCAAAATTAAAACCAACCTTTTACTCAAGTCAAAAATCCCGTTGAATTTTGACGTCCAATGAATCTAGGCTTAATTTTAGCCTCAATTTGGTGGGGATTAAAATCGATTTTTTAATAGATTTTAATAAAAATTGATGAAATAAGTGATTTCCTTATGCTTCCGTCTACACTACTAGAGTAATGAAAAATTCTTGGTATGATTCTTTGAATCTACAAGCCTTTAATGCCTAATTTTTTAGCGTTGAAGAGTGAATTAACAAAATTTAGAAGGTTGTTCGTGATTTCCACCTTACGCTTCCGTGTACACTACTTTACAAATTAGATTGTAGCTTCTTCTTCTTTCTCAGAACGGAACTTCTTGATAGTAAATTTCTCAATATATAAAAGTGTGAAACGGGAAAAATCAGTTGAAACGTGAATTAAAGATATTTGTTCATGAAACAAAACATAGTTCACAATTTTTTTAATAAGAAGCATATGTGATTCCATTCACTTTCTCAAACAGCAAACAAAGTAGGATAAATAGCAGAGAAGATTAGATGGATAATAGTAAAATAGCAAAGCCCAAAGGAGGGTATAGGAGAAGCTGAAATAACAAAGCTTAAAGTTAAGAGCTTGTTTTGTCACCATTACTAAGATATGGTGGATAAGCGGTAGGCGAAGCAAGAGCAGAAGTCCGTCTGGGAGTTGATGATGAAGGAGATGCTCTGGGAGAGAGTTTGCTAAGTTCAAAAGCCTGTAACCTCAATTCTGCAGGGTAGTCGGCAACACAACCAATTCTAGGACCAGCACCCGTTGACCATTTGCGCGATAGTTGATGGCCTAATTGATACGACTTTGCAGCCTTCTTGGAGTCAATTCTTTGCAGTATTGCTGCCTTTGGCACTTCTGATCTAGGGCTCTGGAGACCGCCAGAGAGAGTCCTCTTGTACTCTATTTGAATTTCAGGCCGACGAGAAACTTCAGTTGTTTCTAAAGGAAGGTTTCTCTCCTCTTCACTGGGAAGATCGGGTTGAACAGAATCTGATGCAGACAGGTCTTTAGCCAATTTACCATTATAGTGACTCTCAGCATCTTCATTTGCTTTGCGGATCTGATAAATAAGAAACAGGGCAGAACCATTAGGAGAAATATTAGAATTGTAACTCCAAGATGACGACACTATGAAAGGACAGCAAAATCTCATTGATGAAAAATCCTCAGCTCTTAATATTGCACTTAAACCCATTCAAGAACATCAAGAGCATCTCAAGTTCCAGCTGATGCCCAGAAGGCTTTCTTAAACTACCTTCACACGACTATGATTGTGTCCACTCCAATCATAGGCACGTCAAGGGTTGGGGGACAACTATTATAATGTCACCATGCATCTCATAATTTGCACGAAAAGAAGTAGCCATAATCAGATTTAAAAAACAAAAAAAATTAAAATTAAAAACCTTCACCGAAAATACAAACATTATTCATCATATGATATAATGAAGTTATGCATTTATCAATTTTTTGTAGAGATAGGTTTGGGCAGTAACCTCAGTTGCCCTCAGAATCAATTTATCACCTCCCTTTTCCCCAAAAACAACTTATGAAGATAGCTTTTTCACAAAAAGTACACATTGTTATCTAGGCTATATAAGTACTAATCAGCAAAACAAAAAATGCAGATGATGTACCTCGACTTCATCCAGGTTGACTCCATTTTCCTTCAGAATTGATAAAAAGCTCTCAAGGCTATCATCAGTTGGCTTATAATGTCCACTGTAAGGTGAGATGCACTGAACAAAGTAAAGAACTTGCATTAGATCAAAATGTATTTTTGTAAAACCCTAATCCAAATAAACAAATTGTATTTTCTAGGACTTTAGCTTGGCAGCACAAGTGACTGCGCACCCATCACTCAGTTACCATAGGGTCAGATAAAACATAAATCACACCAAGCAATAGTTTGGAAATCTTGGTTCAGCCACACAAACTCTTCTACTAAAGAGTATACAACTGAGCCTCTTAATCCTACTAAGAACGGCAAAAACAATCACGTACTAATGGCAGTATATAGTGGATGGAAAATTATTACAACAATTAGCTGGCATCTTCAATAAAAAATTTGCTCCATCATGCTATTAGTAGGTTTCCAACACACCAGAATTCAGTTTAGTACGATTTTAGGGATAACATTTCTTGACACTCAGCATTACATAATGCAAGACACAAATATGTCTAAAACGCAAAACTTCTAGGTAAGTGCAACTTCCCAGGCTGTACCTTAAGAACTCCATCTACTACCATGAGCCTTCCAGCAGCTAAAGTAGCCCCTCCCGCAAGAAAGCTGGAATGATGGAACAATCCTTTCTTTTTCTGAAGGTAATTAAAATATAGATTTACAAAAATCAATCAAAAGTTTCAAGATATAGGGGATCATAAAGAAACATCATGTGTATACTTCTTATTTCATTTTAGACATTACCTCCCCAGTGTAGAGTTTCTTGGATGTGCTCACCACAAAGATCCATTTCAACTCTGGCAATCCTTTGTATGTATGAAGAGGTTGTCCAGTTATTTTGTGCAATATTTTTCCATCAACAACCACGCACTCATATTGTTCTCTCTCTTGCTGACCATAGCAAAGAAGAATAAAAAACTATGAAGACTACTTGAAATGCATGGGTCGGAACAGAATGATATTTTAAGAAAGATAGTTATAGACAATACAATTAAAAGGTATCACTAGAATGGTTGCATCACATACTGTATCTATTAACTACAGAAGAATTAAATAAATGCCTCCCAGAAAGTAATACAATTCTAATCACATACCGGCCCAAGATACTTGATGCATTGTTGACGAAGCTTTGATCTTGGGCACTCTTCGAGATCAACCTCTTTGCCTTCTCCAAGATCGAGCCTGTACAGAGTAGATATGTTGACATTTTAGTGTTTTTCCACTTTGGACTACAGCAAACCAATTACATACCAGTTTAAAATAACAAATAAACAAATTATATAGCTAGATTCAACATAGTTTTGCCTTCACGGAATCCCACCCTACATTCGTAGGACTAGAAAGGCATGAAGAATACTGTGAGAATTTCACAGATTTCCTTATATGATATATTTTATGATAGAAAAAGCATACAAGTTTGTGATCATCACTCATATATTCTTGACAGTGGATTCGGTACTCTCTATCAGTTCAGTAACACAGTAGTGGTATGACGTTCATTTTCCCAAATCCTAGGGTGATTAAATGTAGCTTGCACATTTGACCACCTTAGATAAACTATGGTGCTCACAGTAATAGATCAAAATTTAAGACATCAAATCAGCTCAAAATTTTCTCACCAGTAGAAGAAGGCTTGAACAGCATTACTTTTACACCACTCTTTATAATACAGATGTAAGCTGTGTCCATAACGGTGCCTGGGATCAATCTAGATAATTTACACAACAATCCAACGTCAACTTCACAAAAATTATCATCATCGAAGGTCAACTATTAAGAAAAGCACAGACTAACGGTAGATAGCTTGCAATTAAGGTAAATGAACTCTGCAGAAAGAGGCATGAGATTAGAAGTAACTCACAGCTTCAATCCAGTGTTGAAAAGCCAATATTTGTGCCTTAGCATCCATAGACAAACCCTTGCCCACCTGTCCATGGATTGAGTTAAAGACAAATCATCAACTGCTGTCCTTTACTAAACACAATAATGAATATAGTAAATCGTTGTTAAGTTTTCCATCATCAATTATTTTTTCTTCTTCAAAATTAAAATTGATCTAAAAAATTACAAGGAATCGGTTTTATACCTTGGAAGCATTCAAAATGATACGATTCCACCGCGAGAATGATTTGTCTGGCTTCAGGTAATTGACAGAGGATATCACTTGGCACCTTCAATTTCACCATGAAAACGGGAAAAAAAATTGAGCAAATTTGCACAGCATTTAAATAATAACGTTTTTGCGCTTCATATAATCTAATCAACTAGTTCGTAAATTTACAAGTATATCAATTTTAGCACGTTTAAAGGAAGGAAAAAAAAAAAGCCCACCAAAGCTCTTCAGCAACCACAGCGGAATCTGCTAACATGCGACGCGTACGATAGCTCCGGTAAACCTTCTGCACCTTCGTGGCGGCAGTCTCAGGGCATGTTTTCGGAGCACCGCCAGGGCTCATCGGAGCTCCGGCCGACAGAGAGCCTTCCCATTCTCTTCCGCCTACCGCACTTTCGCGGCGTCCATCCTCGCATTCTCGTCGACCGGAGGCCGGTGGTTCAACGTCACTCCTTTCCGGAGCTTCATTCGAAAAGCCAGGTATCTCGGGGCACCGAACCTCAGTGTTGCAAATCTCCGAGTTGTTTATGGGAGTGGAAGAAAAATGAGAAGTATCGACATCGAAGGTTGCGAGAGTCTGAGTTTGGACCTCCATTGAAAGAGCTGAGTCAAAACATTGAAGAGACCTCGGAGGTTTTATAGATAAGCGGAATGAGAGTCTGAGGGTAGGGGCGTGGGTGGTTTCGCGTGCAGTGCCGCAAGTAATTTCCCGGTAAACATATGAAGTCGTTAGGTACAGTAAAGTCGTTTCATAGACAATTTTTTTAATTTTTTTTTTTTTGGGTACAGTGAAGTCGTTGGTTCACCCTATGTATGTACTTTTGATTTCTGACCAAAATATGGTCATGTTTGTGTCATATTAGTTTCACAATAATACATTTTTTTTATTTGATGTAATGGAAAATATGTAATTAAAAAAGAATGAAAAAATATTGATATGATGAAAAATATTATTTTATTGAAAAATGTGTAATTGAAAATAAGTAGAAAAATGAGAATGAAAAAATAATAGGACTCAAACAGGATGTGTGTGTGTATATATATATATATATATATATATATATATATATATATATTCTGTTCTCATGTGCTCCAAGCGCAGGAGAAGGTTACACGCTCTGACAATCTTTTTTTTTTTTTTTTTGGTCTTTTGTTAATTTTTTTTAAAATTCATGTTTTTTATCAAATGAAATCTAAATCAATGTTAACAATTAATTTTAATAATATATTTCATGAAATCCATAACTGTTTAACTTTTATAAAAATTTACTAAAAATTTGATTTTAATATTCACCAAACGGGGGCAAAATCAAAATAAATTTGAATTTCGATAATATACGTAAATTTTAAAAATTATCCGACGATCGTACGCTGATCGAATCTACAAATTACTCATGTCATTCCGAAACTTATTTCAAGAACTACATTATGGGCATATCGAATAGTCCAAACAGATATCGAAAATAGTTAAAAATACGTCAAACATGACTATTAAAAAATCGTCTAATAATTCAACGTAAATTTTAAAAATTCACCGACGATCGTACACTAATCGAATATACAAATTACTTATATCATTTCGAAATTTATTTCAAGAACTACATTATTGGCATACCGAATAGTCTAAACAGATATCGAAAATAGTTAAGAATATGTCAAACGTGAGTCTTAAAAAAGACGTCAACGTCTTTTTTTAAAAAGAATATGTCAAACGTCTTTTTTAAGACTCACATTTGACGTATTTTTAACTATTTTCGATATCTGTTTGGACTATTCGATATGCCCATAATATAATTCTTGAAATAAGTTTCGAAATGACATAAGTAATTTGTAGATTCGATTAGCATACAATCGTTAGAGAATTTTTAAATTTTACATCCAATTATTAGACCTTTTTTTTAAGACTCACATTTGACGTATTCTTAACTATTTTCGATATCTGTTTGGACTATTTGATATGTCAATAATGTAGTTCTTGAAATAAGTTTCAAAATGACATAAGTAATTTGTAGATTCGATTAGAGTACGATCATCGGAGAATTTTTAAAATTTACATATATTATCGAAATTTAAATTTATTTTGATTTTACCCTCGTTTGGTGGAGAATAAAATCAAATTTTTAGTAAATTTTGATAAAAGTTAAACAGTTATGGATTTCATAAAATATAGTATTAAAATTAATTGTTAACTTTGATTTAAATTAAAATTTAGATTTCATTCGATACCAAACATATTTAAAAAAAAAAAAAGGAGTTGTCAGCTTTGCCTTGCCTTTTGGCAAAGCAAAGCGTTTAACTTTCTCCTGCGCTTGGAGCGCAGGAGAACGAAACTGATATATATCATTGTGCCGGTATTGTTTAGCTAGTTTCATTTACAGTATGTGGAACGTATATACTTGTGATCATTGTCCTGAGTCTAGATAAATAACACTACTTAAATTTTATTGCGAGAAAGTGTCATTTTGATAGTTAGAAACACTATGTATTAACATGTATAATCTATACATGATATGGTTAAAATCATGCTCGAGCATTTATTAACTCAAGCTTTCTCCACCCCTATGGAACACATCTTTCATCCTTAGGCAGGAATTGGGTGCTCAAGCATATGCGCCACAATGCTCGAGCATATGCGATATTACTTTTAGGTAACAGTCCTCGACGATCTACGACCCCATTTGTTGTTGTTGTGTCGTCGGGTATTATCATTCATCAAACTCAAAAGACTAACTAATTTAACTTAAGACTATAGCCATATCCAACTACCTGAACTCAAGGATCCTAGGTATGAAAGGAGTTTACCTCGGGAAACACTACAAGTAAGGTAATGTTAGACTTCTGATTGCAATCCAACACTTATCCCAACAATAATTATTGAAAATAAGGATGATGAGTCGTACTATGAGTGTGCTACTACCTAACTCTATAAATATAGGACATGGGACCATTATTCAGGTATATTTTCACATATATTTTGAGCATATATCTTCTTTCTATATTGTCTCTCTGACTTAAGTATCGGAGGGGTGACGAGGACACACCTCAACGCCTTTGTTTCAAGTACCGAGGATCTCGTCTGTACTCATTCTCAGTCGTCAAGCTCGGAATTCAACGGGTGCAATTTTTGGTAGCATCTTGGCGCCATCTGTGGGAAGCACTACCAAAAGTTATGGTGAATACACGTTCATGTCATCCGCTCCAAACCAACCCCGTGTTACGGGGCCCCCAATCCATCAAGAAAAGTCATCAGCAGTACCAGTTCTTCAACCTGCAGTAGTTACCGCTGGGCCTTCAGAGAACTTCATCAGCAAGTTGCAACGCTGACTCAGCTACTGAGCCAAAGAAATACTCCCCAGGCTTCGGCACCGGCACCTGAAAGACCAAGATTGGCTAACCAAGAGGGGGTGAATTGGTTTTTAAAACTTTTTCAAATAATTAACTAGAATCACATAAATTAAAAACGCGTTGATAAATTAATAATCGTAAGCAAGTTCAAGCAAGTGCGTCAATCAAATAATAAGTGCAAATAAACGAAGAAAACTAAAAACAAGTAAGCAAATAAGCGAGACAATGTAATTTGCACAAGGTAAAAGCGTTAAGTAAAAGGGATAGAGAGTGTAGACGATATAGTTATGGAGTTTCTATCAAATGTAATGATCTACGTCCCTCATTACCAAGCTCTCCAGCATGAGCAATGTATTTTTCATTATGTTGATTGACTTATTGTGCAATCTAACCATTTACAATGCTTCCGGTGACTTATAAGCAATGAGTATCGATCCTTTTACAATGTTGATCTTTACGGGACATCAACACGACCTACACTATTGAACTTTACGGGACCTCTATATGACCCACATGGTGACTTACAAAAGGAGCACCGATCTTTATACAATGTTGATCTTTAAGAGACTTCAACACGACCCACACTTTATCAAAGTGATTTTACAATTAAATTACTCTCTCGATAAATAATACAAGCAAATTAAGTATTAAGAGAAGCTAACACGTCAATGAATAGTAATGAATGATAGCTCAAGTGTTAGATGAGAAACTTTGATGACTATGATAGTCAAAAATTAGATTCAATCAATCAGAATGTTTTAATGAGAAGATGAAGAGATAAATATAATGTAAGTTCAAAAATATTCTCAAAAAAATATCTCTCTTTTAATTAATGATTGTAATAAATTAAGTACTAAGAGATAAATGAGCAACTTTAATGAATGTGATGATTTTACAAGTTTAGTTAAATCAATCAAAGTTTCAAAATGAAGAAGAAGAAGAGGAAGAGGAAGAAAAGTTTTATACAATGTAAGTACAAAAATCTTCTTAAAAAATATATCTCTCTTTCAATGAATAATTTGTGATAAATTAAGTACTAAGAGAGAAATGAAAAACTTTGATAAGAGAAATAATTCAAGAAGTTTGATTCAACAATCAAAGTTTTTGTTATGAAAAAATAAATGAAATGAATGTAAAAATGTAAGCTCAAATAGGATTTTTCAAATGTGCTTCTCAAGAAAGCATTTTTACAGTTGTTTG